>BCIV01000002.1:816871-1287044 GCA_001600055.1 Filobasidium wieringae
TCGAGGCCTGCCTCGAGAATATGAGCGCCGTCTAGGTAAGGTAGAGGCAAGAGGTTCAAGATGGCCAGAGATAACGAGAGCATCGATGTATACCTGCAAGATGACTCGACATCAGTGCTAGACTTGCCTATCATCCATTCCTGGACTTACTTGAAAAGCAATTCGAGCACGCCGACTGACCATCTCCCTACCGTTCCAAACCTCCCCGCCCATCGACTGACTCTTACAGAATGCCATACCTCCCTCCGATCCCCGCTCCAGAGGACCACCATCGACCCCGATTCCCCATCCATGGTACCCTTCGCGGGATCTCTCCACTGAATCCTCATGATGTTCTCCTTCGGTAGAGGTTTCACGCAGACCTGTTTAGGGGATGCACACGGGCACGCCCATGTTCGAGTGGTCAGGAGCGGATAAGCGGGCAGACAATGGGTAGAGGTCGATTCGTTGAAGGGCAACGTGGAGAACTCCACCGGTACCGCATATGGGCACGGGGCCGTCTGAGTGGCTGAATCGGGAATTGCCGTGTCAGACGGTTCGTCCATCAGGGTCGATTCTTTGACTTGTGACTCACCGAGGTAACGTTTCTTGTCGACACACCAACCTCGACTCTCATCGTACTCGTTTCCGGACAAGTATCGAGCCCAAACGTCTTCCTCTTCTCCGAGCGAGATGTCATCCAGGTATTCCAGTATCGCACCAGTCGGAAGATGACCATAAAGTCCCGAACCCTATCGTTTGACGTTTTTCGATCAATCCTCTACCTACACCTGTAGCGGGTTCGGGAACATACCGAATCCACCCCCAAAACCACCCTCCCGCTGTTGGTATAATCGTGATAGAACAAGTAAGAGACCCTACTTAACCCGAGTAACGATAGGGTTCCCCAAGTCAAGAGATTATTCCATGCGCCTGCAGAAGCCAACCTCATCCGAGATTTCCTGAATCGTACTAATGATCGGTACGCTTCCACCGGGAACACGATATGGAAGGGGAGGGAAACTTACGGGTTGAGATCCGCTATGGTTGTAGGGAAAGAGACGGATGCGGCTGGTACGAGGAGATGGACGTTTAAGGCCAATTTTATGGGATCTATTGCGTCCCTGGCGATACCGTGAACTCAATATCAGCTTTCTTGACGAAACGAGCACGACTCGAGGGGACCTACATCGACCCTGCGATCAGATGTCCGACTTCATGCCATATCTGACATCCGAGTAAGGTCATTATGATCGGCACGATGTGGGAAAGAGGGACGGTCCACCCCGGTATCTAACCCGGCATCCATCCCGATCAGGACTCGAGTAAATAGGGGAAACGGCCATGAGATGACTCACGATAGGTTGTACCACGCCACCGATCATCTGCCCATCACCCAGTTCTGTACTTGCGGCGAATCCCGAATTCGAGGAAGTATCAAAGGACCTTTTCCCCCACCCCGTAACCCCTTGGTCATTCGATCCGGGGACGTCCCGAAGATGTAACATGATCTTGAAGACGGAGTACCAGCTCCATCCTGCCTGCCAGGCTATCACACATACTCCGAACGAGCTCAGGAGGAGGGACGAGGGGATGGAGAAGCTGTCGTACGTCCATAAAAGGCTTGAACGGATGATCGATTTCCCTCGCTTGTGGTCTCGTTTGGGAGTCGCCCCAGGGAAAGAGGGGATAGGAGTTTGGAACGGGGATAAGAGAGGTGCGTAGTCTTTTCTGGTTCGGGACGGGGAGGGGTGTAATTGGAGATCGTCCGTCATGATCGTAGGCGAAGGGATCAGGGAGGGTCGACGTGAGATGGAAATCGTCGGTCCCATTTCGTACCCTTCCGTGAAAAACTTCCCACCGGCCAGAGGAGGATCCATCAGGATCTCCTCCTCCTCCTCTGGACGTAATTGATTCAGTTGATTGAGCGTCAGAGAGACGGAAGGGATGGTTATCTGGGTTTCGGAGGGGACGATGGAATCCACTCCGAATATCCCCAAGCCGATACTGCCTCTACTCCCTCTACTGGATTTCCGATCCGAGATGAGTGATTCGGAAGTGATCGATCGGATCCTCTCCCTCCCCCGAGTGTAGGGTTCTAATTCTTCTTGAAACCAATTCCCGACGGACTCGAGGATAGGATCGAACGTCGTCCATATCGATAGAGTAGGAACGGGTAGCCAGACCCATTCGTTCCCAAACTCATCCGGATTATCCCTTACAGCTCGTCCGAAGTGTTCCCATCGTGTTCTCCACCGAGCGATTATAGAGCGAGTAGGGGTGGAATGGGAGATACTGATCAGTGTTCTAGGTAAATCCGACGTCGTGCCCGAGGCCGAATCTTTGCGTAAGCCGAGTGTCGAGGAGAGACCTCGGGATAGTAATCTCGGTCTAAAGGTCAAGAGCAGAGCCAAGAGGAGAACGAGGAAGAGGAGGGAGAGGAGGGACGTTTCTTCCAACGGAGAGAGGGATATGTCAATATACATCGTCGTCGTCCACGATCATTTGGAGCGAGTTGCGAGGTCCAAGTTGGGAATAAAGGTGAAAGGTGAACATCTCGTTCGACTCGTTCTTATACGCGTCAACCACCAACAAGCTCAACTCGCTCATCCAGCTACATTCTACACTCGTTCAAGCAAACCAGCCAAGCCAAATACAACGTACAAGGTATAGACACAATTCAAATACAACGACACACAACTCGCCACCGCTCCTACTCCCCCCTACCTCGTTTCCACTCCACAAACTCCCCCCAATTCTTCTTGCCCTTGCAACTCTCATAAACCTTGACCTGCATCCCGTTCCACACCTCGTCCCCCTCTTCGACCTTGCCCCGGTACCCCGCCTTGCGAACAAGAGAACGGATTGTCTCTTCCTTCGTCCAGCCCTGAGCCGGGGCGACTTCAGGGAGGTAAGTGCCGCTGTGACGGGTACCGGTAGGGGAGTGGAAAGTTATATGGATCCCGTGAGTACCTAGGGTCCAGGAGAGGGGGGTGGGGACGGGGGTCATGGGGGTCAAGAGGGAGACGCTGAGGGGGAGAGTTCATCATGTTCAAGTTCAGTCAGGGCCATTTGAAACCTTGACGATGGATGGATTGTGCAACTCACGCGCATTCGAGGAAAGGTAATTCGGATGGTTTGATAGGTGAGAACCTGTGATCCCTCAACGCACTATCCCGTAGTATCGCGATCAACATCGAATTACGCCCCTCTTCAGTCCGCATCATTCGCAAAGCAACACTTACCTAGTAAGAGCGAACTCCTCCAACCCTTCCTCGAGCTGCATAGGTGCGAACGTCCCGATACATCCTCTCAGATTAGGTTCCTCTTCGTCATACCCTTCCGAGGTGAACGGATGATCGTGGTGATCGTACGGAACGTCAAACTTGTTCCATGTGACGAATAACGGACTGTATAGGATGGAACGTCGTTACGCTTTCCCAAGGCGGATGGATGGAACGTAGAGCGCTCACTATTCTTGGGTATCAACGGGTGCTCCGGGTGGTAAGAGTTCTTTCAACTTGGGGCCGGGTTGGCGGTTCAGCTTGGCCTCCAGGGTAGCCATACAGAAGTAGATGTATTCGTCTGGACATCCATCTGATTTGTTTGACATGTCGAGTGTATTTGAATGTTTCTGTTGAAATGCGATGGAGAGGAATAAAGTCGTTGGGTGATGATGTCGAGGTCGAGGTCGACGCGATGACGACTGAAGTGGTTGTGTTATTTCCACCTCCCACAAGTACACTTTCACGTGACCTCTCTAGAAAATCCGCCTGGCGACTATATAAACAACCTCGACTCGTCCTCCTCATCGACTCCCACACACACCCTCCCCCTTCTTCTCTCAACTGCCGAAAGGCACGTGCGGCTGGGGCCGTTTACTTAGTTTCCCTTTGTTGCTCCGTCCAAACACTCTACCTCTGATCCAGGGTCCACCCCTCCCTCTGGCTCTAACGCGGGGGGAGGACGAAACGTGTGTGATCCCGGGTCGCGGCATAACACGGTCAGAGCGACTGGTCGTCGAGCGTCAATCGGCCCCTCGAAGAAGTCTGGTCCGCGATTCCTTCTCCCCGCAAAGGAGAAGGGCGGATCGGGTGGGAACGTCTTAGCACCCGTCCTTTGTACGCCCTGTCCCGGTCTGACCGGGGCACGAGCTTTGATAGAGCTCGTTCGTGGTTATGAGGCGGGTCGGTGGTTCATACAGTCTGTAGCATATAGCATATAGCCCATCATGTGTGCATGTCGATATGAAACAATGCATCTTCCGTACTCGACCCTGCACTCTGGTACTCTGAACGTCATCGTTGCACCTTCAAAACCATGCGATCGATCTCCACGCATCTCCTCATCCCGCTACTACGCACAATCCGCCCTCCTCCCCAAGACCCAATAAGCCCGTCCTCCAGGCCAAGTATGAACCCCACTCCCTTCCTCCCAGACCCAAGGTTTCCCACCTTTCGGCAACTTGCCCTCTAGCGTCAGTTGTTCGTGAGCGATCATAGCTAGGTATCGGATCTGAGAGATTAGTGAGGGAATGGGTCGTTAGATGGAAAGCCAAATGAGATGGGATGATCAACGGCGAGACTGACATGTTCGAACGACCGTGATCGGTAAGCCGACGTATACCCGTCCAATACCAGGATGAACGGGATGATTGGGATGATATAGGTGAAGAACAGCGTCACTGATCATCCAAGTAAGCAAGATCGTCAGCACACCCCTGAACCCGAATGGATCGTGCGCCGTGCGAGACATGGCTTGGCATGGCTTACGAAGGGTGGGTTTCAGAGTGGGAGTAAAGATCCAGGTCAATGGCCATAATCCCGTGATCGTCAGTAAACTGCCAAAGTCGAATTTCTGTAGTTCAAAGATCCTGTCATCGTCGTCGTTGTCGTTGCGAACCGTCAGAATCAGTCGTCACGAGGAGGGAGATTCGGAAGAGAGACCCCCCAGGACTCACCCTAATCCGTCAGACGACAACATGGCATCCTTTATAACCCCTACGGCCAATTGTTCATCGAAATGATGAAAGGCCAAGAAGAACGTCCGGAACGTCTGATCGTCCGTCCCCACCCCGGGTCCCTTGCCTTTACGTTGAACCAGCCCGGTCTTCTTTGAGGAAGCTGAGCCGTTTCGAGCTAGGGAGAGGAGGTTGGGTGGGGCCGAGGTGGCATCTACCGAGACGGGGATGTAGGATAGGGAGTGAGTGGGGGATGAGAGGGAGGCGGACGTCCAGGCCGAGGTGTGCGGGTGGATGTCGGTCAGGAGGAATGGGATTGGGTTGGATCGGCGTTTGCTGGTTGATAATGAATCGGGTTCAAAGATGAGCAACACAAGGAAGAGGCTGAGACTACGACAATGAAGAGAGACGGACATACTTCATTATCCTCTCGATCGTCTGAATAGGTCCACCAGCCCCCGAACAGAAATCGACCACGCTCAACCTCCCTCCCGCTTGACCCGTCCGAGTCAACTTCCTGACCTGCTCCTCCAACACATCCACGATGAGCTCGGAGGGGGATTGTTTCTGTAACGGCCAAAAGGTGTTTGTCCATGCGAGAGTGAGCATGTCCTGGATCGGTCGACGGATGTAAGCGGGGACATAGGGTTGTTCGTGGAACTCGATGAAGCGGTTACGAGGGGTTGGACGCTGAGGTCGCGGGTTGAGCGTTGTTGTGAGCATGTTCGTGGTGGTGTTGCGCTGGAAGTTGACGTTGCCAGGATGTGAAGTGACAGGGATGAGAGGTTGTTGTGAGCTGAACTGATATCGTTGTGCATGTCCAAATGTCGATTACGTCATCAGATCGATCACCTCGCAGACGCTTCAGCATCCTGCGCTGCTGCTAGAGCTGTTAGAGCTGCACATATCCTCGCCCACTCTGTCGCTTGCTACACTACACTGCTGCTCACTACGACCACCCTCGTCCACTACCACGCCAAAAATGTCTTCCTACCCTCCATCCCAGACATCTCAAACAGAGATAGCCAACACCACAATCTCCACCGCCCCCTCGATCACCCTCGATCCGCTCCAGAAACAACAAGTCGGCCTCGTCCTCGATCTATTCCAAGCAAAGGGGACGATGGAGAAGATCGACAAGTGGTTGACAGAGGATGTCGTCTATGAGGATCTCTTTGCTACTACCTTGGGCAGGGAACAGGTCGGTAAGTGATCGTCGAGTGACACGGTTTCTCAGAGGTTGAAGACGAGGACTAAAACCACCAACCCGTCACGTTCACTCTTAGCCGGTCAATTCCTAGGTCTCCCCGTCGTCTGTAAATCCTCCGAAACCTTGTCTCACACACTCAAAACTCTCAACCCCTCCCCGCTCACCCCGAATCAGACTCATAAAGGGACACACGACATTCCCTATTCAAAGTACCCCAAGATGTATCAACTCGACCTCGAAGTCAAGCACAAGTTTGTTTTCAAACCGTTAGGAAACGAGGTGGTCATGAACAGTACCATCCAGATCTGGGCCAACCCGGAAGAAGAAGGGGGAAGGATCGTTAGGATTCAGGATAGACCGGTCCAGGAGATCCCGGAGAATAGTCTCATCACCGTAAGCACCGTCTCGGCGTGTGGGTGGTACTCTCCTGATCATTGACTTGATCGGACTATGACAGTTTATGAGAAAGATGAACGCCGTGGTCGCACCCAAGATCTTGGGCGTGCATTCTTCTGCCGCTTGAAACCGGTGTATCGTTCTCGAGAATGCTTGCTTGATCGTCGTAAATAACTATATGAAAGCTATGTAAGCTAGTGTACAAGGGGGCAAGGACGTCTTGCCCTTCACCCCTTCCTTGGGTTGCAAGAGATGAAGATCGTATGCCAGTTTCAAGCGTCGTGAAGGTGTCATGCTTGAACCGATTGCAAGGCTTTCAAGATCTCACTTGAACTATATCCCGTCAGATCCACGTCCTTTTGAGTTCCTTCGCCTGATAAAGTAAAGGTCGACCAGATTTAGCCCCCGACGTCCCGTTCGACCAGCCCTTGATTTGTTTCGTCACTGACCAAACCCGACGATCATCCTGACCTTCTCCCTCTCCTTCTTCCCACCCTCCAGACTCTCCTCCACTTTCAACGCCTCCTCCGCCTTCTTGACCAGTTCAGGGTCTTTCGATTTCGTCCGCACGGATGGAAGTTCTTTCACGTCGAATACGATCGTAGGATTGGAATAGGATAGGCGAGGGAGGGTAGTCGATATGAATTGTCTACGTTCGGGTGCGAAGGTTTGAGATCAAAGCGGAATGGATTTATTTCGGAGAGTTTAGCAACCTAACCCACGACCTCATCGATCACAGAACAAGAGACTCACGTCGTACCCTTCCCCGCTCTTTTCGTCACATAACTGAAAGAAACGCTCTTGATCCCACTCGACAACTTTTCCGCTCCCGTCCCGCTTCGCAACGCCTGGATCGCCTGGGCTACGGGAAGTTTCTTGAGTGATTGTTTGGTCATTTTTCGTAGATCGTTGTCGGGTCGAGCGAAGAGGAGGTAGCGGAGGGGAGACACCGAAGTGGTAGAATCAGGAAGTTGAAGGGGTCCTTGTTCAACCTTCTGGTTAGATACGGACATGAGGTTGTTATCGTCAGGCCGAGTCTCGAGTAGTCGTGATGTCCGCGTGTCTCGACGACTAGGTAGGGCAGGAAGATACTCCCTTTTTCTGGCGTACGAGATAGTCAGAATCAAGTTCCTGGTTGAGCAGATCATGATCAGAATACACATGCTCGAACTGATGTTCCCTTTGATGTTCATGGAATATGCTATGCAAAGACTCGAAACTCTGTACGATTACAACTGTCAGAAAGCCATCAAATCACGGTTTCCCCTTTATGCTCATCTACCATATCCGCTCCCACATCGCTCTCCCGACCAACTCGTCGACCTTACCCCTCTCCAAAACTCCCCTTATAAATTCCGCAAGCACCTCCGTCTCCATCCCCGCTAATCGTAAGACGCCTCCCCTCTCCTTTTCTACGAGACTGAATGACCAGAGTAAGACCCCGTTGGGTTGTTGGGTCTGGAATTGTCGCTGATTGGGGTCTTGAGAGAGAGCCGATAAGGCATCGAGGAGCGATCGGAAACGAGGTCCGTAGATCAGAATAGTAGCGTACGTTTGGTAAGGATTCATACGATCCGCTAGGGTATCCGGTTTGATCGTCCTCGATCGTCCGTTCACTTCGCTATTCAGGCTCTGGTTCTCGAGGACGGTCTTTTCCCGCATGATCACGTTTGCGCCCAAGACCACCTCGTTCAGACTGGAATATCGTTCGAAATCCCATTCTTCCACTTTATCCGAATCGTTCGCTCTCGTCCTTCCCGCAGTGAACCAGTCGAGCAGGATGACGCTCGAGGAGGAGGAAGTGAGATGGATCCGTTGAGCTTGGTAATACGATGATCGGGCGTAGGGTTGGATGGGGGAAGGAAGCAACAGGAGAAAAGCATCGGGTTCGACCGTGACGTGCATTCGTTGGATCGTCTTCCCCGTCAACGGACCGGGAGTGAGAGCCGTTTTCGATAATGACTGTGGCCTAATTCCTGGTCGTATTCGAAAGACCTTCGTACTCCCTTGCGTCAAGAGTAAAAGTCCAGCTTCTCTTGATACCACCACTTTGAGAGTGATTTCGTCCCCCGCTACAAGCCCTCCGCCGTACGCCAAAAGGTAGCATGTCCCAAGATGTCTTGGAGTCGATAGAAGTGGAGAAGGGGACAAGAGCTTGAGGGGGTAAGATGCTTTCAACGTCGAAAAGGTCGACCTGCCTTGTCCAGGCGATGAAAGATGTAGCGTCCCATACCCCGGCAAAGTGGTGGATGCGGGAGGAGACATCCTGCTCGGTCCGTCTTGAACCGGCTTTGATGAGCTAGCCACGATAGTACGAGCAGCTTCGTGATCTAGTGCAAAGTTTGCTGGTTAGGGGAGTTCATGCTGGCTGGCCTGATATTTACTGCAGCAAGAAGCGAGATTGCAACGGTATCAAGGGGAATCCTTGTGGTTGTGCTACAAATATCGCTGCCCTCCTTATCTCGGATATCGCAATTTGGTTCCGATCGTGATACGCAACCACCCCGACTCCGAATCCTCTTCACCCTCATCTGACCAGTCGGCGTCTTCACCCTCAGCCTTGGCCTGAAAAGAGGTAGTGGTTAGATGGGGTCGTGTAGCACCATGGAATGGCAAACGATTTACCGAATCAGCCTGTTCGAAGGTCATGCGCCTTCTCTTCTCAACCTGTTCGCAAGGGCTCTCCTCCCTACTGCTTTTTTGGGACTCCTGGGATTGGGTTTAATCGGCAAACGCCTGTTGTTGGGACGGCAGGGGTCCACGCTGGCGTTAGGTTTGCTGACCAGGTTGACCACCTGGTGCTCAAGCCATGAACCTTAGAATCATCAAAAATCGTCTGCCAATCATTGGAATCTGTTTTGCGATATTCATGACTACGCTCTCCGAATGGGAATCGTTGTGTTCCATAAATATCAATATGAGATGATGAGGACTTGATTCAAGATTATACAACTGCGATTGATATCCGAGTCGTATTACGAGCTAGCAGGAACACCTATCAATCCGTATAGAGTTCCTGTCAGCTCAGATCCGGGTAATAACGAGCGAATATGCATCACAGCGACTCACGTCCGGAAAAGATCAACTCGATCGCCGCCTCGACGTTCCCGCCCGTCATACTAAGCGCCCTCAGATTCTGCTGAGGATCCACCAAGCCCATCTCATTCAAACTTCTCAACTGATTCTCGAACCTCTCCTCGAGGGTTCTAGTATCCTGAGGTTGAGCGGGGGTAACAGCAGCGGAATTGGGAGACCCCATACCCCCCATTCCTCCAAACCCACCGAACCCGCCGAATCCACCTGCACCACCTCCCGCTCCTCCTCCCATTCCCATTCCCATCAGATTCCTCATCATATCGGGGTTCATCCCACCGAACATCCCCCCACCTCCTGCACCTCCGAAGGGGTTGGCGGCGGCGGCGTTAGCCCCGGTATTAGGGGTCTGCTCGGCGGTCTCTCCTGTGGCAGCCCCTTGAGCACCAAACCCGGCAACAAGAGGATTAGCTCCTCCTGCTCCACCAGCTCCACCCATCCCTCCAAATCCACCGCCACCTCCCATCTGTTGCTGCATCTGCATCATCTGACGGATCATTGCGGGATCTCTCCTGATCATCCCATCCAAACACACAGCTCGATCAGTCTCCTGACAAGTCTCAACCTAGAGTAGGGACGATCGAAACTCACATCATCTGCCTCATCATAGGGCTCCTCATCATCTCCCTAACTTGAGGTCCCATCGCTTGCAACGAAGGGTTACTATCGAGGATCTGATCCACGAAGAAATCAGGTAGATCCAATAGTTGGGGACATATCGCGAACAAAGCGAGGAGGAGGAAAAAGGTTGGGTCGATTGGTGCGGTGGTGGACATGATCGCGAACATCGTGGGTTGGTGAGATCGAGAAGAGGCGTCCATCCAGATCAATCGGATGTATCCATTCCATGAGCCCACAAAGAGAGAATGAAAGGAATCCCAAACCGTACGTCATCGCATAACAACCCCCATAGAAATCAGGACAAGAATCAAACAACGCTTCTTCAGCGGTCTTCTCCCATATAATAGCAAGGATAGGATGACTGACCTGATCCATCATTTCAGGGGTGATCATGCTCATAGCCTGACTGATCGCTTCCGGGTTGTTCATCATGTCCGCCATCTGAGGATCGGGAGATGATACAAGGGTGGTTATTAGGATAAGAGCAGCGATGATGATAAGAAGGGAGTATCGATAACGAACGAGCGCAAATCAGTGAGCCACGATCCCGCTCGATCATATCCTACTGATCCGGAACTCACGGCGTTAGGATCGGTCATATTCCCCATACCCCCTGGCATCTGAGCAAAAGGATTGAAAGTACCACCTCCCATCCCATGTCCCCTCATCCCCTCCAGAAGCGCCAAGGGATCGTTCCCCACGTTCATCCCTGCGTTGAAATTAGAGGGGACTCCCCGAGCCTCGGAAGGAGCAGGGTTACCGGGGTTGGACGAACTGGATCCGGCGGGTTTGTTGGGGCTGGCTCCTTTTACCAGATGAAGCGTGTGGTTCGTTTGGATCTTGTAGGTCGAGAGAGGTTCTTCGTCTTTCAGGACCTATCGCATGGACGGGGAACGAGGCGGACGAGGACGATTCGTCATCCCTTCCGCTCGTCGAGCATATCTCGAACGAGGCTCAATCTGACTCACCTTTCCGCTGTAGATCAGTCTCTGACGATCAGACTCGATCTGGGTCTGTTCCTCAATTTTCTGCTTGAGCTCAGAAGTGAGAAGAGAGAGGGGCACGGTGAGGGACAACTTGAGCTCCGAAGGGCCCTTGACGTTTCTGTAAAGTCCAGTGCGAGGTCAAGCGTCAGCGGATTGCGAGGGAATTGCTTGAGGAGGGGACTTGCATTGTAACTTCGTCTGACATGATACGATCTGTTGGAGTAGAGATCGCTTGGTTCGAATGATCTGTCGAGGATGGAAGATGGATTACATCAAGAATCAAGAACCAAGGTGCGATATGATGATGATGCAGCATCCAATCGCGCATACGTAAAACACGTCATTCCCTGGCAAACGTTATCAATCCGCGCTCGTCAGAGAGTCCTAGTTGTATATAGGAGATAAAGGACAAGTGTGTACATAGGGTCGAATTCATTGCAGGTTCCAGTCGATCTGCCACCTCTTAGGCTGGAGATTGCGCCTGCTTACCGCCCACAGTTGAACATCGTCTTTTCGAGCGGAATGCGATTCCACAATGCTCTTACGATGGTTTGCACATTGCGAAAATCAGGAGGGTCATGCAACTCCTCCAAGGGGTTGGTGTTTTTACAGGCAAGAATCGTCTAGTTTGATACCAGTCTGAGGAACGTTTCCCCTGTTATAATTTGTATGGTATCTCTGTCGCAGCAACTAATGGAGTTTATCGCCACCAACCCCTTGCTAACCCTATGCGAAACAGTCGATCCCGCTCGGAACCCTCCTTGCGAGTTAGACCACAAACCCTGTAACTACCAAACGACAACACGATCAACAGCCAGGGCCAAATTCTATGAAACAAACACGTTCCCGAGTTGCTCGTGGATGTCCTGGGTACCCCTCATCTTGCCTTCGTTTCTTGCTCCGAGTGAACAGATCGGTCCGGTCTGAAACGCGTCTGTTCTTCCCTTGAAATCAGGTTCGAGGGAACACCACTATACGAACTTTTCAGTGTAGCAGGATTGCGCTGGTTGGTTCTAATACATGGGCAGGAAACCCTCAAGGGTACCCAGAAGGATCGACAAGTCAACAGGTCCGAGGAGGAGCGCGCGTCGATGGCGATAGGCTTCGTGCGAGGTTCAGATCTGACTATTACCTCCCGCACGAGCTTGACAGCATTCTTTTTCGTGGTATATTCATCGACGCCATCTTTTTATCAGATGGAAGTCGGATGGAGAGCGCTGGTTCGATTCCGTTCGTCATGCCGTAAGCGATCCTCTTTTGATCTGGTCGTTAGGATAATAGCCCCCGATGAGCACATCATCAGGCGCAAGTAAAGAAGGAGCAGTCAGTTTCGGTAGAAGAATTTTCAGTCCTCTCTGAGAAGTACTCTACGTATACACTGGCGCTAGAACGCTGTTTAATAGACTTTTCTCTACTTACTCGACCTCCCAGATGGTGAGAGTCGACGACTCGACACGTCATGATGGAAAGGCAGCGACCTGTTATCAAACACGTTGTGCGCTAGAAAACCCGGGTCTTCCGCGTTGATCGCGCTAGTGGAAACGCGTTTCAAGCGAAATTGAAATCAAAACAAACAAAGGAAAAGCGAATTCGACACAGCAGACATCATCGAAATCACTCCACATTGACCTCAGAGACCACCCGCTGCCACCTCCAGCTACACCATACCACCACACACAGGCAGAGCCTACTCCCCACACACACACTCGCTCATCACTCTCCTTTCCTTCTGCAAGAAATCGCGCCACACTTTCGTTACTTCCACCACACGCTACACCTAAAACAATCATCACTCACCCTTTGACGGCTCTCCTGACGCCCTTTCCACTACCTTTCTTCGTGACCCCTTTCAACTAGACTCGACGTTTCACTCGGTTTCCTCTCGTGCTCTTCCGTGGTCACTGGTACTGGTGACTTGCATCAAACGACGGCTGGCGACTTTATCCCGTTGAAGGATCTTGCGAGAAACAGAACGTGTTATACTCTGCATCATCGACAACTAGCAACTAGCAAATAGACTCTCTATCTGCCGCAAACGGATACTTTACCGTCAAACAACGCCTCCTCCTTCTCTGGCAGTATCGAGCAACAACGAACTCACTCCAGTCCCGGATCAAGCCATCACTTCTCAACCAAACTCACCTCGGACCCAAATCCACCCCCGCACGATATACCCACCTCTCACTCCGATCATCAATCATGCCCGGCGCAGTCGAATCTCTCCTCTCCCTAGCTGGTCTAGGTCTAGGCGATTCTACCACCAGTACCACCTCGACCACCCCTTTGCGGACAACCACGCTCTTGAGGAGTAGCAGTAGGGAGCTCGAGACGAGCAGTACGGTGGTCAAGGTGACTAGCACTACTAGTTTGAAGGCGGTGGTTAGTACTGCCAGCGCCGTTAGGACGACCGGTAAGTCTGTTCGACCTGACTATAGTCGGGATCAAGTGGGGTTGGTGCTGAAAGGAACGGTCTTCTGATCTCGATTCTTCGCCCTATTAGTCACGCCTACGACCAGTACCAGATTATCATCTACATCGACGAGTTCCAAGCTTGAGACCAGGATCAGCACCACTTCAAGCAGTATCAGACTCCCCTCCACCACATCTCTTATCAGCAGCACGACCTCCCCTACTTCCTCCACCTTCTCAAGCATCAGTCTACCCTCGTCTTCCTCCGCGAAGAGTTCTAGCTCGGTCTTCATCCCTAATGCATCCAGTACCGCGACCTCGACGGCGAGTGCGGAGAAACAGGAAGGGATCAAGATGAGTGGTGGGATCGTGAGTGAACTCCCGTGTTGCCTTCCGCCTTTTGAGAAAACCAGAAAACGGGGATCTGATTCTAATCGAACCGCGTTTGAAAACAGATCGCGGCGATCGTCATCCCCCTCATCCTCGTCCTCCTCGCCCTCTTCCTCGTAGGGTTCAGGTACTATAAACGTAAACAACGACGTGATTTAAGGAGGGTTTCGGGATTGAGCGTTTGGGCTGGAGCTGGTGCGGTGGGAGGTTGGCAAGGGTCTCAAGGACGGGGCAGTCAGCAGGAAGGTTGGGAGAGGGAGAAGGAGATTGTCACGCCTGTAAGCTGTGATCTTTGACAGCCAAAGGGGCGGATGAGACTAGGCGGCTGATATCGACATCACGTACAGTTCCCCGTGAACGAGCAATATGGGAATCAAGAGAAACCTCTACCCCCTATCACTCCGGAACGATCCGAGTTCCACCCGACCGGCTACCCACCTCAGGGGACCAGACCTTATGACGCATACAACAACCCTATCCCCAATCCTTCATTCCCTACCGCCCCTCCACCCGTCAGCATCTTCAACACCCATCCTCAATCAGGGAACGGGGGTTACGCGCCGTACGAAGCTCAACATTGGATCCCTGGGACTCCGAACACGTTCGGATCGTTTGGTAGTCAAGGTGCTGGAACGAGTCCGCCCTCGTCTCATGCTCATGGAGCGCTTTTGAACGGGATGGGGTGGGACCATGGGCTAGGGGGGAGTGAGATGTTGATCCCTGTCGTTACGGGGAACGGTAACGGGCAGCCGCAGGGCCAGGGGGACTTGGCGAGGGATCGTGGGATGTTGGACGGATCCAAAGTCGTTGTGAAACAAGGATTCGTAAGGAGTCTGGACGATGAATTAGGTAAGTCCGGCTCGATCGCTCTCGGTACGAATCAGATCGACAGCAGACTGACGCTTCCTCGCATCCGATCAGTCATAACGCCGGGAGACAACCTCACCCTGGTTCAAGCTTACGATGACGGTTGGTGCTTGTGCGAACGTGTCGTCCCGAACGGACCATCGGAATCGGGTGTGGTCCCTCTCACATGCCTCGAACCGTTCGCCGGAGCAGCCAGGGCCGAGGAGAGCGTCAATATGCCTGAACCGGTCGTCATCGGACATGTAGGAATCCCTGAACCATCAGGAAAGGGACTAAACATACCTGGAGCGCCTCAGATGACTAGGTGAGGATGTCTCGCACCAATACAAAGCGTAACAATCGGTTCTGATGGATGTATTTCTTTCGATACAGATCGTCCACTTCCCGCTCATTGGCGACTTCCGAACGATCCGAAAGACGTTCAAGCCTGTTCATCAACGCTGCCACTGCTGGTCTGTGGTTGCAAACTCAGCCTACTGGACCTCCTCGGGACGTCCAGCGTTTCAGTTGATCACACAGAGATGCTAGACCCCATTCGATTTACCCTGATTTAAATCCCTTTACAAATCCCCGGCGTTATTTAGATTGTACCATATTGTATGGATGTTCTCACCAGGCAATGTTCGTCAAGCTGACGAGCGTGTTGTACTACCAATCAATTCTTCCAAGGGAAATGCGTCGTACAATTCGCAGGAATACGTACACATGGAATATATCTCGTCAATGTCATGTGATGTAGCCAACCATCTAGGTACCATTTCGTCTCGAGTTCGTCAAATCTACCGAGTCTCACACCAGATCTTCGTATCTTCAAGCGTCATTGCCGGAAGAACTTTGTCGTCGACTCGCACTACTCATAGCGCTGGAATTCGAAAAGACCCTCTTCCTATCTCCAGGACTGGGCGAGTCGGCGCCCTCCACGCTTCCCAAACTGTGCTTCCTACCGTCGGGTCTGCCGATACTGGCCGCCTTGCCCTTACTCGCTCCGTTGCCGACAGGGCTGACAGCTGCCCTCTGCTTCGTCTTCGCCAAACTACTAGCAGTAGGCGCATACAAGGGTGACCTCTCGATGGCTTTGGTACCGGTTGTCTGTGGGCGAAGAGGGGTATGTGCCTGACCGGTATGATGAGGTCTAAGAGGCGTCGGAGTGTTCTTGCTCGAAGACATGGATGCGCCAGTGTGAGAGGGTTTCAAGGGTGTAGCCATGGTCCTGTCTCGGCCTGAAGCTGGAGTCAGGGATTGACGATGTGGTCGAGTCTTGTTAGCAGGGGTACTGGGAGTAGGCATAGGAGGCGTCGAGTTCGGAGCCAGACGATTGTACGCTGAAGGCGGAGCGCTGCCTTTTGAGATTCTCGTTGTCGGTGCTGACGGCTTTGGCAGCGGAAGTCCACCTCCCGTTCGTTGCGCTCGAAGAGGTGTCTTGGATCCTGCTGTCGAGCTCTTTGGGGTAGTAATCGCTATAGGATCTGCACCACCAATAGTTGCGGGAGGAATAGAGGTAGCAGGAACTTCTTGCTCGTCCGGCTGATTCGCGTCAGCCCGCGCTTTCGCCGATGGTTCCGGCTGTTCAGATGAAACCGGTTCGACCGCCGAGCGCAGTGACTCTATAACAGGCGGTCCATCTCCTTTGATCCCTTCTCCATCCTCAATCTCCATCTCGGCATCTAATTCTCCTTGAGTAGGATATGTATCCGACAGCTCGGCTTTGATCGCCTGTTGCTCTTCCATAATTCGAACAGTTTCCTTGGAATCGTTCTCGACGGCTTGAGTGTGCTCATCTTTCTCTACCGCTTCATCGGTGGTATTCTCCTCCACTTCAACGGAAGAAGGGGTTGTAGTTTCCACGGACCCCATCTTGGGCTCCGTTGTATCCGCTTCCGTGACTTCTGGTTCGGCAGCTGGAGGAGGGATGGGCATGATGGTATCGGAAGATGAGATTTTGGGTGGGTCCACAGCCTCCAACGAGTCAGATAGTGTTGTTGCTTCATCTGGTCCTACGATATCGTCCGGCTCTTGAACCTCGTCTGGCTTTGTTGCTGAACTATCGATCTCTACCTCCTTCTGACTGTCAACAGGTACTGGTAGGGGCGAGTCTTCTGGCTCTTTCACCTGCGCGGCAACTTCTATCGGTCTGGTCTCCGTCAAATTTGGAATCTCTTGCTCAAGATCCTCCGGCTCATCCATCAAGACCTCAACTTTATCTCCCTCTGCCTCTTTGACGTTCAAAACGGATCCCATTGATGCTTTCGCCTCATCTTCCTTGACACCGGTTGTTGCTCCAGGATCGGAGGTTCCGGAAGACCTTCTCCATCCCGTTCCAGCTCTTTCGAAAGCAGTACCAGATCCAGAAGTCGATCGACCTGGCGGACGTGTCCGTTCTTGTCGTTCTTTTTGCCGAGAAGCTAGATCTGAAGCTTGTTGAAATCGTTTGATGAGGCTGTTGACCTATGGGAATCGCGCTTAGATTAGCTTCCTGCGTTTCCTCTTCTTGTACCATACCGAGCCAAGATTGACGTACAGAGCCTTGTGATTTTTCAACCGGAAGTGGCCTGTCATCGAGACGAGCAAGTCAGATCGAATATGGGGGATCATGCGTGAGTCCAGGGTCAGCTTACATGTTGTCTAGATCACCCAATCGATAGGATATCAGCTTCAGTCTGATCTGTACGTTGTCAGAGATGTCCCGATTATTGATGAGAACTCTATAGACCTATTCCCAGGCGCTTCAGAGAGTGAGGGTCGACACCAGGACAAAAGGGAGTCTTTGACTGATTCTCCTCTTTGTTGTTGATGTGCTCTCTGAACCCTTTCTAAGATCTAAGACGTATGTTCCTTTTTAGCTTTGCCGACTCGTCCCGACAGCCCTGAGGAGACCACTGCGATCGGCGATGGTCTTTGAGTTGCCTAATCGATGGATGTACTGGCTGAGCTTTGGAGAACAAGTAGGATGGATAAGATGTTGTGGAAGCTGGAAGCTGGAAGTGAATATGATGTCGTCACGCTTGATCGCGAAAGTGACCTAGCTCGCCTCCACCACGCTTGATCTACGATGCATAGTACCAGAACGTTCCCTAGCTGGCATCGAGGACTACCAGTTCGACCAGACGCCGATATCTGCTACAGATTACCAGTTTTGTCATGCCTCCTGCAACAGCTTTTCCCGAGAAGCCAGTGGTGCTGATAACAGTGAGTGAACTTCGGAAGGATTTCAGAGACGTATTAAATCTCACTCTGTTACTTTTGTACCAACTCAACAGAACGATGACGGTCCACCATCGGCCTCATCGCCTAATATCTACTCTTTTGTCAAACTCCTGAAGCAGAATCTAGGATGGGATGTCAAGGTGGTCATTCCCGATTGCCAAAAGAGCTGGTAAGCGGTGCACCAAAAGAATTATCGAATCCATATGAAGCTCAGCTCCGCTCATACAGGGTCGGCAAAGCATATGCGATCAGCGATGTAATCGAGGGAAGATACTTTTACCCAAGAGGTATGAAGGTTATGAATCTCAAAGTCATATCAATTTCTAAACGTTACTGTCTCGCAGAACCCGATGGCTTGCAAGGAGACATCACAACTGAATCACGACCGCTCAAGAAGGGAGAGACTATGGAATGGATCATGCTTAGCGGAGTAAGTTGCAAGATTGAATTGGGTAGGGCCGAACCTGACGGTTGATCGTTGAACATAGACTCCCGCTACTTGCTCGAATATCGCCCTGCACAACATATACCCCGGTCAAATCGACCTCGTGCTTTCAGGACCTAACCGTGAGCAAGTATTCCTTAGATTTTTTTGGAGATAGATCACGAATTCCAGCGATTTCTATATCAGACGGTCGAAATTCCTCTTCAGCGTTCACTCTATCATCTGGAACCATAGGAGCAACGCTTTCATCAACCCTATCAGCATACCCCTCCATCGCCATCTCTTACGGTGTGGTGACAAGACCCGTCACACCTCGTGCTCTCGAACTAGCCAATGAGACTGCAGTTGAAGTAGTCGAGAAGCTATGGAAAGATTGGGGTCGGGATGGAACCCAAAATTCCCCGTTTCGGTCGGAACTCAGTGACGGGACTGTCGAGGCGGATCACAGGATGAAGGGAAAAGTTCAGCTATATAATGTGAACTTGGGACTGGTGGAAGAACATCTGGAAAAAGATAAGCGGAAAGTCGTCTGGACCAGGATAGCTAGAAACGGATACGGGCAATTGTTCAAGGCAAAGCCTATGTGAGTTGAATTCGAGAACGGGCCACACGGCTCAACTGACAAGCTTTCTTATTCATCTAGGGATCCCAAAGAAAACCGCTGGGATTCGAAACCAACCTCTCTAACGAGCGTTGGGGATAGCTGGGCGGAACTGGTCCATCTGTACCAAGGCACCTCGTCCCTCCCTGACTACATCTCCAAGTTTAACACTCTGAAAGGATTGATCCCCAAGATCAGTGACTATGTCGCTGCAAACATCTGGATGGCCAACCTGAACTCGTTGTGGCGGCATACTATCATTCCTATCCCAAACAAGGATAACATGGGCCTGTTTGAGATCCAGAGGGCAGCAATGGAGTACAATGGTGTGGTTGGGAACGTACGAGCGAAGGCAGAACCCCTTCTTTTCAACAATGGAGAAACCTCAGCAGTAAACCAACCAAACACGCCGCAAGCCAGTGCGCGTGCTGCGGGTCGAGCTGGTCCAGCAGCCATACCCATCCCAGACCCAGCCAAGGCCGCTTCGTCGGCGGACGTCAAAAAGAATGCGAGTCAACCGGAGACAGCGAATGGAGATACGATGAAGTTTTTCTTCGCTCCAGAGATGAAGCGACTGATCTTTCCTGAAGAAGACGAGTTGATCGAAGGCACCGACTCGTACGTGTTTCCTATGCTCGGCCAGCCAAGCTTCTATGCTGATCTTGCTTCGGTGATTTATAGATGGGCGCTGTTCCACGGTTGCGTCTCAGTCACGCCGTTGCAAGCAAGCTTCGCAGAGCCTCCACCAGAGTCTTACATGTTCGGGTCTCAAAGTCATAAGCCGGCAGAAGAGGGGAAATTGATCGGTCAATGGTGAATCATAAGACAGGTGTATGTAATTGTAGAAGCGCGATCTCGTCAGGGATGTATGGATATATTACTCAAAGGCACATACGTCTGTAGAGAGGAAAATAGACTCAGCAGCAGTCGACATCATAATCTGCTTGTCGAGCTTCCTGTCGGTCTAATCGCCGCTTACTGTGGTACACGTCGCAGAAGGGCTGGTTGACCGATGTAGTGTTTTTTTTTCATATTGTCCTTCAACATGTCACAATCTCACCAGGGGTAATGGTTCAATAGTAGAACAACCACCTTTCATCATGTGGTTGCTGAGCAATAACTGTCGAGAAAGGTCGTGAAGGGGACTGAAACTAGCTGATTACCTAATCGCTAGTTATCAAGCTTACGCGTCGCCCTTGACCGATCAACCGGCAACCTGGGTAAGCAAGCAGGGCAGTCAACGTGCATGCTATCTATAGCAAAGCTTCCAGCATCTGGCCACTCAGTCCATCCAGGCTGACTCGAGACGACAAGACGAATCTACCGACCTGCTGGACTGCTCAGAGCAGAACCTGAATTAGGCCAACTCGAATGCGAAACCATTTCAGATAATCGTCCTGTAGCAGCGGTAACATGCAGTACCTCTCAAAGGCATATCAGTATTGTGAGTGGTGTCAATGTGAACTCGCCCCCTCATGCCATAATCTTGCAGGAAACCTGAAATCAATATTCATGTTCTTCGGTAGACTCGGGGATCAACCCCGCTACCTTATCAGGAGCAATCGATGTCATCGTAGTTAGACGTCAAGGCCAGGTGAGTGTCGCGAACAACCAAACAAGACAGGCCTCTGATCATCGCTCATAATCGAACGGGTCTTGTACGCACAGGATGGAGAAGAAATCTACAGCTGCTCCCCATTTCATGTCAGATTCGGTAAACTGCAGGTGTTGCGTGCAGGGGAAAAGAGGGCAAGTTCATTCATCCTTGGGGATTCTGCGAACCGCTTTCCCTCCTTTGCTCACTGTTTGTTGTCCTGCTGCGTTATGTCAATAATAGGTCACTCTGACGCTGCCTGATAATCTACCTGCGGAAACGAATCATCGAGCTCCATTCTGGATGAAAGTGGGGGAAGCGGGGGAAGCGTTCTTTGTCGTCGAAACTTCCGCCGAAGTACCTGAAGAATTGCAAACTAGTCCAGTCATCGCTGCTATCAAGGATGAACCTGGTGGTGCAGTAGAAGAAGATCTAGAGTTGAACGGAGCTTTCGATGACACATCGGAAGGTATTGGGGGCTCGCAACGCATGGAGGATGGAGCGACTACGAAACCTTTCGGTCAGGACGGTCGTATGCAGATGAATGGAGAGCCCGACTTCCTGAGGTTGGATGATTCCTCATCATCTCATTCGGAAAACCCCAAGAATCATAGCAAGGGATTTTCAACAGACTTGAAGCAAGAGCCCAAGCTCGATATGAACAGGAGAGGATCGGTACCTTCTATGAAGACTGCGGTCCTAAATCACGCCAGGGAGAGGGAGCTAGCGCAGCGAAAGGACTCCAGGTATGCTGCTAGTTCAAACGCCTCCGGGTCCAACTCGGCGACATCGGTTTCGCCTTCTAGCATCCTCAACACCGCCTCTTCGTTCCTGCCGTCCTTCCTCTCCGGTTCGTCAACTCCTCAGCAGACGGACGAGGCTGCAGCGAACGATAAAGATGCCAAGGCTGGGTCCAAAGAGAAGAAGAAGAAGCCTGCCCCTAATTTTGAAGACGAACCTCTCCCACCCAATCCGTTGCGAAATCGAGCTCGGACTAGCCGGAGTACAGAGCTAAGCGAAGACGGACACCACGCCGAGACACTGAAAGATTATGTTCGATCACATAAAGCAAGAGCATCCCTTGCCGGCGCTGCTTCCGTTGGACTGGGAAATCTCGGATTGAAACGAAGAGGATCTGCCACTAGCTTGAGCAGTACGATCTCGGCCGGAGCTGGAACTCCAGAGAAGAAGCGCATGGGAAGCGGTGCTGGAGATGCTTTTGGAGCTTTGCAAGATAGAGCTGATGAGCGGTTGCCCGAGCTCAAGGATGGAGAAGGGGAAGCACCGGAATTATTATACAATGAAGGTGAGTAAATGTACGCTTAGACGGAGTACTCTTACTGATGACAGACCTCAATGCACTAGATGTGATACTTGACATGGCGGGCTATCATAGACCACCAACGGATTCTGCCAGCGGCCCCGGTGAAGACGAAGGCGTCGCCTCCGCTAGCAAAACGATGTCAGGTTTGAATCTGAACGACCACGATGATACTCCAGAAGCAAGCGAGAAGCGACTGCGAGATAATATGGACTTAGGGGCTATTCTGGATGTCGAGAAGAGCAAGGGGCTGGTTCAGTTCGCTCAAGATCTGCTAGTCAGTGCTGGGGCATTGACGGAGGAAGATTCTATGGGAAATGAAGGAGCGTTAACGCCACCAGTCATGGAATCAGCTGTTGTGCAAGAGATCAAACGAAGGCTGAGCTATAATGATCTACCTGAAGGAGAGAATGATGTGGAATCAGCTGACACGATAGAAAATTTGCCCAAAAACGGACCTCAGCTGAGGGAAGGGTTTCAACGAGGAGTTTCCGAGCCCCCAGAGATCGGGCGTGAACCTCTTCTTGCCTCAGGATACACTTGGGAGTGGGGCGGATTTCCACAGAAGACACCGGTGAATGAGATGGATGACCCAATGCAGGGTTCTGTGGTAGATCCTAGCGCCAAGAAATCGCTCTCGCCGGTCTCCGAGCGCCCTTCTCTCGCCTTGACGCATGATAATCCACTTAAAAGCGCATCGGTGCCAGTAGTGTCTCAACTTCCGAAATTCAAGCCATCATTGAAGGCCAACCCGCTCGAAAGGATTCAGAGTGAACCTGTGGTGGGCGTCGCGGCGACAAACGAATCACAAGTACTGTTTTCGCAGCCTGGAGGTCGATTGAAGAACGATGAAAACGATCCTTACAAGTTTACGCTCGAGATGTCTAAAGGCAGCCACGTTTTTGAGCTTGGGCTGGGTGGAGAGGTCTTAGCTGGAGATGGTGTAGAGGAGAACCTCGACGATGTAAGAACGTGTTTCTTTTGTCTGGAACCGATCTCCTAATCAACAGCATACTCCCGGCCAGATCCTGGCCGAAGTTTTCGAAGCCAATCGTATCACATTCAAACATTTCATTGAAGAACCGAAAGTCGTAGACCTGTCCGACCTGGTCATACGTTACGATAACAAGTGAGTACCAGCTCGCACTAGGTTCAGTCGGTGGTCGCGCTCTTATCGTGATCTCGGCACATAGGTTTCTAACATGGCAGAACGCATCGCCTATTTTAGCAGCTCTGGCAGTGTATAGACGATCCCTGACGCCTCCGGATAGTGCTGGAAAGCCAGAAGAACTCATTCCGCCTCTCTCGCCTAGCAGCGCTCAGGCTGAAACCGTCGAAGCGAAATCGGCCAAGGGTTATGGGTGGTCAAGGTGGTGGAGACGCGACAAAAGTGCAGGAATCCCTATCGAATCCATTACTACTCCGAACACTCCGGTAGTCAGTGCTGAGACTCCGGCGCCTGAATTATCCGTTGCGGGCCCTAGCAAGCAGGTACGTCTGAACGAGATATGAGATGGCCTGCCTCCACACGTAATAACACTGGTGACAAATCAGGACGAGACCTCGGACCAGAAGGTCTACTATGCTAAAACTTTGAGATTGACATCTGATCAGCTTGTAAGTCACAAATCGAACTGATGTACAATCGAATACTGATGACGAACGACGATCATCAGAGCGAACTCAAGCTCAAACCCGGACCAAACAGGGTAATCTTCTCAGTGTCGTCTTCTTATTCGGGAGTGGCACAGTGTTCTGCCCGGATCTTCTTGTGGGAAGATACTGATCATGTGGTCATTTCCGATATCGATGGAACGATCACGAAGTGAGCTTCTCTGTCCGCGTGTGCAGTAGATGGTATTGATTCGAGATTCCCAGGTCCGATGCGCTTGGGCATGTTTTTGCAGCGATCGGAAGGGACTGGACGCATCTCGGTGTAGCCAAATTATACACAGATGTCTGCAACAACGGATACAAAATCATGTATCTGACTTCCAGAGCTATTGGTCAGGCGGATTCCACGCGGGACTACTTGAAGAGCATCAGCCAGGGAAAGTATCAATTGCCGGAAGGTCCCGTCATTATGAGTCCAGACAGGTTATTCACATCCTTACATCGGTAAGTCATCGATGTCGCCGCCTGAATCTCAATTCTGTAAGCTGATCCAATCGATCATACTTAGTGAGGTGATTATGCGAAAGCCAGAGCTATTCAAAATGGCATGTTTGCGTGACATACAACGCTTATTTGGTGGTGGTGGTTCTCGCAACGCATTCTACGCCGGGTTTGGGAACCGTATCACGGATGCCATGTCTTACAGGAGTGTCAACGTCCCCAGCTCCCGGATCTTCACAATTGATTCTTACGGGGAGGTGAAGATGGAATTGTTGGAGCTGGCTGGATATAAATCCTCCTATATTCACATGGTAAATTTGGCTCAGCGTCATTTCGTAGCAGAGCCTCGGAACTGATGCCTTACACAACAGACGGACTTGGTAGACCAGATGTTCCCGCCTGTCCACCGTAAAGTTATTCCAGAGTACACGGATTTTAATTTCTGGAGGCCCAACATTGCCGACATTCCGATTCCTGACCTGACTCCGGTGCCCATTTCACCTGCCTTGAGCGCAACTTCCGACGCGTCCGGTCGACTTAGTATGCTTGGACGTCTGACTGGTATCGCTCGACGTGCCTCAAGACAGACCGTTAGCGGAAACACTGACGATGGCAAGAAGATGCCATCAGCTAGCTCAAGGCCCAGTTCCCCTCTGTCTATGCCTATGGACACAGGAAGCGACTATGAAGATGATGCGATTTCCGATCGAGGAGACTTTATGCACGATTCTCGTCCTAGTAGCATGCCTGGATCTTTTGACGACAAGGGCGAATACTTGGGTGACGAATTCTTCGACCAACGAGGCTTCCAACGATACAGGGAGGAGCAGTATGATCAGCAGAACAGGCGCAGAGCCTCTAACGGAGACGTCGATCTGAGCTCTGACCACGACACCGACGACCGATATCAACACGAAAGCGAAGACGACGATGTGTATCCGGAGATGTTTGATGACGACTTGCTCGCTACTGGCGAGATGTTGAAGGTTCCTTATTAACATTTGACTGCTGAAAGTTCGCCATTGTAATAGACTATCTTGCACTTTGTATCACTGTAATATACCCTCATCTCATTGGAACTACTAGGATAAATCATTATGAACGCAAGGTACATTCCTGTTATACAATCCCTTCGCATAGCTAGGATGCGGGTATGGCTTAATAATGAGCTGAAGAATATTGGTATTGAGAGGGAGGTTGAGAAGCACGGGCGGCACCCTCCAGAGATTCTCTCACCGCAGCGTCTAAGGTTCAAGTCCGTATGTTACTGTAAGTGTTATGATATCTTCTTCCGCCTTGCAACGGTTCCACTTACAGGGATCATTGTAACCAGTTTCACTACTCGCCAACAACATCGTTCGACTGACCACTCCTGGTTTTGAGCCTATTCCGCCTGCATCTCGACCTGTCAAGCTGCCCATAGTGCCTTCCCTACGTGACGCAACGACCGGCATCCCATCCCCATCGAACGCTCCATACGCGTCTACACTACCCCTGCCAACGGGAGTCCCAGTACGCCTTGAGGGAGGCGCGAGGGGAACATAACCTATATCCCCGGTATCTGACTCATCGTCCTCGTGCTCGGAATAACCGTAAGAGTATCCAGCTTCCCGCTCATTTTGGCCCAACGGAGTGAAACTTGCGCGTTTGGGAGCCATCTCTGGACGGAGGCGCTCCACCTCTTTTCCACGGAGGGCAGAGGAGGATGGCATGGTGGGTAGTTTATCGGTAGATGATAGAGCTTTCCAGTTGGACATGATTCGGGTCGCCTTGAATCGTGAAAGTGACGAGGTAGCTTCGGTATGCTGTCGACGGTAAATGATGAAGAAGTGGATCATGATAGCCAACCAGGAAGCTGTAGAAACAATCTTCAAATTAGACCAACGGGATAGGATACCAGTCACATAGGGACGGTAATTACCGAGTAACAACCTATCATGACAGAAGATTATCTGAGACTCATTCTGCCCCCCAACAAGGCTAAGTGACTAACCATAAGAAAATCGCTGTAGCTTTCTTTGTAGTACACCAGTTCTTCAACCCATGCTTGAACCCGTCGCCCTTGTCTTCGTGTGGATCGTCATCGGGGTTTTTACATCCTGGTTGAGTGAATGCTGCATTGTACACGTAGGAAATCAGACTTAAGACTGGAGTAGTAGCACGACAAGCTCACCACTGATCGTCACCGACAATGCACATAGGAATGATAGAAGAGTACTGCTGATGAATATGATCCATGTAGCCCGGGGAATGTTCAGCCAACGACTAACGGAACCGAGTTTGTCCCAACGATCGAAGATAAGGGGTACGGCGAGAAGAAAGATCTGAAGTGATAGTAGAAGGAAAAGGAGGAAGATGAGGAAGCCGTTGAGTCCCGCTGATAGCCAGGTAAACGTTTAGCGTCTATTGTCTGTTACGTTAAATTGAGCCTAACTCACAGACACCGAGACCCCATTTAGCTTGAAAGGCTGCCAAGCTAGCGATACAGCAAAGTGAAATGAAGGTGAGAAAGATTTGAATCGAGAAGAAAACGATCCTCGTTTTGCTGATAGATGGCTGTCAAGCGGCAAAGCGTAAGTTGTCGTGCACACCGTGATACCTCAACATCATCGATTCACCTCTTCACTGCTTATACCGGTCGATCCTGATACGAATGGGTCCCACCTGGATTTATTCATGTTGAGGGTGGTCGAATCCTTTGAGATATATTGATGTTGCGATGCTATCTCTACGAGCGACGTCAAGGGAAGCTGAGCCGGGTTTATCGTCTGTCCATACCTTTAGCTGAGTGTATCACCTTGTAGCTGTGATAGCTGGCGTCACTTCGAAATGATGGTGCTGACAAGATCGAATATGAACGTTGTAATCAGCGAAGACAACAACAATCAACAACAAAAATGAACGATTTGATGATTCGGATTGATCCGAAGGGAGTTCTGAAACACGAGACGCGACGGGATAGAAACTGTATCAACGTAAACAAATGACGTAAAAGCATTGGCGCACGATTTCCCCTAATCCATCTGTTCAAACTCAACCCAACTCTTTAGGTTTGGCTGTAAGATTGCGAAACTCATTCACAAGACTTCGTAAGGAAGATGTGGATCGTTCTAAAACCTCTTGATGATCGAGACGCCTGCCCCTTCGCGTTTAGGCGACCGTTCTCTACCTTCCATTGTTCTCGCAGTTCTTTCTCCCGAGCGTCAAATAGTATAAGACATCACCCAGGACATACGAAGGTGTGTCGTATGCTCTAAAGTAATTGAGTGTATTAGCACCGTCATGATGTATAAAGACACGATCACAGCACAATTCCAGAATAGGCTCTTTCAAAGAGGGTCGATCATTGAACGTAAGCAAGCCAGGTTGAAAATCCTGTAAATCCGTGCAAAGCTGATCGATGTGTATATGCTACAGAACTGTCCAACTCCGATGTAACACTTTCTACAACGCCGCAGTACGTCGGAGGTTTTGCACGGCCCTCGCAGGAGAAAAGAAAGGCATACGAGCAATTGTACGAGGACCAACTTCGGTTCCTCATGGCCGTCGCGTACCTTCAGCCTCATTTGGAGTCGGGAGGAATCATGAGTGTGAAAGCGGGAGCGACATGTCTCTTTCCGTATTTGAACGACATTCTCGATCGAGCCGAGAAGCTCTTTGGTATCGATCTTTGCTGGGGCCTCTATCCTCGATGGGAAGACTGGAGGAAGCTAGCATCCGGGTCTACCGCCAGCCCGATTGACAAGCATGTTCTATCCACTATAGTGACTGATATGGACCCTGCCTTTCATGGGATTACTGTATTGTGGCATGGTCACCCAGAGCAAGCAGCTGTTGACAAGGTCAAGGAGCTTTCCAGAGGCGATTGTTAGCCATTTGTGAACCGCGGATCTGTATGCCGTACGAGGTGAACCGATGACGTGTCAACCTATTCCTATCCTCATTCCCTTTGCCTACGACATCAACCCTTCTGCAAAGATCGTCCAGTAGTCCTGTAGTAACTCGATCAGACCATTCCTGAATCAGGGAATACTGACAACAATGAAGACAACTATCCTGACTTTACTGAGCTTGGGACTGCTATCGGTCACCGAAGCCGCAGTGTTTCCGAGCAAGGGAGCAGTCAATGAACTGACTTCCAAGACTTGGAAGAACAAGTTGAACGATGGGGTTAGTCCTTTCCATGCGTATCACATTGCAAGAATGGTATTGATCATTTATTTTTGTATAGAACCTAGCTGTAAGACTTTAATCTGTGCCTAAAGGAGCTAGTACGGGTGGATTAACGCTTTCTTCTATGTAGATTGTAGCATTCACGGCTCCATGGGTAAGTACATACGTCTAACAATGAAAGTGTATATGATCCTCACGCATCCTATGATTCGGTTGATAGTGCGGACACTGTAAAACTTTGGCACCGGAATTCCTCAAAGCGGCAGAATCGCTTAACCCATTGATCCCATTTCACAATGTCAATTGCGACGAGGAGGATAATAAGCCTCTATGTAACGCAGAAGGTGTACAAGGATTCCCTACCATTAAGGTGAGTTCGAGTTCTTGCATGAATCCGACAGTTTCCAGGGACTAACATGGAATTTCCGCTCGACATAGGCTTATACCAAGAGCACCAAGTCTAAAGGCAGGACTTATGAGCGTGAACGAACTGCCGGTGCTATCATCAGCTGGGCCACGGATCAGGTCCCTCTCACCAAAGTCACAAAGCTCAAGAACGTTGCGGAACTCGAACCTTGGAAGGCAGCTGTGAGTCTTCCTCCGCCGTCGGCTAAGGAATCGGACGAGATCGGGACTGATACATGCCGTTTCCCAGAAACCGGACCAACCTCACGCTCTCTTGATTCATCCCTCAAACCCTTCGGTTCCTCTTATGTGGAAAGTCCTGTCCGATCGTCTATCAGATAAAATTCATTTCGGATTCATCAAGGACGACAAGGGCGAGGCAAAGCGCAGTATCGGAATCGATACCGAAGATGCAAAAGTCGATGGCGTAAAAGTCGTAACCTTTACCGTCGATGGAGACGCCAGGGTTTACGGTGGTAAGCTCAGACCCTTTAGTGTCGTGAGTCTAATCGGTTCTAATACGGATGATGGCTTCAATTGCGACAGCCGGACCGTTGAAGTTCGAAGCCTTGTTGAGCCATTTCAAGAAAGTCGCTTCTGGGGATGACTCAGGTGCATCAGTAGAGGACAATCAAGCTTATGAAACGGTTTACGAAACCACCGTGATCAGTACCCCTACTGCATCTGCAGTTCCCGTGTCTACCGAAAACAAGGCAGCCAAGCGCCGCGACGCACAGGCCAAGTGGGAAGAAGAAGAACGACGTGATCGTCTTCGTCGAGAGAAGAGAGAGCAAGAACGACTCGCTAGGATGTTCGAAGATCAGGAACGGGTGACCGATGAACAGGACGCACAAGAGGACTCTGGCCCTCAAGCCGTGACCCCGGTTCAGGAGGCTGCAGATCCCCTTCAGCCGGCAGATGCGAGCATGACCGCTCAGTTGAGCGATCAGACTACCGCTCCCGATCCCGTGGTGCCCGAGGAGCCAGGTCAGATCGTCTTGAAGGCGGTCGAGACTCTCCGTCCTAGTCATGATGAGGCTCAATCCCCTGAAACTCCGTTGGACGCTGCCTCGGAAGACTTTAACTACGGCGTTTCTGATCCTAACGATCACGCCGAGAAGCACAACGATCAGTCTGCTGCCACGCCTCTGGAAGAGGAAGCCGAGGAGTTCGAACATGGTCAGCACAAGGCAGTTCTGGATGAGAGTCCTACAGAAGATAGGATCAAGGACGAGCTCTAAGTATGATCTGAAATGTCTATTCTAGTTTATATCATAAATGCACATTTTTCTATGGTTTCACAAAACGAGGTATATATCTCAGTAGCATTTCTTCCTGACCCTTCCACTTCTTTCTTTTGCACTCTTAGAACTAAGTTACGGGAGAAAGCTTTATTAGTCATACCGTTCCGATCATCAGTTCAGTTCAGGCCAGCGTCACTCACTTTGGAGAGATCTCGACCAAAGATCCCTCTCTTGATCCAGTCGATCATGAGAAGCACTTTCGTCCTCAATGACGATTGTTCTGACCAGTAGACCGATCGCCAAGCATACATAGCGATCAACCCTCCCGCGAAGGAATAACCACCGAAGTCGAACACAGCTCTGCGATATCAGAGTGGTCAGTCTGGCACACTTCATATCATGGACGCAGGACGTACGAGTTCCCGACGTAAGCGAGAGATCCAAGATGGTTGTAGGAGAATGGCTTGTAGAAACTCTCATCGGGTTGGTCTGGCAAGTTGTTGGCTTCCAGGGTCTTGACGTGCGAGGCCAGAGACTTGAACTTTTTTCCGAGATACTCTCCTTGCTGGGCAGCGACTTGTGCAGTCTGGAAGAAAAATCGTTCAACGAAGTCCAGATGGACGTGACCTACATATGACTTACTGCAGGCAACGAGGTAACCTTCTTTCCGATCTCGTAGAATGCATTGGCACATTCGTTGAGGGTGATGATGTTGTCCTTGTCGGTGTCGTAGAGCGCGAAGATCTCCTTACTGTTGGTTAAATGCATTTTAATGGGGGGGACCTTTACGCATCTGCTCTTGCTCTAAACGTACATCTTTTCGAATTGCGCTCCAGCAAGGGGGAAATTCTTTCGGATGCTCTTGGCCATCTTCTCCCACTCGGCGTAGTTCCTACAGGTTACATTCAAGCTTCAGCAAGCGATTCGTATGTTCGGTATTCAAGTAAGGAATGCTACGCACAATTTGTTATCTTTGTCAGTATCCGCCTCGTCGAACAGCTCGACAAGGTGGTCTACGAGATTGGTTTCCACCTAGGATCGCGCAACATATTGTCAGGTGAGACCAAACCTATTACCAATATGCTTGTCCACTCACAGTTGCTGCATCACCAACACAATAAACGGTACCTAGAGGCGACCCCTTGACCCGGAGGTGCTCGTCAACAACAATAGCTTTCTTGTGGGACTGGTTTGGCAACTTGTCCACTAGAGTTCGGACGAACGGGTTCATGGCTGTTCAAACATACCTCGTTAGTATTTGAAATTGCGATTCTGCTATTTGATCGTGAATTTACCAATACCGGTACTCCACAAGACGAATCCAGCAGGAATCTCCCTCTCGATCGGCTTGGCATTCTTGTCCTTAGGGTCTTTCAGGGTAACGACCACTTTGTCTGTAAAGACTTCCTTTACACTAAAACATACGGCTGGGCATGAGACGAAAACTTTTTGATATGCCGTGTGATGACCTACCGAGCATTCTTCACGACCTCGATCTCCGACCTTTCGAATCGTTTCTATACCGATGAAACAGATCAGTGACCAGAATTTTTCGAAACGATGCATTCAGAAAGCTTACCTCAGCGAACTCAGAGATCTTCTCGGAATAAGTGTTCAAGATATGATCACGACTCTGAATGATCTTGACGCTCATCTCATGTCTCAACAGTTTCGGGAACTGTGCACCAGGAGGGCGAATATTTAGCGATCAGATCCAGCCTCACGCTCGCTAACCCTACTCACGTAAGAAAGGACGTCCTCGGACATCATATCCGCCAACTCGGCAGCGAATTCGACACCAGTAGGTCCTCCTCCGCACACAACGAATGAGAGCAACCGTTTCCTATCTTCAGGAGTGGTAGTAGGCAAAGAGGCGAGTTCCAAGTTGGCTGCATTGTTCACAAAAGTTGTCTGTCAGCGATGAACTACTCGGCAATCCAGAAATCTGAAACTTACTCATGATTCGACGACGAATGGCCTGAGCATCGGGAATAGTCTACGTACATAGCCGTATCACATCAGTATGTCTCCTCGAGCTTCACGATCCTGAAACTGACCTTAAGCTGGTAACAATGCTCCAATCCAGGTACCCCGTGAGTGTTGGTGGAAGATCCGACAGCAATGACCAGTTTATCGTCTGTACCATTCAGTCCGTTTGTGAGCAACATGGTTCCTGCGAATGCCTCACAACTATACAGTTTGACTTACAAGGAACATAACACCTCTGCTTGTTGCCCTCGGCATCTTTGAAAACCTCGACTTCAAGCAGACGTTCAGACATGTCCACGTCTACCGCCCATCCGGTCATGTAGTGTCCTCTGACTCGGGCAATGATCTTTCTGAGAGGCTCGACGAGAGTCCTAGTCTCGACTGTACCGACACAAGCACTATCGTGATGAATTCAATAGCTCTTTAGTACGATTCTGATTCATGGGCAAGGTGAAGGTGCTCACGAAGGTAACAGTGGAGTGAAGAGGTTGAAGTTGTCTGGCGAAATCAAAGTAACGTTGTATTGACCCACGGGAATGGATTTGAGGATAGCAACGGCCTAACAAGATAGATCGGTCAATTCCTCGATCTCAAAGACTGTTAGAATGAAGACAAAGTATGACCTACTCCCCATCCACCACCGACAATAACCAAATGAGGCTTCTTAGTTAGCGCGGCAGTTTCCTCATCCTCCTGATCAGCCAAGTCTCGTTCGACGATAGGCAAGTTTTTGGGACCGCCAACTTTAGGGTGAAGAGCCAAGAGGTGTGTCGGGACCCGATCGACATGTCTCTCGCTGTAAGTCAGGGAATCGTGCAAGAGGATGATCCCTCCGATGGTGATCACTCCGAAAAAGGTAGAGACGATGAACCTGACGATAAATCCGAGCCATTTGTATCGCTCTGGAATGATCGTTGGGAAAGTGGGGAACGAGATTTGACGAGCTTGCTGACGGTTGAATAGTTGTTGACGAAACGCGGCAGCACGGAATTGGCTTTGCAAAGAAGGTCGAGTCGATTGTTGGGCGAATTGGCGGGATGATACGGTACTGAAGTTAGATCTAAGCTTGAGCAGCTGAGATCGGTTGGCCTGTTGGGTAGGGAATCGAGTGGAAAGCAGTTTCAAGGCAGAGAGAGGCGTGGTCGATGAAGCAGACAATCGGCTGGCCGACTGGTGCAGGCCTGCCACCATTGCCATCGAGGCACGGGAACCGAACATGTCTGAAGGTTACCCTTTGAGATATGTAGGGAGGGAGAGTGACGAGTAATCGCTTGGTCCGTGATCGTGTAGCTGAATGATTTCTGCGATGAAATGTATGAACAACTGGGAGCATTTCGTCGCACAAGGCGGCCGATCGGTCATGCCGACCCGACCGAGCCTGAGCTTCGAAGTGACGTGACGTCACAAGGTTACCGCGGCAGTTTCATCTAAACAACTCGACATGAGATGAGACACGGTTCCCAACAATTTCGACAACGGTATCATCTCCTTAGCTACGTTCATATTATACTACAGGCCTTAAGTGCCTTACATCCAGCATTAACCACGTCATCATATCTAAAATCCGCTCATCAACCTTCCGCTGCGAAAGACGAGAACCCATAAAGTCCTTCTTCCCTGCACAGCATGCCCAGCCCAACAAGCACGTTACACTTGTGGGAATGCCATCCAACGTTACTGGCCACCTTGCCCTCGGCATCTGCAAGAGCGTTCAAGTACCGCCTCCAGGGATGATCCTTCTCCAACCCTCTCTGGAACCTATACACCCGTCTGCCTAGGTCCACATCGAACTCTCGGACCCAACCAGCAGACACGTCCACGAACCACCCTCGACTACCCTTTGATCGGATCACTCTCCAATCCAGACTACCCCCACTCCTTCCTAAAGCTCGGCGCACCGTCTCGCTCAACTCGATCACACGAAGTCGGGTTCGAGATTCGTTGTGAGGACCACGACGACCAGGCGCACTCATAATCCGGAAGGGAGGCGAGGTGAGAGGATTGATCAGTTTCCCGTGAAGCGTCATCATCACGTGAAGAGCGGGCATAGTGATGGGTAGATCCGCCTGAGTCGAAGAATGCGTGAGAGTAAGGATCTCGGTGTTACTTGCGCTGCCCATGATGAATTGGGTCACGCTGTCCAAAGGAAGGTGAGGGATGTAACTCAGACCGAGCGATCGTAACCCAGGTTGGGCGGGGAATATGTCGGGGGATAAGATGGCGGCCGTAAGCGGGGATGAAGACAGATCCAAGTACCTCAGTCTTTGTCTCTGGAAGCAGGGAGCCAACCTGATGATCCATTCCAGATCTACTACGTTCAACGGTGATAGATACGTCAGATCTCCGTAAAGGTTGAGATCCACGATGGTTCGTGCAGCCAGCGCGTCGCACAAAAAGTTCCGTACACTCTCGCTTGTCAACCTCGTCGATCTAGCCAAGCTCAGAGCAACCAGACGGGCGTCTGGCATTTGACCAAGAGCTTCGAGCGTAGCGGGCGAGACTCGAGTGAAAGACAAGTCCAGGTGTGTCAAACAGGTGCAAGATCCTATGAGAGCCGCGATGACGTCCCAAGGCAAGGTGACACAACCTCTCAAGCTGACCCGTTTGAGGTTAGGAAAAGTAGGTTTCCTCCATTTAGCGTCCTCTTCCGCATAGAATTCGTCTTCTTCCTCGATATCCCTGAGATGATCTTCCGCCGTCAGTCCACCAAACCCGTGGACCGCTCGACTCCTTCCTCTACCTTCTCTATCGTCCGAGCTAACGACGGACGAGTCCATCTCCCTCTGTCTACGACGTCTACGCCGTTCTTTGGGATGAACCAGCCATCTCTCAACAAACTCCTCGAGGGCTTGACCGAATACGCTGGAGACACATCCAGTCAGATCGATAGCTTCCATAGGCTCGAACCCGCTCCTGCGTTTGGTCTCCCATTCCGGTTCTCCTGGACAGCCATAGTCGTAACCTCGCAAGAAAATTTCCTCGATAACCTCGATGGCAAGAGCGCTGTCGACATATTCGGTCATGGCCAACCGTTTGAGTCGAGGGGCGTTACGAAGGACATGATACAGTCTCTGCGAAGTCACGAATTTTCCTCGAGTCGCTTCTTCTTGAGTCCGTCGGGTACCGGTTGTGCGGAAATTGGCAAAGGACAACGATTGGATTTGAGGGATAGGCGGTAGGCGGGTAGGCAGATCAAATTCATACTCGTAATCCGGATCAGCTGGCGTCTTCTCTGAGTGATGAGGTTCCATGGGTGGACGTGTATCAAAGGGCGAGATATCGCGCGAGCTTCCCGTGCCAAGCTCTGACATGCTAGACTCGGACATGTCGACGTTAACTGGTGGACCAACAGTAGTTGGCACGGCAGTGCCTGAGGGATCGATACTGGCAGCTATAGCATCTGCTAGAGCCTCCAGTTCAGGCTGTTTCACTTCCTGAGAAATGGTCGGATCGCCTTGTCTTTCCAACACCTGCATCAAGCTTTGAGCTCCGTTTAGACCGACATCCACATCAGTCCGTCTTGTCCGACTTCTGGAGATCGATGGCGATCGTACTCGTCTTCCGCCCATCACGGATGGAGATCTCGCCCTTGCTCTTGCACGTGATGCGTCCCTTTCCCTTTCCCATTCGCGGCGCAATTCCTTCTCCCTTTCGAGCCTGTTCTTCGGCCTGGTTGTCCCCATCTGATGGGACTGAGACCGGAGTCCCGGCCTGACGGCAGAGTTGGCTCTAGTGGCCGAATTCGATCGCGACAAGGAGCTACTACCGTTCCTCAGAACGAAGTCGAGCTTTTCAAACTTGTTTTCCATCTCTCCAAAGTCAAGATCAGGCGAATCGATAGGTGGCCGAACGATTTTTAGGTCCTCCTTCTCTACCGGGACGTCCGCTTCGGCATCTTCTTGGTTATCAGACAACACGTCTCTCCTCTTGCTTCGAACATAGCTGGTGCTCCCTTCTCGCTTGATCGAATTCGCTCGAGAGATCGAAAGCTTACGGGCCATGGAAGTAGAAGAGCTGCGCCACGTGTTCACGGGGGCTCTGTTCTCACTTTCTCGACTATATCCCAGAGGCGAACCGTACCTATTTTGAAACGGGTTGGAGAACGAAGGCAGATGTGCGGCAGACGAAAATTGGATTTCCGAAATCGCTTGAGGTCCAATGGAAATGTCCGAGACAACCGGAGCTAGAATGGGCGGCCCTTCAGGCTGCGGGGAGGTTGGTACCGAGGCAGGGAATTGATGAGGAGTAGAGCTTGAATCCTGCTGAGTCGTCAAGTCCAGATTCAATCCAGACATTATTTGGTCTAGCTGTGGAATAGCTGGAGCTGAAGTTGACAGCTGTATATGCTCCGGAACATCGATTACCGTGGGATTGGACGGCAAGTTAGATGGTCCAGACGATTCGATAGACATGGGCAGGGTAGCGGTAGAGTAAGCGAGTTCTCCAGCAGCTAAGGGCTCTTCCTGTGAGATACTCTCCAATCTACGCATTTCCTCGGCATATTTCTTGCTAGACTTGCGTACAAGCGATCTAGCTCTTGAAGAAGCCACATCGTACCAGTCTTCTCCCACGTACTCTCCGAGACCTTCCACCACACTAATCCAACCTCTGCCCCCCTTGATCACCACGTCGAGCCACATGAGAGCTTTGGCAACTTCGTAGAACCTTTTGCAGGTCCTCATGACCGAAAACAAGCTCTGACGCACTAGCTGGGCATCGGTATAGTAGGGTGTAGGATCTAAGACTTCCGTACGAAGTAGATACTCGGGATCCACATGAGCGTTGGTGTTGTAATCGTCTTGAGGGAGAGGGACAGATGTTGCATGAGGAGACGATATCAACGGATTGACATTGAGACGGGAATTCGGGAGAAAGGAGAGAACGTGGAAGATGAGCTCTGGTGGAAGGTCCACGATGGAAAGAGGTCGAGGTTGTTCATCCGTTTGAGTATCATCTTCGGTGACGGATTTCGTCTTGTTCGCATGCTCGTCCTCTTTCTGGTTGTCGGCGGGCTGCACCTCACCGACGATCGGAAGGACTGTTTCCTGTTGGTGTTTCGGGTCTGCTTGTCGCGAGGTGGTTGTAGCGACTCGTTCCATTCAATGAACTGAGGAGATGATGTCTGTATTGGGCTTTGTCAGTGCAAAAGAGGAGGCGAGGTTGAGATGCGAAGTATTCCATCTACTTGGCTGCTTGAGAGCGAACTGTCCGTGTTCCAATAAATCTGAATAAGCGCGAGGCGAAAGCGGAGCTTTCCGATTTCGCACATCATGGCGGCCGCATGGCACAGACATTCAGTCACAAGTCACAAGCATGGGTCATGGAACGAAGGTTGATTCAATGACTTGAAAGAGTCGTCATGTAGCATCCTGCGTAACTCATCAGTCGTGTTCATCTCGCTCGCCTTTCAGCACAGTACGGTCCGGATATCTTTGATACATGTTACATTTGTTCATCGCCATACAAAACCAAAACTAGATCCTCGAAACTTGGAAAACTATGCAAAAGGATGATAAAGTCGAGTCACGTGCCACTCTCCTGATTGATGTGCTTTTGTGCCACCTTCGCTTCATGCAAGGACCGAATCATCGTAGAACTGAGTACCATGGTTGGTCGCCTTTACGTATCCAGCCCGGATGGTCCAGTCTCCGAATCGCTCTCCCTCGTTTCGCTCGAGCGCGTATCGTTTGATCATGGGCTCCATGATCTCCAAGATTTCCGGCTCGGTTACGCTCTCCTTGAAAGGCTTGTTCAACCGTTGTCCGTAGTACCCTCCTCCCAACATCATGAGGTAAGTACCAGGAGCCTTTCCAACGAAAGCAACTTCGGCGGCCCATGGTCGGGCACAACCCTACAATATGGCAAACTGAAGTCAGTGTCCAGTCACATTGCGAAGTGGATCAGTCTTCAACTCACGTTGGGACAACCAGTCATTCGCATAACGATCGAATCGTTCCTCAATCCGGCCTCCTCAGTGATCTTCTCCAGCTTGTCAACAAGTACAGGCAAGTATCGCTCAGACTCGGCCATGGCGAGACCACAGGTAGGGAAAGCGACACAAGCGGAAGATGACAATCTCAAAGCGGAATGGTCAACCTTGTCCAATTTCCACTTTGCAAGAAGCCTCTCCATTTCGGGCTTGTCCTCTTCAGCGACGTCGGACAGGATACAATGCTGGTTGGCCGTCAAGCGGAAGTCTCCCTTGTGGGCCTTGGCGATCTCCCTCAAACCACTCTTGAACTGGTGGTGAGCGTTGTCCTCTACACGACCGTTCTCGATGAACATGGTGAAGTGCCACTTTCCGTTGTGACCCTTGATCCATCCAAAGTTGTCGATGTTCTGCTCGAAAGTGTAAGGTCGGGCGGGAGCGAGCGCATGTCCCAATCGCTTCTCAACGTCCGCCTTGAAGTTGTCAACTCCCATTCGGTCAACAGTGTACTTGAGACGAGCATTCTTCCTGTCAGCTCTGTTTCCGTTGTCCCTCTGACTGAGCATGATCTTTTCGGCGACCAAACATCCCTCTTCGGGAGTCACGAAACCGATCACATCTCCCAATCGAGGGTAGGTTTTCTTGTTCGAGTGGGTGACACCCATTCCTCCTCCAACGGTAACGTTGAATCCAGCGAGCTCACCTTGCTCGTCGGTGATCGCGATGAAACCGACATCGTTGGTGAACACGTCGACACTGTTGTCAGGGGGAACAGCAATGGCGATCTTGAACTTTCGGGGCAGGTAGTATGGACCGTAGAGAGGCTCAAAGTCCTTCACAGCCTCACCAGCCACGAGCTTTTTGTCCAACCAGATCTCGTGATAAGCGGTAGTGCTGGGCAAAAGATGCTCAGAGAGAGCCTTTGAGAAGTCATAGACCTGCTCGTGTAGCTTCGAGTACGAAGGGTTGACGGACAGCTGCACATTTCGGTTGACGTCTCCACAGGCGGCGATGGTGTCAAGCAAGGTCCTGTTGATCGCTTGCATGGCGGGTTTCAAGTGCTTCTTGATGATTCCGTGGAACTGGAAAGTCTGACGAGTAGTCAACTTGAAAGTTCCGTTACCGTGTTCATCGGAGATGTCGTCGATAGCCAACCACTGCTCGGGTTTACAGACACCTCCGGGCATACGGCATCGGATCATGAACGAGTAAGCAGGCTCCAAACCCTGGTCCTTTCGCTCTTCACGAATATCCCTATCGTCTTGCATGTAAGTTCCGTGGAATTTGGTGAGCTGAGCGTCGGAAGGATCGATAGCGCCGGTAGACTTGTCAGCGAGACCCTCCAGGATGGTACCACGAAGGTAGTTGGAGGCGATCTTGATGTTCTCGTTGGTAATCGGTTCAGGCTCAGCCTCCAGGACCTCAACAGAGTCGACGCCCATGGCCTTCCAAAGGAGAGGCTCCCAAGCCTTGTAACCGGTTTGAGCACCATCGGGATCCTGGTCGTCTCCGAGACCGATATCAGCCATTCGCTGAGCTCCGAGCTTCTCGAGTCTAGCATCGATCTCCTTTGCAGGCTTGTTGTAGTACTTGGCACCATCCTCACCTGGCCAGTAGTGCGAGTCACCCATACCGAAGACGGTGAAGTTGACGCTCGCCCAATCACCACTCTCCGAAGCGGCCATTAAAGCCTTGAAAGTGGTACGACCGTTCTGAGGCGCCTCTCCCTGTCCAGCGGTGGAGGTGAAGAAAACGACATGACCCTCGAGCTTGATGTCATCGAAACCAAAGTCGTCCATGGTGACAAGGCGGGTCGCGAGACCCCTCGTCTTTGCCCTGGATGCCAACTTCTTTGCTACCTTTTCGGCATTTCCACCGTCGGAAGCGTAAAGGATGAGGAGAGGAGGACCATCCATGGCGTTCATCAACTTCTCGTAAGCCGCCTTGGCCTTCTGGCGTCTAGCGTCCTTGAGCTCAGTTCCGACACTCGAGATGACCTGACTGGCGATCTTGGGCTCGGCTGCGGTCAACTGAGACAAATGGTTCTGCCTGTCCAAGAACTCCTTCATGGCCTCCTTGATTCGGACCGAGTCGAGCATGAAGGGCTTGCCATTCTCGAGATCCTCCTGACTAGGATCCCATCGGTACAAGGGCCAGTAAGCGGTATCGACGGCCAACTTGGTCTCCTTGAGAACCTCGAGGGCGGTCGCGTTCTCGTCCTCACCGTAAGGCAAGTAAGCGAGAACGATGGACGGGCCAGGGTAAGCATCAGCGGCCAAGAAGGCCTGCAGGACTTGACTGTAACTCGAGTAGACTGCAACGGAAGCGACATAGACGTCTCCATGGTTCATAGCGTAAAGACCGATATCCTTCTTCCTCTTGGCGGCATCCTTGGAGCCTCGAGTAGTGTAGGGTTGAGTGTCGATGATGAGCATGTTGACGTTTTTGCCGCTAGCGATAGCGTGATGGATACCGGAAGATCCGAGATCGTAAGACCAAGCGTCAGACCCGATGATCCATCTCGAGACGGGCTTGACGTGATCCTTGAGCGCAAGAGCCTTCTTGACGTTCTTGGCGAGATCGCCGGAAGCTCCCTGAGAAGTCTTTTCCAACTCGACAACCAAGTCTTTCCCAAGGGTCTCGACCTTTCTCGAGTCCTGTGCGTCCTTGCCGACCAACCACCTAGCCGCGACCTTGTGCAACTCATCACCGGTCGACTTGTCCTTGAGCACATCCTTGATCACCTGGGCCAACTCGTCACGCTCATCGAGCAAGGCCGAGACCTTTCCGAAAGCGTATTCGGGACGAGTAGCGAGTTGTCCGAGGGCAGGTACGAGACTGGGAGAGTTTACAATGTCCAACCTTCCTGGGAAAGTCTGATCGAGAATGTTGGTGTAGACTTCCTCGATCTTGGGGACGTGGGGCTCGGTCGAACCAGCCTCTTGTTCGGGAATAGACCCTAGAACGTCCTTCTCTCCTTGCAGAACCTGCTTGAGGGTCTCAACGTCACCCCCCTCGGTGAGGCTACCAAGAGTAGCACCGATGATCTCGGGCATGTCCGTCTCCTCATCCACCTCGGCCTTGGCTTGCAAAGCACTAAGGACGTCGAGGAAGACGGCTCCCCATCTGGTACTCTTCTTGAAAGCTTGTTCAAGGACGACAACCTTCTTTACCGAACTGGGAAGAGCGGCCAACAATCGGCCAGGAGCAAGAGGTCTGAGCAAGTTGATCTGGAGCACACCAACATCCTTCTCCCCCGATCGTTCCACCAGCTCGTTCAATCCCTCGGTCTGTACTCCGAAAGTGACGATCGCAGTCTCGGCATCGGTCGATCCCGAGTAATGGTAAGGAATCTGAGCTCGTCGAGTCAACTTGAGAGTGGCCAGAGCGGCGGATTCGTAAGCGACAAACACCTCCTCGTCGGATTTGGGGACATCGTTCAAGTGACCCAAGTTTGGTACGGTCGAAGCGTGATGAGCGGCAGATCCGTTGAGGTCAATGGTCTGGGCGGAGAAGAAGGTGGTGATCTCCTCTTCACTAGGAAGGGAAGATTCCTCAGAGTTGCCATTAACGTGTCCGTTTCCGTTGGCGACTTGTCGAGAAGCCTTGCCACTGGAATAGACATGGACGACCGCTCGGCCTGATTCTTTGGCGAGCTTGCTGGCGAGTAAAGCGGTATCGGCCGATTCCACTGCGGACTCGCTCTTGAGTACCACCCAACCTGATCCTCTCAGTGCAAGCACAGGGGAGAGATCATCGTCCTGGCCAACCTGGATGTGTGCTACCAGAGGAGTGTTGACCAATTTCGTGAGGGATGGCAAGAGGGAGGAGAACGAGCTGGAGGAAGAGGACAACAATAAAGTAGTCAGTTCCTCTGAGCTTCGCTTGAGGATCAACTCGGATGGGTCCACATGGGGGAACAATCGTGTTGTCCTGAGCGATTGACGGGAAGAGGAAGGAGTGGGGAGAGAAGAGGAGATGACGAGGTGAGAAGAGAGGAGGGAGGCGATCCGGGAGACGGTCTCGAACGTATCGGCAGGCATATCGACGAGGATGATAGGTTTAGTGGCGTGAATGAAAGGTCTTGTTTGGACGATAGGGTATATGCAGCTAGGTCTTGCTAGAGCTGAAGATCGGAGGTGGAAGAGATATCAGTCAATGGAATGTGGCGAGACGAGTCTATGGAGATTGTAGCTCACCTATGATCGATCCGCCTCGTTATTGCGTTTTCGGGTGTGTACGAAACAGAAGTGTACACGAAGAGAAGGAAAGAGTGTGGGGAGGAGGTGTAGTAGTGGTGGTGGTGGTGGTGGTGGTAGTGTTAGGTGATTACTACTTTACACTACTTGGATGGACAATGAGGTGGCGTAGGTAGAGAAGGAAGGTAGCAGTGAGTAGTGGACCGTTGGTTGATGTAGGAGAGCTAGTTTTTTACAACACGCGCGATTGGCAGCGAACGATCGTTCCAACTTTCAACACAAATGAACTTGATCACGTAAGCCGTAACCAAGGGAATCTATCCGAATTCTCACCATACCCCTAGTCTCAGCTCAATCGCGTGGGGTACACTCAGGGTCCACGGTCTGGCATGGCGTGATGAGATTCGGAATCAACTGTTGATGATGTGCTTCCAACCAGAGCGAGACGCCGGGTACTTTCGGTCCGATGCGATTTCAGGGATCGGCGATGGATCCGCGAGGCAAGATCGATACACGTTCCATGTTTCATCAGACGCTTGATACAATTGTGAGATACAGTAAAACACACTACCGCCACTGGCCACTACGCATGCAAACAACCTCTCATCTACAATGCATTGGAATAAGATCGAACCCTATACACAACGACCGATCAGTTCTCATCCTCGCTTTCGCACAATCCCATCACCATACGTACTTTGAAAAATAAAACGGTTTCTGATGTTTCAAGCTCAGTCCCAAAACCTCCCCCGTTCCTAGATTAACACTACTGTAATCCCTCATCTCCAACTTGTTCCATCGACCTCTGGTGGCCGTCTTCAAGTCCAAATCCATCTCGAATTCGTACTTGGGAACGGATTGACCGGGTTCGAGCATCTGTTTGATCGTTATGATGTTTCGAGTGACAGGACGATCGGGTTTGGTATCATCCTCTCGCGGATTCAGAGTCCAACGCCCGAAGAGGTTTCCTTTCGCTCGAAGAGAAGGACGGATCGAGTGGACAACATCGACGGGTCTGAATGGGGGCAACGCAATTAACTCCTCACCTGTCGGCTATACGTATACGGGTAAGACCTACTGATCGGTCGTCAAGAGGGAAATGACTGTGCCATCAGGATAAAACCTCAAGAAACGATGATACGTTACTATCAATACCGCAAATGATCAATCTCCGTCGCATCCTCTGGTGAATCAAGTTCCCACGATGTTCACTTACTAAGATGTGTGATCTGTAAAGACAACGTTTTCGCTTAAGAACGAGATCGATCATCGAATACCCAGCCTACTCACGTTAACCCACGCCAAATCGCTCTGTCCCGGTCGTCTATAATCCCACATCATTCACGATCAGACTCCTCTTTTCCTTTCGTAACAAAGATCAGGGCCTCACATATAATGACAAACACTGATATAGACTCCATCGTATCGAACCCTTTTCTCTTCCAGGAAGGTCGTTCGGTAATCTAAACCGTGACGGAGTGCAAGGTTTCTGATAGGGGTATCGGGTGGAACTATTGGAGGTCGATAAATATGTTCGCACAGCGTTCTAGATGAGACGGTATCAGACTCAATTTGGGGGAAGGAAGATCGAGTACCATACATGAACTCACCTCCATTTGTTGACTCCCCTAGTCATCACTCTCAACCTCTTACAGACCGTCCCGAACCTTTCCAAACTACCCACATCCAGAAAGTCCATGACATGTTCCAATACCTCTTCAGGTAGTTTGATCAGCATGATGGGGTATTTGTCGTTTTCTGGTATAAGAGGCAAGTGATGATACAGGTCATGAATCGTCGTAGGGAGTCGATCGGCTGTGAAGGGGGATTGTATCGCGCTGGGAGTCTGGTCCTCTGCTACTGGAGGTGGATGGAGGATTTCGTCCCTCGCCGTATCTAACCAGGTCAAGAGGATCTTCGTAAGAGGATCGTTGCGATCCCCTACCACCTGTTCAGGTACCGCATTCGGTCCCGTCGAGCTGAAATCGCTCTTCCCCGACTTCTCAGCCGTCTCGTGGATAACACTGGAAGCTGCAGGAACGTAGTCTTTTCCCGTTTGGATCGTCGTGCGGAAAGTGTAGGATTCAGATTCTTTGTTGGAGAAAGCTGTGATCGGTTTGGACGGATCGGTCACTTGTAATTCTTCCACTCCTTGTAGCAGCTGAGATTCTTGTTCTAATACCCAATGGTGGTATGATTTCTCGACTTGAGCTGTGACGAGAGCGAGTCAGGATCGAAGTATTTGCAACCGACAAGCGTGAGGTTGACTGACGTTCTAGTTTGTATGCCTTTCTATACAGATTAAGCGCTTCGTTCAGCTGGCCCATCTGTTCCAGCTCGACAGCTTTCGCATAGCATTCAACGGCTAGTGCCGATTTCTGACTCTTCTTGGTTTTCGTCTCTTTTGTAGGTTTTCCAGGAAGTACTGACGTTAGAGATTTAGGGGAAGTCGACGGACCTGCTCGAGGTTGCGGCACAGGTTCAGGAATGGATGGAACGATGGCGGGTGTATCATGCTGATCTTTAGGATTATCGAAATCACTGGCTCTGCCTTTCCCCTTCAATTCCTGAACGTTATCTCGGCCAGTGTTCGTCCTCTTCTTGGATCCGGAAAAAGGATCAGGTTTGGCTAAAGCTGCAGCTCGATGGATCTGAGCTAGTTCCGAAGCTTTTGGAGCTTGAGCTTTGCGCTCTCGCACCTCTCGTTGCCATTCCAATCGGAACCGCTCTAGCTCTTCCTCGGTATTGGTCTTATCCGGAGCTTCGCCCGAGAGTGTAGACATGGTTCGCGAGTGACCCTGTGCTCTTCCAAAGGCGACAGACGTTGCGAGTGAACCCAACATAGACCAGGGGTAAGTGCCTACCTTGCTTGCCAAAGTGATTCATGACGAAGCTGCTTGCCTCCACTTTATCAACTAATCTCGATGCGAACGCGTGGGAAGGCGCAAATCGAGCGTCTGAAATGACTTCAAACATGAATGGGAATAGGGTTGCAAGTCTTCCTACACTGCTTGCCGATCACTTGACCGACTCGACTTGATATTCAATACGTTTAGACATAGCTACGAAGGTTGGACCTGTGAGATATACCTTGCTTGAGACGGGGATTCTTACTGGCTCGAAGAGGAAGTTGTCATAAACATGACTGAAAAACGCCCGTCGATAGAGGTGAATTCGAAACCGCTCGAAGCCATGATCGAACGATAGCTGAACGCTGTTCTGACTCCTGTTCTCGCTATACAGGAATTTACCTCTCTCCTGAAGCACACGGTACAAGCAAAACGATTGTCGGGTGGAAAAGTACAGGAGACCGTACAATTGGGAGTCAAAATACTCAAGGTATGTATATGGTCACCCAATCCGTGCTGCACCGAGTGAAACTGACCAAATAGAGATCCTTATTTTAATAGGAAGATGTCGCTCTCCTTCACGCCCTTTACAAAACCCATAAATCACTTCCACCGAAATCCTCTCACAAAATCTCTTCGCTCTACGTGCTCGATTCCCTGGCTCGTGGGGTACATAAACTCTACAAGAACAGCAAAGAAAAGGATGGCAGGACTGCTGGGATTGCAAAAGGTTTCCTGAGCAAGGTTGAGGGGGTACTTGATGGATGGGTCAAGGATATGACGGACGGTTGGCCGGAAGGAAGAGTGGGTCAATTTCCGTTTTCGCAGAGCGCAGATAGCCTGCTGGAACGGACGGACTGACGCACCTTTTCGTGTCCTGCAGGAAAAAATGCTCAAAGTCCTTGATATCTGGACTAAATCTCAAACGTTCACTCCAGCCTGTCTCTCGCGATTGCAAGCCATCGTAGACTCTTCAAACCCGGTCAACTCGACTACTCAAAATCAAGCCACACCTCAAAATCGAACAACAACTCCAACGAATAGTCCTCCGAAAGCAAAGAATGAACTTGATGCGCAGCAGATACCGAGTGCAACCCCAACTACAGGTGATTATTGTTTTTCTTTTCTCTTTCTGATTTTACCGTCTTGTCAAGGGTACACCCTTGGTGCGACATTTTGGTGCATAATACACCACAATGCATGGCGCGTTCGATACACAGTAGAAACGGCTTTTTGGATCTCGACAGATATCGCAACGTTCTTGCTTTCACAGAACGCGTTTGAATATATAGGGTCAACATATGATCACGGGGAAAGGCACGAAACAGAGGGCTCCTGGAAAAAGCTTCCGCGAGGAACCATATCCGAAACAAAAAGGCTTGTATATTCGGTAGCTACAATGCTCAGATATACATTCCTTTTCCTTTTCTCCCATCGCTGTTTATTGCAGAATGATCGATCTTTGCTCCCCCTACGTACGAAAGTCATAAAGAAACCAGCACGTGGCCCTGTCGATAGAGAGGTCAATGCAAATGCATTGATATTGTTCAGCCGTAAAGAGGGATGGTGTAATATCAACTCGTACTATGACACGTCTACACACGTATGGTCGACCTTGAATAACGGTGTGACCTCAAGCGAGAAGACGCACGCCCAGAAGTCAGATGAAGAAGTTGGTCTTGATCTAGTCGAAAAAGACAACGGTCACAGGGCAAAGACCAGAGCGACCTCGAACAACAAGACTAGAGATGAGACTGCCGACGGGCGTGGATGATGCTCGTCCTTGCTATGTGTGGATACCCTTTTCTCGAGAAGCATGCTGATTTGAAACGTTCTTTTCGCGATGCCGTAATCGTTTCAGAAACACCGCCGGCGATGCCCGACTTTCTTAGTTTTCTTGCTGGACAACTTTCAACCGCTACGCCGGTCGTGTGAGTTCACTTGTCTTCGCCTGGCTCAGTGAACATGCACTTAACACCTCTCTTATTGGGTGCGGTCTTTTCAGGTCATCTCCTACACATGGCCAGACCCCAATGCCTCTTCCCTCGACCCCTGCGGTGCCTCCAGCTGCTGTACCTACTAACTCCTTTCAGTCGACTACTCCCTCCATTCCTGTTGCTCTACCCTTGAAGATGCCAGTTGGTATGCCACCTTCCACACTAAAGCCTACTATCGACTCTGCAATGGCGAAGCGGGATGAGATTGCGAAAAGGCTGTCAATGATGGGCCCCAGTGGATTTCAGACCGCGCCTCCTCCTCAAGCCGCCTCGTTTATGCCTGTTAACCCCTCTGTATATTCAAACTCGGCTCCTCCTCCTCCGCCTACGACGACGCAGCCCTATCCCCCCAGCGTTCCTGGACCATCTCGTGGAATGAATCTTCCGATCCAGAAATATGGAAATCAAGCAGGACCACACCCTGCACAACAAAACGCATACAATGCCAATAATCCTACAAACCGACCAACAGAGGATAGAAGATATGAGAACCCAACCAATCGCTCGGGACGAACTGGCGGAGACCCTCGGCTGCGGCGTTCACGATCGCCTCATCAGGACGTAAATACCGTTTCGAGGGCTCCGCCTCCGGCAGTCCGATCGGGTAGGGCGCCGTTACCGGGAGCTGGCGATCCTGGGAAAGACGAGTTCGGTCGTGATCTACCTGAAAAGCGTTTGGCGAGTCCCAGCGGTGAGGACCGAGGTTACAAGCGACCTAAAGTAGAAATCCCGTTGGTGGAACCGCGGCCGAGTGAGAATACGGTAAGTCATACAAAGTTTTGTCGATCGATCTCGGTGCTGATACTTCTGATCGATAGCAGGTTGTCTCTACTTCCAAGCCAACCCTTGACGATATCGATGTTACCAAGCTCAATCCAGGGGATCCGCAAACGTGGACAACCCTTGGTGAGGCATGGATGAACACACATGGCAGTGCACCCCAGGGTCCCGATGTTATGATGTGGTTTATGAACGCCTCGGCCGAGAAGATGGCCCAGATGGGAGGAGAAGGGAATGCTGTCAATAATCCGATGGCTCAAATGATGCAGGGAATGATGGCTGGAGGTACTCAGCAGCCGATGGTCAACACGTACATGGGAGATGGGATAGGAATGAGTGCTCCTGTTCCTATGGATGACTCGCATCAGCAAGCTCGTCTGGACTGGAATGACGATGGACCATACAGCGGCGGTGGCGGTCAGCGGGGAGGAGGGCATGGTGGGAGCGGACGAGGCAATTGGTGAAGACAAAGGCAAGATGTATCCGAAGGCGCCCTGTGTCTCTGCCAATACGCAATCATTGTACCCCATTCTCCTTGTGTTGCCCCGATGTAAATCACTGATCATCGCATTAGCCCCTTTGGCAAGTTTCCCAGATATGATTCGCGTTCGCGGGGAAGTCCGCGTCAGACGCGGCAGTTCAGATCGCAATTATGCCTATAAAGGGGTCGCTTTCGTATGCCTCCTGCAAATCGTGCGGGGTAGCTTTCAGCCTAACGGCCCGGACTAACCCAAAGTTGATAATGGGACCAAAATTCCCCTTTATTCACGTGTTTCCCCACAACCAGTGACGAAAGCTTTGCAGGAGAGACAGAGATCATATAAGGCTCGCTATGCGTCAACGATGATCAACCAAAGAATTCTATAGATCTTCTCTGCCTCTCAAACAGAAACTTCCACCCTCACTAAGACATCCAATCGACTCTGCTGGAACAGTCTTGATACCTCACACCCTTTACTTCGCTTAACGACTCTCCTCAAAACTGCCCAAGCAATGCTTTATCAACGACCTCAGATCGTCCAGTCCGGCTCGGACTCGTCTCTCCTATCGAACCTTTCTGCTTCTTCTGCTACGCCCACTTTTGCTAGTCTCAAGAGTATTGCATCTTCGACCGACTCCACGAAATCCTCTACCAAAAAGGCCGTCTTCTATCTATACGAGGAAGATTGCGATAGCGACGATGAAACCGATAACAAGGCGACGTTCTCCGTCAGTGTCGTTCAGTACAAGAAGAAAGATACCGCAAGAACCCCTACACCTACAAAAAACGAAAAGAAATTTGGAAGCAGTAATACAGAACTCAAAAAAACGGACAAGGTCATGGACTTTGGTGTTTTCCAGACAATGTGTCACTCGGCCGCTAGCAGAAACGGCACCTCTTCCCAAGCTCCAAGCTCACCCAACATGTGAATTCTCGATACGTGAGTAGTTTTCCACTCGAACTACCATTGCTCCACAAGAACTGACCGTCGACGACCGGTCACTCTAGCCATCCTCATCGACGCGACTTCGTTCGATAGCGATATTCCATCATGCCAAAAGGGGCAAACCTTCGATTTCTTCTTGAATTAACAAATGTAACCGATCGAAATGGCACAATAATACGATGAACCGGATCTCTCCACGAAGCATGTATATATCGTGCGATTCAGCGAAAATGCGAAAGTGTACAAGTGATTTATTTCGGTAGGAACTGTGTTTCCCAATTGGGGGGAGGCATGTCGAGGCCTCCTTCTCTCCTGGCGTCGTGTCTTTCCGTACCCATGATGATCTCGAACGGTCTCGCGCCTTGATGACCGTCCTTCCTCCTCCAAGCTTGTAGTGACGCGCAAAAGTCTTTTCCCGCCGGGAAGACGGTGACCCAGCGGTTCCAGAAACAGGCGGGCTGTAGGGATACATACCTTTTGAGCGATTGTCGCGTCGAGTTCGCGGGTTGATGGTTGTACTTACCAGATCCCAGCAATACATCGACCAGGCGTTGCCGTAGATTCTGATGGGGGTCGAGGGAACTGAATAAGCGACTGATGCAGGCCGAACGGACCGATTCCCGACTCACATTGCTTCATGCAGAGAATCGCTAAAGAACGCCGTGAGATCCAGATCATGATTATCCGCCAATTCGTTCCGCATGATGATCCTCATCCGTAACAACATGGCGGGGACGAGTTGGACCCGTTTATCTCTCCCTTGGTATGCAGCCCATCTATTGTATAATTCCTTCCGTTCGCCCGTCATCTCCGACATCCGTTTCCCATCAAAGTATTCTTTACTGCCCTCCGGGTGGCAGTACGACATCAAGACTCGGTACAGGAGGTAAACCTGAGCGGGGGTATATGTCTGACGCCACACGGGTGGGGAGATGAGGGGTATGGAACTCGGTTCCGCCTCGTGAGCTAGCAGATCCTCGTTTTCCAACCCTTTGAGCGCCTTCATGGCGTTCATAGACTCTTGCAGTACGTCACGGCTCGACATGATCGTACAGGCCGCTCGAGGGGTGTAAGCTTCGACGGGTTGAGTGTGTTGGATGAGGAAGCGTGCGACCCTCAGGGCACTGGCGGGCGATAACGAGTCCACGTCTTCCATCTTGAGCGTGGCCAACGAGTGTAGATCGAGGTTATCGATCGGGACGGGCTTGTGATCGTCATCCTCCGTCCGACCGTCCGGATAGAGATCGTTCATATCGACGGGGAAAGCAAAGCTGGAACTAGCAGGGGGGAAGAAGGAAGGAGTGAAAGGGATCGAGCTTGACGGGGTACCGGGGAAACGCTTTGCCTCTATGGCGAGGGCGGGTCGTCTTTCGTTCCCGACCTGGAAGGAGGATTCTTTCCAGGAGGACCCTGCTGCGGCTGGACTGAGGAGGGATTGAATGGAGATGGGCGAGGGGGGAGGGATTTCCACTCTCAGCCCCGATCGACCCTGGTCCGGTCCCCCAAACGACCCATCCCCCATCCGCGCCTTTTCCTTCGACCCGATATCCTCCTCCATCGGGTTCACACTCGACCCCGAACTCCCCCTCGTATCCACTCTCAAACGGGGCAAACCCCTCCCCCCCCTCTCCCCATCCTCACGAGCCCCGAATTTCGCCCGGATCCGCTCGATCGTCTCCTCCCCCCGCGGTCCCAACTCCCTCAACGCGCGTTCAAGAGCGTCCACCCGCTCGTCCTCCCTCCCCGAACGCGCCTCCATCTCCCGTACCCGACGCGACAAGCTCTCTATCTGATTCTCTTGCTGGGAGACGGTCGTCTCGAGAGCCTGCAATTGGTTCGCTCGTCTCACTGTCAGGAATCGCGCGTCAGCGTCAGTGATCCAAACCTCTCGAGCACGTACCCAGGTCAAACCGGAGGACGACGACGGACGGAAAAAAATACTCACTCCTCAACCTCCTCTGTTTATCCCTATTCTTTTCCTTTCTTATATCCTCCTTATCCCTCCCCAACCCCATCCCCATTCCCATTCCCATGCCCACCCCTTCCCCCGCAGGATCATCGGCCTCCCCATCCAACTCGTCTTCCTCCCCTTCTTCCCTCAGTGATGCGTCGTTCCCGTTCCCGTTCCCGTCGTTATTGTTGGCGGCGTCGTCGCTGGCGTTGTTGGTCCCCTGCGCCGTAAGACCCCGCTTGGACCGGGTGGAAGAGCCCGATCCCGTCCGACCGGTCTGAACAGGGAGGTACAGTGAATTGCGAGGGTGGTGGATGCTCGAGGCGGAGGTGGAGGTGGCGAGCGGGAGGGGGAGGGGGAGGGGCAGGTGATCGTTTGATCGTTTTCGGAAGAAGAGGGAAGGGGATGGTTGGGTTTGATACACTTGACGTCCGTTGTTATTGCCATTGCCGTTGCCGTTGCCATTGCCGTCTCTATTACCGTTATTGCCATTACTATTACCATTCCCGAACCCCGACCCCCCAACATGTAAAGAACTAGATGACACGTCCCCATCCCCCTCGAACAAACGATGACCGCTCGACCCCGCACCCGCACCCGCGCCCGCACCCGTACCCGTACTGGAACTGGCATTGGGGACGGCGTGAAACCCAAGGGGACTGGTCCTCTTCCTCTTCCCCCCCGTCCCCGATCGGGTTTCGTTCTGGTCGTGGTGGTGGTTGTGATCGTGGTTGTGGCCGTGGTGGTGGTTTTGATCGTGGTTGTGGCCGTGATGGTGGTTATGATTGTGAGGGCTATGGCTGGGGAAAGGGTAATCCCCGAAGAGCGGGTCGTACTGGGATGTCGGTTGTTGCTGTTGCGCAGGATGAGATCCCTGACCCTGCCCCGGTGCATACGCACCAGACCCAAACCCGACCCACCCTGTTTTCCCGGGCAAGCTCAACCCCCCCGCCCCGACCCCGACGCCGACGCCGACCGCGAGGGAAGAAGGGTAGTTGGGGTGGGTGGTTATGGGAGGAGGAAGGATGGGGTAGCGGGATTCCTCTGGGTTCCAGTGCGGTGCGTGGGCATGGGCGTGGACGTGGGCGTTCATCGGCGGCAGCGGGAGGGGGTAGGGGGGAGGTTGCATTTGGGTATGGGATTGAGGATTGGAATGATGTTGATGGGATAAGAACGACCCTCCCGACGTGGGTAACGGTGTGAAAAACTCGCCCGCCCTTGCCCTCTCGACGCCTGTGTTCGTGGTCGTGGTCGTGGTCGTGGAGGAAGCACCGCCCTCACCCCTCGGTACCCAAGGACCCAACCCCCGCATGCCCATCCCCTGCACGTCCCCACCGACTTGCGCGGGTCGTTCCCCCCGGACCATACGTGGTTCGAGTTGTGCGTTGGTGAGCGGGGGACGACGTGAGTGTGAGGTGTCGGTGTTGGTTGGGGGTTGATCGTGCGTGAGGGTGTGCGTGTGAGGACGAAAGGTTGAATGGGAATGGGAAGTGGGAACCATCGGGGCGCATCACTCTGATCCAGAGAACGTGAACGGTGAACGGTGAACTGTGATTGGCCAGGTGGACGAATTCCAACACGTTCCCGACGGTGAATAACCCGGAAACCTCGTTCGATGGGGACGCTCTGTCGTCGGCGAGTTTCCCTTTCGTCTCGTCTCGTCTACTGCAGGGAATCCTCTGCCACCAACGGGTGAGTCACCGACCGGGTCAGATGGACTCGACTATCTCAGCGCCACCTGGGAATTCTACTGGATTGCAGTGCAGCGTCGACGCTGGGTGCAAGTGGATCCAACGGTGAGTGTCGAGTGTTGCAGGTCGCAGGTCGCAGGTGAGGGTGACCGAGTGGGATGATATCGATCGACAGCCGTTCGGTAGTGCCAATCGCCACGCCGAACCCTGTTCCTTCCCTGCGTTTTCACTTTGGATGACGTTTTCCAGGTGCAAGTGGCAAGTCGTTCCAGTAGCGGCCAGAGTGGTGGCCATCCATGTGACACGTCAGCGTACAAGCGTACAAGAGGGAAAACGACCGATCGTCAATCACCTCGAATGGAACAACAACTCACAGAATCACTTCGGATCACCCTCGAAGGGATCGTCGCGCTCAAACCGAAGATCTCCCACCCGCCCTGGTCAACAACTCCCGTCCCCTTTCGTTCACTATCACTGGAATCCCTCCCCTTCCCCCCCCCTTCCCTGCCCAGCCGCCAGAGAGAGTTTCCGTAGATCATCGTTTCCCGGGCATAATAACGTCCTTTCGCTTATCCCCCTCCACCAAGCATCATCACATCACATCACATCACATCGCACGCCCCCATGACACGCCAGCACGCTGATCACCCCCGCTCGGCAGCTCGGCGCACGAGGTAACCCAAATCACGTTCGGCTAGAAAACCTCAGGGAACGTCAACGTCAGGGAACGTCAGGGTGGCTGACCAAGCCCCCCCAGCCCCGCCCGCATGCCGGATCCGGAGTGACAAGCCTCCCCAACCTCTCTCGCCCACTTCCTGCCCACTCGGCTCGCCCGCTCGAAAGGGAGCGATTCCAGCGAACCCAAACGGTAAAGTGCTCTTTCCTCTTCTCTTCGGCCGCTCACGTACGGCGCGGCGCGTACGGCAAGCAAGGTCGATCACACTATCACTGCTGCTGCTCGCGCGGACTGGGATGACGTGAGCAGGACGAGCGGGGGCCGGCCGGTCGTTTCACTTGCGATGGGTACTCTTTCTTGTACCGAAACACGACACTCATATACTCAGTACTCAGGGTGTTCGGGAGCGGGATATGATGTTACATTACGGGATCCGTCTTTGAATGACAGATGACAGGTGATCGGACCAGGCCGCTTTGGGATCCATACAAGCTCACTGGGTCTGTGCAGGACCAGCGACTGTCGACCGTCGACTGTCGACTGCCGAGAACGGGAACGGGAACGAGGTAGATCCTCATTCATCTCGCACCTCGAGCATTCCACCGGGTCAAACCCGGTCCGAACCGACCACAGGGACATGAAACATACCCCACTTCCGTCGCTCAGTCGTTCAGTCGAGACGGTCCCATTTCGCGGGTTCAGGGGTTCACGGATCGGGACTTCTTAGGAAATGAGCGTTTGGACGGGTATCTGTTTGGAGCGAGAGATCTTCTGGGACGGATCGTTGTTGGGCATCGTCGAGCATCAGTGGATGAGCATCAACTATATGTTATTAGCGGTGGAACGCTACTCTGCACTCGCCACCGTGCCCTTCCTTCCTCACGGGTAGAACCAGGTCCGATCCGTTCTTTCCCAACCATACTCGACAGGCAGGTCGTGATTCCGATCACGATGGGGAGCGATCCCGTCGATTCTAATTCTGCACCTCGGCGTCCGTCATCACGAATCACGAATCACGAACGGGGCGATGGCGAGGATCTACCGCCTCGAGTCATTCCATCTACCTAGGTCTGGACGTGCAGGGGCGTTTCGTCTTCTTCCTCTAGGACGAATCTCGTCTCACCCGTGAACCCCCCGTTCGCTCGTCCAATCGGATGAACGTCCTTACAAATACCGAGACATGGATATGGGACGATCTGACGGGACGATCAGGGAGGGAAAGTGGAGGGTCCAACACGTCTGAGAGGTGATCTACCGTCAGCCTCTTGGAAGATCGTTCCCGTCCACTCTGGTGGGATCTTTTCTCTTCTGCCGCTCTTCCCATTCGAGCTGCACCGCAACGTCGGACGGGTGGGTAGGTTCGTGTGATGGGCGAGTTGCCGTTGCTCGGAAACGGCCTGGATCTCCAGTCATCCTCGACGGCCTGCATGGTCTTGTCTCGTAGTAGAGTCGATCCTAGTTCGCACTCCCGGAATTTATAGATCTGATCATGTTGACCACGTGGTCTTGCCGAGGGGTCGCATACACTTTTACCGTGTTCCCTAGGATCTCGAGCGATGGAACCTCGGAGTACGATATCCGCCAGTCACACCAGTCCCGTTCCATTTCGTGTCATGTCGCATGTCGTACTATCGTTACATCCATCCCCCCTCCCCCCTCCTTCTCCTCAATACGGCGTCTCCCCCACGTCCAACTTTTCTTCCCGACTACCACCCACTTGCAGGTTCTTCCGATCCTTTTCCAGTTGCCGTCTAGCTTCATCGCTCAACTTCATCTCCGTCCCCGTCATCTCTTTCCTCAGCTCGCTCTCTTGCAGTGACATCTGGACCGCTTGTTCGCCGTCGAAAGCGTCGTCCGGGATCCGTCCTTGTCTGTCACGACGATGTGATCGTGTCGATGAGTTTGAACGGATGAAAATGAGCTTCGACACTCACTGTTCGGTGATCCCGCCCTTCAAGATGTAGACGAACTGTCCGGATCCGACTGGTGGTGGTCCCGTTTGATAGCCAACTGATTCGACGACCGATCGACGTCAGAGAAATCCGCTCGCTCTAGAAACGACTCGGCCACTCGACTTGCCTTGGGTATTACATCTCGAGCAGAGCAGTGGTAATCTCGGTTCCAATCGAGGGTCTCCTCGTCTGCGATTTTAGGAAACCATCAGGTGGGAGACGCGAGGTACGGCGAACCGAGTCGTCCACTGACCTCTTCATCAAACATCGGGTTCCTTCCTTTGCGTTCAGCTTGAATTTTCGAGCAGCTTGTACGGGTAGATTGGGACCATCTTTGCATCGAAGGATGTAGGCTCCGTCCGTCCTGGTTTCGTATCGGGAAGATATCTCGTCAATAAGACTCCACCGATCGATACGCTCGGGTCGGCTCACCGTCGTCTTGGTAATTTGTCCAGCCCTCTATCTATCACCAGTAAAAACTCTCCACAGAGGCAGTAGAACGTCCGGAGGATCGCTTGTGACGAAGCGGTCGCGGTGGCTTGATCCGAGGAGGATACCGCGGCTCGAGAGACGACCTTGGGCATGACTTGCGGAGGGCGTAGGTCGATGGGGTCAGTGTCGAGTTAGGAGGGGTCTCGTTTTTTGCCTGTAGATTCAGGTTCTGCCTTTCTTGACAGGATGATCCGAGCTGGATATGCATGAGCAAGACTTTGTCCGATTTGCATCCGGTGGTCTCAACGGGATCTCGAACTGGTCTCTTTCTGAAATTGGTTGATCGTCCTTACGCTGGATGGAATCCATATCGACCATACCATCAAGGAGTGACTACTGACTACACATCATGTCTACCGAAGAGTACGTATCCTGTAAAGAACGAGAATGATTCGAACACTGATAATGCTCCCTGCTCTTCAGATCAAAGGCAACCGCTCCAAAGACGGCAGATGTCGTTCCAGCCAAAGAGAAGCCTCGAGCTAGATTAGGAGAAACGCATATCGTCGAACTGTCTGACGATGAAGATGACGAAGACCTGGTCGGAAGAGATGATGACGAGATGGCGAGGGGAGATGCGAGCGATCCGGATTTCCTCAAAACCTATCCGGATGAAACCGACGTGAGTGTTCACAATCCATCGATCCGGCATGTCAGCTTACCCTTCCGTCGGTTTCGAAAGGATTTACACCTACAACATCTGAAAGTGACGAGCGAACTACTCCCTCAACTGCACTTCTCTCGATTTGGGAAGACCTTGAAACGTCTATGTCTTCGTCAGAACAACCTGACCTCCCCCTTGCCTGCCGAGGCTTTCCAAGGCCTGGAAGCTCTGACAGAGCTGGACATGTACGACAACCGACTGGGATCCAGGGTCAGGGACAATGAGATTGCAGGCTGCTCTAGCTTGACGTGAGTCGTAATGATCCTGCCGAACAGCAAGATCTTTGGCTGACTCTCACTTCCTCCCCCTTTGTCGGCTCGGTAGAACTCTGGACTTGTCCTTTAACAATATTCGACATGCTCCCAATCTCCCATCTCAAAGACATATCGAGACGCTGTACCTGGTGCAGAACAAGATAGCTCAAATTGAAGAGGGGGAATTGGACTGGTGCGCTGGAACGATGAAGAGCTTGGAATTGGGTGGAAACAGATTACGAGTAAGCGAAGCCCCGGTGTCAGTCTTATCAATTACAAGGTGCTCATCCCTCGTCTTCGCAATGACAGAAAATAGAGAATCTAGAGAAGTTGACTCTACTGGAAGAATTATGGTTGGGAAAGAACAAGATCAGGGCTTTCGAAGTGAGATACATGGTCAGACGTGGACAGATATCAATAATAGCTGACTCTGCTTCATATGATCGGGCAGAATATGAGCTCTTTCTGCAATTTGAAGATCCTCTCCATACAGTCGAATCGAATTACCAAGCTGGAAGGTTTAGAGGGCTTGACCGCGCTCGAGGAATTATATATCAGCCATAATGGATTAACCAAGCTTGAAGGCCTGGAGAAGAACGTAAGTTTGGACAAATCGTCTCCACGTTTGGGTAACAGATTCGAACGTTTCATATTGTACTTACAGGAAAAGCTTAGAGTCTTGGACATCGGGAACAACATGATCGAGAAGATCGAGAATATCTCGCATCTAAAGCAACTGGAGGAGTTCTGGGTAAGACTGCTCAGCACTCGATATAAATCACTTGCTTGCACTAAACACGTCATGTCAAACAGGCGAGCTATAACAAGATCCCGGATCTCCATGACCTAGACACTCAGCTCGCTGTCCTGCCCAACCTTGAAACCGTCTACCTTGAGGGGAACCCTTGCCATCTGAAAGATCGAGCCGGTTACAGGAGGAAGGTGATATTGGCTCTACCTAAGATCAAGCAGGTGGACGCGACGTAAGTCCGCGACACGTGTAGGAAGGGGTGCCGAGCTGATCTCGATACTGATTCTCCTTAGTTATGTTCGGATGTGACCCCGAGCATAACAAGTGTTGCGTCTCGATCACTTGTATACACCACGGTGACGGACATGTACTCCTGTACGAACATTATGAAGCATATGATGAAAACGTCTGCCGCTATATTGCGTATTGCCAACCTCGTTATTCGCTTCCGCTTCCGAAGGTCGCGACCTTTTCGAGAATGTCCATCATCATCAATCAACCTTGATGCATATTACATTCCACCTTGGATAATGGGCGAGGCCAGAAGAAATCGATAATCTGGACATAGACTCGAGATCTCACTCTGAACCGTTTCTCGACATCCATAGATCGCTCTGCAGAGGACTACGCAAGTCCCACTTCCCATGAACTAATGCTCACTACTCCTTCGGAATCCAAACCATATACCCCAGAACTTGATAATCCCGAGCAGGTAGATAATACATCCGCTATCAACAACACCAATAAACGACCAAGATCCGTTTCTCCGACCAGTAATAGCTTAGGAGTATCAGCTAGTTCTTCCCCGAAGAGGACTATGTCGGAAGAACACCTTCAGAGCAGAGAATCGTCACCTGTAGTCAGCCTTTCGGCCGGAGACAGCCTCGGGACCGCCGGACTTCCAACTCGAATGGCAGAGGTGTTTCCAAGTCCGACCATGACGAACAAAGAAGTTCCCGGAGTCGAGCTATCCGACCCGTCGTCAAACAGCATGCCCAGCGTGCTCGATCAGGCAGACAGGATGGAAATTGATACAAAACAGGAGGCAGCTCCAGCCGATTCTTTGCCAGAGTCCGCACATAGTCCAACACTTCAAGAACAGTTCCAAATAATACAAGGTGAGCTTATCATGCGAAATCCTTGTTGGCTTCCGCTATTCGGTACTGATGACGCTTATACCTGAACAGCGGCAGTCAGCGTTCCTCTTCACCCAGACCAACTTTTCTACCTTGTTCCTTCCGCTTGGTACCTTTTGCTCCGGCATCTCGCATATCCCGAAGATTACCCAGCTCCCAAGAAACTACCTTCTGCCGCCATTGAATCCCGTGTAAATGTACCTGACGTCAAGTATCTCTACAACCCCATGCCTTCGGCAAACTTGCTGGACAGGAATGGCCCAGCTATCAAAGGAAACCAGTTCTATGGCACTTGCCAGTCCAAGTCAACTTCCAGCGATTACAAACTTCTACCCAATCAAGTGGAATTCGCGCAAACCGGCAAGAAGGGCAAAGATGCGACGGATGAACCGGAAGGGACAATGGTCTACCTGGAAGCTAGTGGATGGGAGAAAATACTCGAATGGTAAGGCTTATAAAGCAGACCCGAAATTTTCTCGTGATCTGATGTTTGGCTTCTGAGTGTAGGTATGGGAACGAGCATACCGGATCATTCGCAGTCAAGCGGAAGGTCATCTCGGATTCTCAAGGTGGCCTGAAAATCGAATTGAATCCTCCAACTTTCAAGCTTTTCCGTATCAATCCGTCCTCCTCTTCGGCGGCTCATTTGCCTTCGAATGACAAGCCGTACAGACTGTCTGTATCAGTAGCAGATCAAGTCTCGGAATTGCATCAAGCGGTTAGAAATGCCTTTGAAGTTGACGGGGATGCTCAGACGAGGTTATGGACGCTGCAGACGAGTCTATATGACGTAGCACAAGCCCAGTATAAAGCTGGAGAGGAAGCGAGGATCGACCCAGAGCTAGATGGAACTTCGAGCACTATCCCAAATGCACAAGCCACACGTCAGCTCCCGTCACACTTGCTCTCCGTTTTGGGGGGGAAATGTATTTCAACCCTTCCAAAAGCTGCGAGTGGAGATGATCCTGTTTTAGGAGACGCTGATTTCGAGGATGGCGATTCTCTTGCGCTCGAGGTCGCTGAGACGGTCAATGGCGAAATCCGATGGGTCGCCAAACTGACAGAAATCGGAACGGCGGAAGAGATTCCTGTTCCATCCACTGCTCCTCCACCATTATTCAGTATCCCTCCCCTTTTTGCAGGTGGTAGTGGAGCAAACAAAGAGTCAAGCAATTCAACCGCGACAACTCGTTCGAACGATACATTACCCCCCAAGAGGAAGCAACCACGTGGATTGAAAGGGTTGTCGAACCTAGGGGTGTGCATGCTGTTTGTTTTTCCTCCTTGATGCAAACTGACCTTCGATTTCGACCCGTAGAATACGTGCTTCATGAACAGCGGATTGCAATGCTTGTCGAATACGAAAGAATTGAGCGAGTACTTCCAACGTAAGTACCCTTAGCTTTTCCTATACGTATCGTTGCCTCATCGATAAAATCATATTAGGTGGAGTCCATAAGAAGGAGATTAATCGCCAAAATCCTCTTGGTATGGGAGGTTCCGTTGCAGACAAGTTTGGGTCTCTTATCGAACAGATCTGGAGCGAATCGTCCTCGTCATCGTCTGGATCCACCTCTCGAGGATTCTACGGTGGCTACTCCAATGCTATCAGCCCACGAGAATTTAAGCAAATGATCGGTCGATTTGCGCCTTCATTCGCTGGATATGGTCAGCAAGACACGCAAGAATTGATTGCCTTTCTGCTGGACGGCTTGCACGAGGATTTGAACCGTATTATGAAGAAGCCCTACATTGAGAAGCCCGATTGGAAGGACGGTGGTTCTGCTGAAGATTTAGCTCTCTTCGCCAAAGAGTGCTGGGATGGCTATAAAAAGAGGAACGATAGCGTCATTGTCGATTTGTTTCAGGGCCAGCTTAAAAGCACGCTAATTTGTCCGGATTGCAAGAAGGTGAGCTAAGAGTTGTAACGGGACGTTGATTATAGCCGGTTGACCGTTTCTACGTTCACCCAGAAATCGATTACATTGGATCCAGTGAGTTCTTTGAGAGCTTCGATATGTCTACACTTGCTTGACTGTCTGCGGCGCTTTTAGTTCATGTACTTGACTGTCCCAATACCGTTTAATAAGATCAAAGCCAGGGAATTTTTCGTGCAGCGATGGAATGCGAAGGAGCAGCGAATCAGGGTAGGTTTGCAGGTGCTCGGCGCCGAGATCGTCCTTTGACCTTCGTGTGCTTTAGGTGCGGATTCAATACACAGCGAGCATGACCTACGCGGACATCAAGAAGAAAATTTCGGAGATCTGCGGGATACCGTCTCATCAGGTGAGTCGTATGGAGCAATCGAGCATGAATGTAACCGAATGGTAAACTCCGGTCCCTTTGTCGTCATCTTCGCCAGCTTCTTACTACTGATGAGTACGGGCATAAGTTTTGGTCAATTCCCTCGAACGGAACTTCCGTGACCACCGAATCGACCGATACAATCGTCTTTCACGAACTTCCTTGTCCGGTTACACAAACGCATCATGGAAGTCGTGCTGTTTTGAAGGATGGAGAAGATCTTATCATAGTACCAGTGTACTCCTATGCTCCTTCTACCAGATCACATGGCGAGACCATTTTCGGCCATCCGTTCTTTATTGGCCTGACAGCCGCTCAAGCGCAAGACCCTAATGAGATCAGGAAGGCTGTTGCCCGGGGCTATTCAGGGTTCGTCGGATATGAGACGGAGGACGAATGGAACGCTTTGATAACTGGAACGCCAAACGCTCGCGAGGACGACGATGCATCAACTACTGGCATGGCTGAGAACGTAGATGAACTGAGCATCAGTAAAGATTCCAACATCAATCTACCGGAAGGAACTCGACCGGGCAAATCTCCAGTAAGAGAAAATCGTCCACCATCTCCATTGTCGAACGTCTTCGACATAACTTTGTTCGGACCTCGTAAGAGCTCTGCAGAGGGCTTCATCTCGTGTGATCCGGATCGAGGCAGGCGAGAAACACTTGCTGAGCGGCGTCGCCCAAAGTCGGGTGTCATTCACCGCGTTAGGAACGCGTTCGAAAAGTTCGCCGGATCTACACCTGCGAGCGAGGACGAAGAGGAGCGACCAAGTCCTCAGTTGGTCTTTACCCACGACATCATCGCTGTTGAGTGGAAAGACACGGATATGATGAACAAATTCTTGGGTCACAAACATTTGGGTCGATATGCGGATCCTGCTGCCTTCTTGACGCATGTGGATGGGGCTATTGAAGCTGAAAAGCGCAAAAATGAAAAGCGGTTGAAAAATGGAGTCAGTCTGGAAGATTGCTTGGACGAGTTTGAACGGGAAGAGACTTTGGGCGAAAACGACCTGTGGTATTGCTCGAATGTGAGTCTTACAACTTTATTATCACCCGATCTGACTCACGTTCTGGGTCCCTCACAGTGCAAGAAGCATCAGGCTGCTACGAAGAAAATGGAGATCTACCACGCTCCTGATATCCTAGTCATCTGCTTCAAACGATTTAGTTCATTTGGCACGTACAGTCGCAGCAAGGTCAGTACTGGATTCTATCATGACCTATTGTTAATGGTGAGACTGATTACGCCATTACCTGACAGATTGATTTGAACGTGGAGTTCCCGATCGAGGGTTTGAATCTGGAAGACCGGTGTGACGAGCAAAAATTAGCCAAATCCCTAATACTGGAAGGGAAGGAGCTTGGACCGCTCGGCCTGGAAAATACTGCCAAGCCCTTGATATACGATCTGTGTTAGTAACGAGAGCTGTCTCCGTGACATCCGAGCTGACGCCTATTTGGCTACATCTGTAGACGCCGTCGATCAACATTATGGTTCTTGTGGAGGTGGACATTACACCGCTGTCTGCAAGAATGCAGATGACGGAAACTGGTACAGTTACGACGACAGCAGTGTCTCTATGACCAGTGTGTCTTCAGCTCAGGTAAGCTCGCCGTCCCTGCCTTTGTCCCATGAGGGAGCTTTCACTGATCATGTGCACACTAGAACTCGGCCGCATACCTGCTATTCTATCGACGACGGACCGAGCAGAATATTGGAGGCACAGAGCTGGCAGAGATAGAGGTAAGCTTTTCTGGAGAGGACTACATCGCCAGCGATGACGCTGATCGCCACTGGTCCAGGCCAATGCTGCTGCTGCCTCAAAATCCATCATCCCTTCTAGCGTTGAACCCACGTCAAACCGCTCCCTTAGCCCATCGTCGTCAGCGTCATCAGTGCAGTCAGATATCTTCCCAGAGGCAAGGTCGCCGCTGAACAAATACTCTGAAAGTGACAGCAGTATGGAATCGCCCACGAGGTCTATATCAGGATTCAGCTCGACTGGCAATTTCGTGACCACCGGTTCTGGTGGTGTGGAATGGGATTCACTTGAGAAGGGCTTGCAACGTACAGCAAGTGAGAACGGCCCAGGATCAAGCCGATCAAGAACAGGATCGCCTGCTTGATAGGAAACCTCAAGGTCAATATTGAATCTTGTTGAACGATTACATCATTTGTAGCATATATTCGTATGCCTTACATATCAATCAGCATGATGCTTAACCTTGTTCTTGATGGCTTGCAAGGCTGGACTTTCAGATCTTCAAGTGCTTTGCGATTTCCAGCATCATTACTTCGAGCTCATCAGCTTCCTCTTGCGCCGCCTTGACGTCGTGGTCGATAGTCATCGCTTCGGTCAATCCGGGGAAAGTGGTAGCACCATAACTATTCGAGACGCACAAGGTCAGTATGTCTCACTGTGAGACTCAAGACGCGTGCCAAGCTTACCCCAGCCACTGCAGGAAGCAAATACGAAGAACGATAGTGATGAGCTTCGATACGACATGGCCCTAAAGAGAAGACAACTGCTTACCTTTCCAGGAGCAGTCCCCTTGTGCTTGTACCACTCTCGGTCCTTGATCCCTTGCTTCGAGAGGAATCCGGATTCGAATCCAGCAAGTTTGCCGTTCACTGTCCTGATCTGCTCCAATACTTTCTTGATCTCCTTCATCTTCTTTGGAGGGAGAGGCGCTGGGTGAGGTTTAGGGGAGGGATGGGGCAGTAACTCCCCAAGCTTTTTCAAAGCTTGCTCGGCAACGGAATCCAGGACGGATGTGGCGTTCTGAACCTCGTTGATCGCGCTGCTCAATCCAGTAAAGTTTACCTTGTAGTCGTCAGTCTGAGCGATAGCTTCGACCCTGTTGTTGATCAGATGGATCAGTGAAGCTTCGTTTAGTATCGTATGGAATCCGCGAAAAGACAAACTTGGCAAGGTACCCGGACAGATCGTGAGCATACTGGGTGACGTTCAAAGGGAGGACGAGCGAATCCGCCAACCGAAGCGCCATAAGACCGAGCATCTTTGCAGCCGCGGTGTGCTTGACGAATCCGGGATCTCCATAACGGCTCTGCCAAGTGAACGAATCGTAGATGGAGTGGTAGTGATAAGGAGGATCGTTGGGACCTCCCCCGTAACCCATATCGGTCGAAGCGACCCCGTATCTCTGGAGAAAAGCGGTATAATCGGAACCAGATCCGAGTGCGCCGACCCCACTTCGACTCGCGGCCAGATCTTCGAAGTCGACTTCGCTCGAGAAAGCCTTGACTTCTTGGTTGTATGTCTTCCAATCTCCTCCATCTTTCATCTCCCACAAGGAACGAGCGGGGTCAGTAGGGTGTTCGATCTGTTCGGCAGCGCCCTTCAAGAGGTTGGCGAGGGAGGGAGAAGCAGATCCGTGGAAATTGGTACCGGCTACTGAAACGTCCAAATTCAGATAGGCGACGACATTGCTTTGAATCCAATCACCAAAGTCTTCAGCGAATTCGGTACTAGAGATGAGCCCGTACTGGTGATCGCAGGTTCAGTTATCAGCGGGACATCATCAACATGACCACCTGCGAACCACTATACTGACCTCTTCGGCATCCCAACTGGCAATAAGGATCGAACGCATAGGCTTCCAACCCTTACGCATGAGCTGGTTGAGCCCGCGCAAGACTTCGTACATCGTAGCGGTTCCCGAACTAGGATCAGCTCCGCCTGTTCGTACCCCGAGAAAATTTGAGCAAAACATGTGAGAATTGGGGTAATCCGACAGATACGTACCGAGAACCCAAGCATCACGATGATTACCGAGGACGACCAGTTCGTCCTAGATCGATTGGGAATAGAGCCATCTCAACCAATCCGTAGAGAATTGGGAACGGAAAAAGTTTGGCTTACCTTAATATGACCCGGGATGTAACCGAACACGGACCAAATAGGAGTCTCCTTGGTATCCACCTCATTGACGAATCTCACATCCCTATCCCCAGGTCCGGTCCAGTAATCAATTTCGTCCGTCAACCCGCCGACCCAGTCGTCCCCAACGTCCGCAGCGGGCATTCCATGTCCCTGAAGAGTCCTCAATAGGGGCAGAGCGTCCTGGTATGAGATGGGAAGACTGGGAATGCTAGGAAAGTTGCCTCCAGGAACGCGCGTTGCGTTTTTCCAGGCTGGATCTGCGGAAAACACTCAGCTCAAAAGCTTATCACCCTAGACCGACTCGAGGGAAAGACTCACAACCAGGAGTGGCCGGATCCCCAGGATAACTACTCAAGAACTGTACGCTCCCCCTCTGAACGCTACTAGGTTGTCGAGCGGGCCCATCGGGGTAAGCCTTGTACCCGTTCTTCACGGTGATCTCTCCGTCATCACCGGGATCCGAATAAATCAAACAAGCCAGAGCTCCAGCTTCCTGAGCCGCCTTGATCTTTAGCCCTCGGAATACTTTACCGTATTTGACGAGGACGATTGTGGGTTCGCTACGTAGGTCGAATCCTTGCGCTTCGAGCGCATCGAAATCTCGTTTCGTCCCGTATCCTATCCGCCCAAACGCCCGAAGTTCAATCTCCCTTTATCCGAATCAATCCTCCTCGCCACCCGAACAACTCACCGGCATAAACGATTTTTCCCGTGACGTTACCCGAGACGCTCAATCCGTGGAAAGTGGGAACCTCATCCCGAAAGACGGAATCCGGATCACCTTCAACGATATTTTCCCTCAATTTGGCGCTCCACTCGATGACCCCATTGGATTCGGGGAGTATGATATCGACCGATCTATGGACGGGTTTGTTCATAAGAGGATAATACTATCGAAACCGCCGCTGATTCAGCCTCTTTCGATCCTCGCGATGATTTTTGCCCGTGGATAAGGTACAAACCTCATCGACCCAGACGGCCACCTCCTCTCTCTCCCCCAAGCCCCTAACCATCCTCTGATTCTCCTCGCTCCCCGCAGGATAGATCTTCTCGTACGGTGCACTGAAGGGTAGTCCGAGTAACGTTTCGTACTCCGCTTTGAGGTTGATAGCGGAGATCAAATCGTTACCTGTTCCTGCCATGTGTGGGCTGGAAAATGGCAGGGGTGAGTCTAAGAGGAAGAGGTGGGAAATAGGGGGAAAACTTACTAGGCGGTATACCTCTTTGAAGCTCTGTCGAATGTGCACAGGTCAACATCGTCAGTCAGACAGACTTGGATGTCTATTCCCTTGCTCTCCAAGCACGTGTACTCACGCGGCGACGGAATCGTTGTTAGGGACACCTAGAAAGATGGATTCGGCTTCTTTCGGACCGATCCTTGGTCCGCCTGGTCCGTGATGGCCTGGATGACCGGGAGGGTGGTGAGGGCCTGGAGGACCGTGAGGTGGGCCTGGGGGATGATGACGACCTGGAGGACCGTGATGGTGGTGATGGTGTTCGTCATCATCGTCATCGTGATGATGACCATGTTTCTTCTTCTTCTTATCTTTCCCATGTTTGTGCTTGTGTTTGTCTTTCTTGTGGTGTTTCTCTACGTCGTACTCGTTTCCAAAGGCGTAAGAATCCCCCTGCAACCAATGTCCGCTAGTATCGATCCCCTCTAACAATTCTAGCAACTTTTCATCGACCGTTCCATCGATCTTCCAACCCTTATCGATCAATCCTCTGAAATAAGGATCTGACCCCCATCCTTGACGCGTCTCTTCGATATCAGTGACATCGGGACGAGCTATGAAATCGCTCACGGAGGTATCAAAGTACCAAGTCCCGGCGTAGATGGTTCCCCAGAGGAGAGCTAGCTTGAAGAGCTTTGACTTGTTCGTCTGAGCGGGGGCTGGAGCGGGGTTGGTAGAGGGTAGCGGGAGATGGGTATTTCGGCCATCGTCCGTGTAGGGAGTGGACAACTTGTCCTTCTCTGACATGGTACGTGTGTGTGTGGGTGTGGGTGTATGAGTGCGTGCGAGCGTCCAGGAAATGGCGAGGGCGGTCGAGTCGATGTTTCCGAGCGAATGAAAGTGAATTCCTCAAAGTGGAATGAGCTGAGCTTTGACTTATCACGCGCAGTTCATTCGTCGGACATCTCCGACAGCTGTATGCGTTATCGCTTGTCATGACGTGATGTCACCTATGCGTTCTCGGAGCGAACGGACTGCGGTTGCTGCGCGAGTTATCAGATTGGAACGATACATTTCACCAGAAATCAGCCAACGACCACCACACTGACACTGCTGTACCCTCCTCACCAGCCAACAGACAACGACCATGTTCAAACGATTGGCCTCCTCATTCTCCACTCCCATTCCTACACCTCCCGAATCGCCCTCGCTGCCCGATCCCACCCCGGTCTCGACAGGCAACACCGACTCCCACTCCGCCCGCGCATCAGTAGAACGTGATCTAGCCCAAGCTCTGGCTGCTCACGGGATTCCTACCAGCGCCGAAGATTGCTCAGGATGCGCCCAAGATTGTGACGATGATGAAGAACATACCGTTCACGGACCCGAGTACGAATCCTACCCAAGAGGATTCGAGGTCGATTGGGAGAGTGATCTTTTAGGTAGCGCAAATCCTGCTCCTCGGAATGTTCGTCTTCTTGTCCTCGATCCTTCGCCTCTATCAACAATAAAGTACTGAGTACCAAGATTGAATCCTACAGATCGTCATATCCACCGCAAGATCCGATTGGGCTCACGATCACACGACCGACACGACCACCTTGTCTTATCACCTCCAAACGATCCTCAACGCTCAGAAAGGTTTCCCTCCCCCCGGAACTCCTCTACCTGCTCCTCCTGCTGGCGGTGGGGCCAAAGACGGAAAGGGGGATAAGAAGAAAGATTTCCCTAAACCCGTCGAATCAGAGGATAAAAGACCGGGACAGATCGAATTGAAGATCAACGAGAAAGGTTTACCCCAAGGGATAAGCAGTACTCCTCTATCCTCCCTCTTCCCGAACACCATCACCAGCACCGATTCCTCTTTCTCAGAAACCTCCACTATCCCGGCTCAGCCTCCGACCTCGTTATTCTCCTCCTCCCTTGTCTCCCAATCCGCAAGCGGGGAGAACGAATCCGCCCTGATCTTCCCCGAATGGACCATCTACCCTGAGGTTCCTAATTCCCTCACAGGGGCTGGAGAGTTGTTCAGCACAGCCAGTGGATCCGCCGGCATACCTTCGCCGGGAGATGGGAAACGCGAGTTGGAGGCCTGGACGATCCCTTATCGTGCCGTCGTCCTGCTTTGTAGTCACAAGAAGAGGGATAAAAGGTGTCACATCGCAGCTCCCTTGTTGGAAAAGGTAAGTCTCTACCCCTTTTTTCCCTTTTTTCCCTTTTTTTCAGCCTCGGTAGTCCAGCCTTTCTGATCCCTTGAAACGACCTTTGTGGCGGGGAACAGGCATTAATCCAAGAACTGGAATCGTTCCACGTCCATACGGATCTGAAAGGAGATTCCCTCAATCCGCACCATCTGTCCGATGCTCACCCCTCGCTATCGAACATCGCCGATCCCCTAGAGAGGGAGGAAGAGAGGGAGAAACGTGTCCGTGCGATCGAAGGGTTGGAAGACGAATCGGGGAACGGAGAGGTAGGGATCTTTAGGATAAGTCATCTAGGTGGACATCGGTATGCCGGTGTGATGATCGTGAGTCTGAGCGCAAGACGAATGAGATGGAGGGAGGGCGGGGACTGATCCTTCGGATGTGTCGTTTTACCTTTATCCCCTCCCCCCCTCTTTTTGATGCCAACTCGGACAGATCCTCTTCCCTTCTGGCGCAACGCTTTATTACGGTCGAGTTTCGCCAAAAGACATCCCACAGGTCGTCAAGGAGACCATACTGAAGGGAAAAATCATGGCAGGTTTGATGAGGGGTGGAAACAACGTCGTACGGGACGACATCAAGGGAGATTCTGACCGACTTGACCCGGAAGGGAAAAAGGGGTGCGGGAAGAGGGGGAAGAGCTTGTTGAATTGGTAAAGACTTGAATGTAGACAAGAATGGGATACATTGTTGGGTAGAGATTTCACGGCTCTCGCTATTACACAGATTCTAGCCTTTTTTCATCTCTCTCTCTCTCTCTCTCTCTCTCTCTCCTTGAGTTGCGAATTCACACCTACAAATTGGCACGAAGCGTCGCACCGCTTAATCTTTCGTCTACATTCCCGATCCCGATCGTTCGTAAGCTTCCAATCATTATCAAGCTTGGCCGACTCACAGTTCCGCATATAAGAAGACTCTCCAGGCATCGTGACATGCAATCCGACACTCTTGGCATCGACCATTTCAGGACCGATATCAGTCAACTTGGGAGCTCCGATCAAACGAAGGTTCATCTCGAATTCGTCCTGCGAGCATACTTTATTGAGCAGGTTCAGACGCAAGACGCTGCACAGACTCACCTTGAGGATTTGCAAGCATCTCTCAACACCCTCTTGGCCATAAGTCGACATCGAGTACAAAAAGGGTCTATCACTCGGGATCAACTTGCCAGACTTGTAACGGCGGCAGCGATTGGTAACTCACCTTCCGATACCAACGGCAGTGGCACCGAGCGCTACCGCTTTCAAGACATCGGAGGCTCTTCTCACTCCACCATCAACCATGATCTCGAAGTTGGGCACGGGCCACATCTTCCTCTTTTTCAACTCGGAGACGACTTCGACCAGGACTTCAATTCCTGACCTCGCGAATTCCTGTTACGGCGGGAAAAAACGTTGACTTTCATCTCGTTGCGTATATTCACGTATTTGGCCTCACCAACTGGCGTCCACCGTGGTTGCTTTTGAAACGCTCATATGTCAGCGAATGTTAACCTAGTAAGGCTTCGGCCGGCAGCTAAGCTCACCTTAGGACAACACCCTGCATACCTGCCTCAATAGCAAGCAAGACGTCCTAAACGGACGGTCATCACACATCAGCAGACGCGCCGGAGCTCAGGCTTGATAGACGGCTACTGACTTCGTAGCATTGTACACCCTTTAACAAGATCGGCAACTTTGTGACCTCCTTGAACCACTTCAGATCTTCCCAACACAAGCTAGAATCGATAAAGCTCGAGATCGCTCTCGCAGCCCCTTCTCCACGTTCAACAACATCGGTCTCTTGAACCTTGCTACCAGGGTCGTCGAATTTCATCCTCATGTCCTTTTCCCTTCTGCCCAGCTGCGGTGCATCCACAGTGATGAATAGAGCTTTGACGCCGCGAGATTCGGCTTTCTGGATGATCTTCTTCGTTAGGGCACGGTTTGCATTAACATAGAGCTGTAGCCATTGGGTTTGATCGGGAGTGGCTGCGTCAAGCATCTCGTCCAAGGAACATGATGCTAACGTTGGGATCTAACACAGGAGAAGCAGAGTCATTCGGTAGTCGTTGTCGATCTATACGCAGACGTCCCATACCATCTGGATGACGTCGTGTTTGCCAGCAGCCCTGGTCAAGAGGACCTCACCTTCCTTGTGGCCCAACTTGCCGAGGGCTGTTGCCGTCTATCGAAAGCCAGAGCAAGCCTCAGTCCAGCTTCTAAAACCGCACTATGATGAAAACCACTCTACTAACGATGTATATCGGCATACTTGTCTTCCTGCCCAAGACCGTTGTACTGTAATCCACATGTTTGACGTTCCTTAGGATCCTTGGCCTGAACCAGACCCGCTGGTAAGCTAGCGTGTTTTCTCTCATCGTAATCTCATCGTCTGCTCCCGATGAGTAGTAAGCCCAGCCTTTTCGAGACATCATCTGATTGGCAAGATGCTCGAAATCGTGAAGAGAAAGGATGGAGGAAATGTGTGGCAGAAGCGACTTGTCTCCAGCCTGAGTGACTGTTGGCTTAGCGAGCAGTGCTTTCTGCTCGTTGGGTTGAGCCTTTGAGGATGAGTTGACATCTAGATCCGGCTTCTGAGATGAAACCATCTCGCCTCCAGCCTGCTCCTTTTCAGCGTGAATGTGAACAACTTCCTTCATACTTTTGGGATCAAGGGGCCCGATGTACTTTTCTTCAGGGAGATTGTCCTCGATAACTCCAGGAGGATGAATGGGCTCAAATTCCTCTGTGGCGTCTTTACCTGCATACTTCCTGACGGTTTTCGAGTAAACGTAAGCTAGGTGATTGACCACCATTATATATTGAAGCTTCGGTACCACCTACAGGATAATTTTGCTACCACCTAACAATATGATTCCTCAGCGATAATTCTATACCTATGTCTCACTATAACGGCTTCTCTTACCTGGATGCTCCTGTTCCAAAACAGGACCAATGAGATTGGTCGTATAAGCAGAACTCTCATTGGGTTTTCAGCGTGTACGTACGTCGAGCCATTCTGTTACATCGTAAACCTTGCCTGTTTCGAAATTTGCAGTTGAACAACAGTGTATTCATTGACCACAACAAAGGGACTGACCGTGTACGATGACCCAGACGCCTGTCTCCCTGGTGGTATGCTTGGCCACTTCTTCACCTGATACTAAAGCTTTGTGCGACATGAGTCTGAGGTATTTGAGCGATTGGAACTCAAGTGCAGCAGCTATTCAAATGGAAAGAATCTAAGCTTGAAAATTAAAACCGAGTTGCAACGCTGCAAGTTGTCCTTTCCGGCTTGACGAGATCGAGCGCTCCCTCGTACAACGTATAAAGCGAGGCGGGATCGAAACTACCGGTAAATCCGGCTAAGCCCGGCAACAATCGTATCTCATCGTTCTCGCTGAGGTATCGTGAATCACACATCGTAACTATCGTAAGTCGTACAATATCCGAACTAGCTGATCTAGGCCTTGTGCACCTGAGACTGGGATGGCCAAAAAGTCAACGCTTGAACTTGCCTATCGCATGTCAAACTGAAAACTCACCAGGCGAGAAAGCGCTTTTGCCGGAGCACGGTACTTTTGCTCACTGAGCAGAGTCGATGGGATGGCAGTGATCTCAGCATGATCAGCCTGTTTGGTCGGGTCATCGATCGCCGTAGCTCTGAGACGCAACATTGCGTCTTGCATCTCACCAGCCATGGATTCCATGCTGATTTGATGAACGATTTGGATCGCAGCCACAAACTTTTTAGGGTCGATCGCCCAATCTCCTTTAGCCAACTCGACGTGTTTCATCAAGTCTTTCCTGAAGATGTCAGGATCATACCAAACAGAATCAATGTACCATATCTCTCCGCAGATCCTAAAGCTGATAAAGTACGGTTTCGATACCGCTTGAGCACCGCACTGGGATCCAATCCCGAACTTCCGCAGGAACTGAAGTCTTTGTCCAACTTTATAGACACCTGTTATGTTACGGGTAATTCAGCGGTGACTCGGAAAATGGGACGATGCGAGCGAACGAACCCATGTTCGCGTTCTGATTCAACGCGACCTCGAGCATTTGACGGGTATGCTCTCGCTTGATTTCAGCACTCCAGAGAGTCAGACACCCGTAAAGCGATCCGGTTGTCCGATCGAAGGGAGCGGAATCTCGAGCAATTGGGGAGCATAAGATATCCTGCAACGCCTTGATCGAGAAGCCATCCGCCAAGTTTCCATTCTCAAGTACAGGAATGCCGACCGAGAGATCCGGTTTGGGAGCTGACAGAGCGATGTGTTTCAAGGCATCAGGAGCGATGTTATAGTCGCCGGGTTCTGTAGTGACGAAGGACTGGACTGCGAGATCACACCCCCATAGTTGAGCAGCTGAGTAGCCATCGATGGCCGCCTGATGCAGGAGCGAATTCTGAGAAAGGCTCATAGCCCATGGTTGCAACGAACATACCGTAATCATCCACCTTATAGCGTCCCTAAGCTGCGCCTCATTCCATGTCAACGTCACCCGTGCCTGTGCGAACACGGTAATCCTCTCCAAAACACCTGGATCGATCGGGTTGCTCTCGATATGGCTGGTCAAGCTCTGTTAGCGAGCATGGAACTCCGGTCAGCTCTTAAGCATCATACATGGAATTATGCTGTACGACAACATACAGGTTCCAGTAGCCGATCAACGACACTCATGTGCTCCTGAGACGGTGCACCGCTTCTGATTACAAGAGGCACTTGATCGAAGAATTGCCTAAATGTTCCCCATTGCTTTCCCCCGGCGGACACATTACTCTTGGCGGAGAAGGCAGACATGACTTCTCGTGTATAACTGCCTATACTCCCGTCGTCGCTATCAGTATATTCGTCGGCGCTATCGTTCGAGTCCTCGTCGCAAAGTTCATTCGGATCGACTTCGGAGATCGAATCCAAGGGATCAATTCCGTCGTTATGGACCTCACCGCGGAGGTCTTGTCGGTTCGATCTGCAATTTGATTCAAAGGAGGAAACTTGTGGATTGGGATCTATGGAATTTATTCGTAGACCAGGAGAGTAGTGGATCGATTTGAAGGATTCGCGGTCCGTAGATTCGGTAACGGAGGTCTGTTGATTAAGCTGCTTTTCTGCCGAGTTGGACGGAGTTAAGAGAGGGGTGGGACCTTCGAGCGATCGAAAGTGATGGGGACTAGATTGAGGGAAGTGGCCGTTCGTGCAGTAGGAAGGTGAAAACGATGTCCCCGTAAGCGGGTTGATTACAGCAGAGTTTCGCTCCATCTTGTTGGAGTTTGGTAAGTATAAGAGTATCCTTTATCTTCTTTGATGCGACGAGTTGTTGTGTGCGGAACTAAATGTACGAATTGGTGGTCTTGAAGCTTGATGGGGCGATCTTGACAACGAATTCGACAAACCGCCCGAGCTCGACTCTGATGAGCGAACGACCGAGCGTCGTGAGCGAGTAATAGTGTCAGTGCGGAGGCTTTCGAAGCAGCATAGCTATGCTGAAGGAGGGTCCCTCGGTATAGCAGATCTGTACCAAAGGAGGGTTCCGATGCCAATTCTCACAATGGAAGCCTTTGATGTTTCAGGGCTAAGCGATCAAATCGATGGGATCCTTCGCACCGAGATCGATAAGATCTGGGGGAATACGAGGCTTGGTTTGGCCTCGATTGACCATATATATAGCTAGTAGCTAGGCTAATCGAGGCTGAACACCTCAGGAAAACCTGGGAAGCTTGCGTATTGCGTACTTGATAGGTTATTTGGGTTATTTGTCGCGTTTATCGCACATGTCGAATACAGGTGGGTGGTCATGGGTGAATATGCAAAGATCGCGCTAATGCCCGCAAGTGAACTCATTCGATGAGTCATCAAAACGTGCTCACGGACAAGATTTAGGCCGGCAGCATGAAAGCGACGCGCTCGTGATTTTTGCTTCCTGAATCTCGACTGCTGCCACATCCCTTCGCCTGGCCTCGAAGCCAGAAGCCAAGGCTGTTAGCCTTTTTTTTGTTTGGCGACAAGACGTACTTGCACAGATCTCTAGCTCTGAAGACTCATTACTGTGGTATTGCGAGTCGCTTCATGCGTCTTTCATGCGACACCTTCTCTGGCGCTCGGGAAACTGAAATCGTGTATATCATGTCTCTGAGATCTCTGATACATTTAAAATTGTATACATAACGGGCAATGTTACATGACATGGACATGATCATACGCTCGACGAGAATAGCTAGCTAGTTCGCAAGCCTTTGCAGGCGTAGGACGCAGAACCGTTTGGAGGCCGTTCAGGAGCACGAGCACGTTGTTCAAGCGCTTCTCTTGACCGGCTTTGCATCCTCTTGTAGTTTATCTTTGGCATGAGTAGCAACTTCAACGCATTTCCGGAAGCAGTCGTTCTCGATCGCAGTCATACGTAGGGTCAAATCGTTCGCATCCATCTTCGTCAGATCGGTACGAGTCTGCTTGACCAATCGGGCGAGGCTTGTTACCATCTCCGAGATCAATTGGAACTCAACGATGACTGTGCGCGCTGGCTGGATCTTATTCATCAGCTGTTCAGATTTTGCGCACTACAATTAGCGATGACCGCGATTTCGCCAGATTAATGTATATGGACTAACTGCCTCGAGGTTCCCGTTCCAGACGTCCGTCTTGTATAATTTCTCTTGAAGCTGGAGGGCAGGATTATTGTATTTCGCTCTGCGACCGAACTGCGGATACCATTGGTCGTTAGCCCAAGCGAGAGTTAGATCTGCACTAGAATTCTCACCTCATAGCAAAACCAGTACAGGAGCGATTCCAAATCACTGGTATACCGGTGCAAATGATGTGCGTTCAGTTTACGTTCGGCAATCTCCAAATTCGCTTTCGCTGTCTCTTTTCCGGAAAGAGTCTTCGCTTCTTCCAGGTACTTGCTGCACCGATCTACTGCTTCTGCCAACTCCTGGGCTGTCAACGAGTCAAGGCAGATGAACAAATTGTTGGCAGACCGGCCATCCTCCTCACAAGCCTTCTTGTGCGTAAGCGGATGTCCCCCAATCCGACGGCGTTCACCTGCATAGACAGCATTACCGTAGTCTATAAAACAACCGGCTTGACCTTCCGCAGTTTTTCGGAGGACAATATTCCCGGTATTTAAATCCCGGTAATGCACGCCGTGACAAGCGGCATAGTGTAGTTCGCAGATCAAATCAGTCAAGATACCGACCAATTGTCGCGGATTGAGATCTGGGACGTCTTTCACCAGAGAGTCTGGTACGCCGTGGGTATACAAGATCGACAAAACCTTTGGTCTCCTGCCACCGACCATATCCTCGTGCTGCAGGGGCATGTACAGCCAACGGTGAGAGCCAGAACTCTCGATGATTGAGTTGCCAAATGGTCTGGTCATCCGGTTCTTGACTTTGTCGAAATACGGAAGACGTTGTAGCACGTCCAAAGTTTGTGCCTCGAGGGGACCCTTCGCATCCGGGAAGACTGTCGACGCTTGATCGCCCTCCAGTATGCAAAGAATCTTGTATTCTTGTCCTGAGAGTTGTGGGTCGAGCCAAGCAGCCTTCCCGACAACAGGTAGCTTATCAGGCCCGATTTGACCAGCATGAACATAGGTACGACTGCGAGTCAAATCATATCGGTTATGGACAAAATCATCAGGGTCCCTTCTCCATTCCAAATTCTGTGTCGGCTTGTTCCGACCAGGATACGAAATATTCACTGTAGGACCGGGTTGCCATTGCGGCAACGCTTGCTCCCGGCCTCCAAGGAATGCGATCATTCTCACGAAATCCATGTCGTTTACAGTTCTAGAGAGATCCATCAGCTGAGAAGAGCTAAAACAGTCCGGCGTGGTGACCCAGTAACGTAAACGATAGCCGCACCAAGTGAAGGTCATGACTGGCCCCGATATCGGATGAGCTCGAACCAAACGAGACTGCGAATGACAAGTTTTGTCAGATCCATGATTGCTACAGCTGAGTAACTGATTTGCAACTAACAGTATATTTCATCATCTGCAAGATCACTTCCTCTGTATTCATATCGGACGAAAGCTGTAGTTTGCCCTCGCCAGCGCTGACCAATTCTTCAAAATTGTACTCTGCCTGTTTTGTGTCGGAGTTGTAGATTGTAGCACGTCCCATCTTCAAGACGATGATATCCGGTTTGTCACCGTTATCCTCACCACGACTGTCATCATCATCCTCGCATGGTTGACTCTTGGACTTACCGACCCAGTGATATTGGTTCTTGTAGCTGTCACCAATCATAGCCCTTCTGATCCCATTCATCAGCATGCACAGGCGCACCGAGCCCGTATCTTCGTTCCCTCTACTGCCCTCCTGCAGATCAGCACTGTTGTATCGACGTAATTTCACAACCTCCACTCCAAAAACTTCCAACTGCTCTTGCAGTGTTAATACTTTACGCCTCAAGAAATCGGCAAGTTGCGTAGATCCGGTGGTACCGTGCAGATACTCAAGTCCTTTCTCGCACTGCCTGTCGAATTCCCTTGCTCCGGGACAATACTTCTGGACTTGTATCTCAACGAATCGACGCTCGAATTTGCCCTGGAGTTCAGAGCGGACAAACTGCCTCATGTTTCCGTCAGTGATGGGACCAGCTGATATTCGATCGTAAGACCCGGCCTCATCATGTATCCAGCCGATCCGCTTGGAAGAGCTTGCAGCGGATCCAGCCCCTGGCAGATGAGATGCGTTATCTGGTCTCACCGAGGAAATATGGTCGTCTTGAAGTGTCATACTCGCAGTGCCCTCTTCTATCGAGATCGGGCTGTCAAGCCCGATCGTAGACCAGGGGAAACGGAGTCCAAACAGCAGACGCTTAGACCGGGAAAAGTCTGCCTCGTCAAGTCTGGAACTCTCGCTTAGGACCCGGTCACGGCCATGACCCTTGTTCGTGTAACGTCTGATTATAGAGTCAAACTCGCAACCAACGTCGCAAAATCGAACTTGAGGATCGTTAAGTTCTGCCAGACTTCGGTAGTATAATGCATAGCCTGGTAACGCGTTCGAGGTTTTTTTGTGTTCGGCTCCGGTTAGCATTGTGTCTGTTTTCTTCGATACAGATGACCTATATCTTGATTCTTTCGATTCGGTGTAAGAGGCAGATGGGTCGTCTGAGAAGGAAATGGAGGAATGCAGTTTGTGATAATGTCAATGGGTAGAGTCGCTGAGGGCTGAAACGCTACAAGTTAGCCTTGCGGACATGACATAATGACGATCTCCTTGCTGAATTACGGACATGCCCATCATATATTATCTATCTGATCACCACTGCTTCTGATCCCACTGAACTGCTTGTGCCTAGTCACTACGAGCTAACACAAGTCTTTTATCAAGGGGGGCAGAGGAACATCTTTCTCAGCGGATCCTTATTACTTGAGTATTATGGTAGCCATCGACCGTCATACTCAGAATCGATGCTTGCCGTGTCACTCATCTCGCGATTGTATGTCGTAGTGGTAGATAAGAAGCTCGAACGAAGCCCGCTTTAAGTCTCATGGAGGGAGCACACAACAGCGACGTATGTCAAGCGCAACCATAAGCGGATCAAGGACTCGCTACATACACATTCGATAGACAGCTCAAAGCATCCGCTTTGACGATCTCATCTGCATCATCCCTGACGAGACCACGGCCCGTACATGTATATGTGTTCATGCTATACATAGGTTCAGTACGTTAAATTACCTGGAATACTTAGAGTACTCCCACTACTAGAAGCTACTAGAGTGCCGAACAGAATGAACTTCAATATTCGGTACGACGCACAATCGGTAGATATGACTTTGCCACTTGCGCTAGAGCCGGAAGCAATTTCATCGAAGATGAGTCAAGTGGACGGAGTCACGACATAGCGACATACTCAAGCAACCATCTCTCATCCGATAACACTTAAAGCAATAGTCAGACGCTACACATCAACTGACACAAGGCTAATCCTCCTCGTCAAGCTTGTCATGGCGTACCGCTTATCTCGGTGACCATGTAAGTGGTAGATCGAAGCACTGCGACGATCTCTCTCCTTACAGTACACCTGTCGTTTCCTCCATGCTGCCCTCCTCCTCCTCCTCCTCCTCCTCCTCCTCCTCCTCCTCCTGGGACAGGACTCGTAGACCAAGTCATACTTGAATACCCTCAGGCGGACCGATGTTTCAATCGCCTTCAGCTAGACCTGGGCACTCTAATAGGGTCGGGGAAGCCGATAAGGATCCCGGTGAACAGCCGACTGAAGGGGGACCGAAATTCTCCAAGCCAGACTTGCCCTTTGGAAGAAAGAACATGCCGGAGCCTTTACCCTCCTGCACTTCTCACTTGAGCATCAATATTCACGCATCCGATGCGTTCAATGGTGCTCTAGCTGTGACAGATTTAGAAAAGATTCCATGGGGCCGTCCAGGCGATATAGTGGAGGTCCGACCCGCTCGAGAGAAACCGACGAGGCAAGGAGGTGCACTCAATCGAGGAAGTACATCATTAAATGAGGTGCCTTCTGGGACAGGTGTTCAAGGAGAAGGAAGGAGTAGGAAGAGGGACAGGATCAAAGGCAACTTTCTTTTCAAGTTGAAGGGGAATGATGATAAACAGTTGAGAAGGTTGACTACCGTGAGTTCTTGCCTTGCCGGAATGTAACTCAGAGATGGGTCGGATTTGAAGCTCTTCCTCTGATTAGGCTTTATCCGTCTCTGAACAAGTATCCCAAATCTTCCCCCTTCCCAATCGATCAGAAATTATCTTGTCTCGCATAACAGATCCGACAGAAGTGGAAGCCGATTTCATCGAACTATACTTTACTGGCCAATACCTCGGTCGAGCGGATATGTGGCGTCTGGGGATGAGCTTGGAGGGCAAATGTGTATTCTTCAGACAAAAAGTCGAATTTGCTGGAATCAGGGCGGAAGTGAAGAATATCTATATCAAGGGGAAGAAGGTGAGTGATGTGATAGGCTCCCAAATCTCGGAAATATATTGTTAATTCGATTGCGTCCCGTAGAGAGCCAGTGGATACGTGACGTCCAGGACGAAAACCATATTCCGAAGTAAATCTGCCCAGTCGTATCTATTCTTGCAACTGTGTAAGGAGATGTTTGACTTCGACGAAGACGGGGAACGATATTACGAGAAGGCTTTATACGGTGAGTCGCTCGGTAATCGATAATCGAGGTTATATAAAGCCCAAAATTCTATTGTTTCATAGGGTTTCTACCCGAACTTTTCCAAAGATGGAGAGACACCCAGGCCAATCATGTGGTCACTATCATCCTCTTCGCACGTGTATTCTACAACGCCAACGAGATTGAGCATCTAGCGAATCTACAGCCTCGAGGGAGATTCCTGAGTGCCTTGCAGCATGACCCTTACTTGGGCTCGTACAAGGACTTTTACAAGGTCATTGTAGATTTCGAAACCCGCCAGGAATGGCAATCTATCATGCCCGAGCTGAAAAAGCAAATGCTGGATACCCATGAGGAGATATTGCTGATTTACCATACCGATGATGACGAGGCGGCCGAAGTGAAAATCATTGGTAGATTGGGCTATGTAAGATCGTCCGCTGCCACCCGGAACTTACGCTGGTTGACCGAACCTTCCGGTAGGCCTTTGAAGGTAACGTACTCGAGTGTATGAACCTGGTACTCAACCCTTTCGACGAATCCTACATCGATCGGGATCTCTCACGTACGGGACTGTCCATCCTCGTCATCACTCCTGGAGTCGGCCATTTTGCGGTCAACAAGAATATGCTGAGGTTGACAACGGAAAGGCTGCTCGATCTAGGGATAACTTTGGATCTCGTTTGTCTGGCACAACTTCCCCTTCACGTTACGCCTATCTTTAGTTTTCTCAGCCATCGGTTGCCAGAAACGAAAGAGATCGGTCCGTTCAGGGCTGCCAACTTTGGACGTTTGCAGGATGTCCTGTATTATGACGCTCCAGACGGTGCGGACCAGCAAGAAGAAGAGGAGCATTACTGTGAGCCATAGATCGGTTTGTTCGATGAACCGTACTGATCTCGGAGTGGATATGCCTAGCTCTCGCTCCATGGGTCTACTGTTCATTCTATTCCAGATCTTATGACAAGCCTTTCCGCTATGATCGCTTTGTCCCTCGCTGTAAAATGCATGAGATACAAATGCTGGGGGTCATCGACCACGATCTGACGACTCTTTCCTTGCCGGTCTTGGAACCTGAGTCGAGCGGAATACCGCTCGTCCGAAATCAATCGGGAATGGCAACTCCTGTTGCCCAAGGGGAAACAAGCGGGACTGAAGTACGAGCCATGATACACGACAAGTTCGATGATGACATATTCTCGGGAGTACGTACAGGCAGGAGGAACGAAGATACTCCGCTGGATACATTGACACCAGGTGCATCGACTCCGAAGCTGTCTTCCAGTATAGAGCCACCGGTGTCGAGGGGTTTCCCAGCACAGGTATCGACAACAAAGGGAGCTCATCCGGACAAGACTATACGCAATCGTGGCGTCTCTAATGCATCGACAACTGTGTTCGAGAGACCTGCTAACCTGCTCAAAGATACGAAGTCTGGTGCAACCCAATCAGAAACAACGGTGCCGGGTTCCCCCGTATCAGTTGTGACTGGCTTTAGCACACCAATACCAGCGACCTTGGCCCTGTCTAGGAGATCATCTCACAGCGAAGATGGGCCAGGCGTCTCGACTCCGTCAGCTACGAGGTCGCTAAGATCACTCGCGAATAAACCCAGCAGATCTGCATTGTCCAGTCTTGGCTATTTGCTGGGGATCACTTCAAGGCCTACCCCAACTCCACCGGCAACTGCCCTCCGATCCGCACATCGGATCCCACCGACGGCTCTTCCTCATAATACTTCCAACACAAAGGCAGCGGAAAGTGAGATTCCGTCTGACCTTCATGCGCACAATTATAAGCTCCTCCAGCCGGACGTTTCCAAAGCTAATGGAAACAAAGCAATCGTTAGCCCTTTGCCTGGGTCACGCGCTCCACAGCCCGTCGCCACGCCAACGAAGAAACGTCTGACTTCTGCTGACGAAGGTCGTCCTCTTGGTACCTCGCAAGTTGAGCCTCTAGCGATACCGGTTCGAGGTCTTTCCGCAGACCGTAGGCTGTCCCGGCGGAGAAGTGTCGTAAACGCGTTGAGCATGTCTGAAGAGAAGACGCATCGGCTTCTTACCGACCGCAACATGCAACGTCTACGTACCGTGGACCGAGAGAAGAACACTAAAGACGACGAGACTCCAATGCAAATGGCGCATTCCTTACCATCACAGCGCGGCGCATCTTTCCCGTATGGTAACAGTTACAAGCGATCTTACATGAGTAGTATCAACCCTTGTCGTCCTCACATGCGCAGCATTGAAAAGGCAAGCAAAGCGCGAAGATGGCAGCATGCGCTTCCACGACCTACCTTCACACAGGATGTCAAGTGGGACAGTATAGTAGCTCCATCTTGCTTGCCTTTGACAAGTGACATGATTCCGAAGGAGGAAGAGCTCAAATCGCAATATCACGAGCAATTATATGTGTTCGATTGTCAAGCGAACCAATTATCGTTCCTGCTTAGACCACCAACGTCTTCAGATGCAGACTGGGATCTGCCGATCGAAGTGCTCAGAGAAATGGCGTCCCAAAGATTGTCTCGTAAGTCTTGCAGATCGATAGGAGCCTTCGTTTTTCTGACTAAGAAGTTGCACTACAGAAAATTTTCAGTTCATCGTTTCAAGTAGACAAGCTGCGCGAGGAACGGTAGTCTCCCGCGGCGACGTAATCGGCGTTCGAAGCGGAGGAGCTTCGGATATACTGAAATCCGCCAAAGGACCTCTGTATCTGTCTACTCCAAACCAGGTTCATCGGTTGGATTTCGCGATGGATAATCGAAATACGTTAGAAGTTCACAATTATACCCGTAAATTGGATTATGTAACGCAACCAGCGGATTACGTGTGTCTAGTCTGGCCAAGAAAGCGAAAGGGGTACGGTTTGGGAACTGCCACGTTCAAATACCCTGTAAGCCTGTGGTTTACCAGCATCGAGACATGCCGAGATCCGACGTTTCATCTATCCAGACCCGAAACTACGACTTCAACTACCTTGATCGGCTGATATCCGGAGCCGAGGAAAACTTGACCCAAGCCTTGCGCTATTGGCGGACTAGATTCATCCTCATACCTTCGGACCGGCCTCCAGTAGCCAGTCAGTCGTCCGCCGGCGAAGCGTTCAGCGACCAAGAAATACACATCACTGGCGCGACCCGCTTGCTCGAAACTATTAATCGATATCGCTGGAAGCGGCCTGGTGATACTTCCAATACAACTCCTTTGAAGCTTCTGCCAACATGGCTTGCACCATCAGCTTGTGTTACGGACGCACTCCTCATGCAGGACTTGGAAAACCTACATCAGACAGGGGATGATATTAAGACTCCTGGAAAGCAAGCTGAAATCCTTGAAACCTCGCTCACAGAGATCGCGGCTGATATGCGCGACTCAGCTAACGGTTTGCCAATCGATGACCGCTGGTGGCATAAGGCGTTCTATCCTGACAGCTTCCAAGGCGATAATTTTGTTACGTGGTTAATAGCTTTCTATGCGGACGTCAAAACACGCGATGCAGGCGCAGAATGGGGCCGAAAGCTTATGGAACAAGGATTAATAGGTAAACTGTCGATCTTCTCATATTGGTGTGAGGCAATGGCTGATATGACATCGACTCTTAAGAACATTGTGTCGGGAATCATGGCTTTCTTGACGGGTATGCAAGGATCGTCTGACCTGAACATAAGTTGCTCAGCGCTTATCGTGCTTATTTCGCTTTCAGATACTACTTTTATCGTCTCGCACCAGAGTATATGCAAAGCCAGCGCAAAAGGAAAGGTTTAGGATGGTTTGCGACCGCCAAACCTTCAGTTGCAGGCGAGATGTCAAATAGCAGTTTACCTAAGCCCTATGGACTAAATTTCCCTGCCACCCTCGAAGGTGGCAAGCGATCGAAACGCAAACGCAAAGTCAAAATGAGCCAAAGAGTAATCCTAGACCTGGATTCTCAGCGACGGAGCGATCGGGCGGAAGTGGCTATCCTTCATTCGGATATCATACACAATCCAAATAATGCGTAAGCACTACCCAAGCAGCCAGACCATTGATGCGTAATGAAGTGCTGATCTACCGGTATAGGTTTCACTTTGAGCTTAACTGGATTGGTGTTACAGCAGGGCTACTCGATGACATGCGGCAGCGATGGAGTGGAATAGCTGAGAAGCACGGGCTTCGCTTGGTCGAAGCACCTGTCGAGCAGATCAAGGATATCGGGAAGAAATGTGCATATCGACCGTGCTTCTCGATCAATCTGGCTCTTCCCCCACCAACTATCGCAGATCTCGATGAGCGCTTACCTGAACAGATCAGAACTGCGAATTTCTTCGAATATGCGATTCTAACAAAGAAATTCGGATTCGTGCTTGATGTTGAGGCCACGTACCGATATCCGGATGACCTGGAAGTGGAGTATTCGTACCGTGAAACGGCGATATTTGAACACTCTCAATTTATACACAAGTCGGGACTAGCTTTGGTTCAGTGTATCGGAGGTACAGAGGGCTTCTTGTGGAGCGACAACCGTCTGTTCTTCTCAGCATCAACGCGTTATCGAGCAGATTCTATGCATCCGGCAACATCCTTGTCGAAACAAGAACAGGCGGACCAGCTCAGGGAGGAGCTAGAAAAATTCTGCTCGGACGCTGAAGCCTTGGCAGAGTTCTATGCGAGCGTGGTACCCCCGCTGCAGCCTATTGAGATAGGAACAGAGTCTGCGGGTGCCGTTCACAAGATGGATGAAGTAGAGCGTGTAACGGAGAAGGAGGAAAGCCTTGCTCTTGAAAAGCAGATTGATCAACAGATGGAAGGATTCATGGGGCCATATGGATTGTGATTGTTAGCGATACAATGTGTTCTGTCAGGGAATCGTGCCGCGATCGTAATGTACTGATTGATCGTGAACGAGTTGTCGTGTAAATGAAGATTTCCCGCGAATCCAGGGGCGATTAAGTAAGGGTCGTTAGGCGTCGTTTGCGGATAAATTGTAGGTTGTAGTTAATATAGTCGTCCAGTCCTTTATTCATCCGATGGAGGTCACGGTGCACATCTCCAAGTGTATCACGCCTCCTTCCCCCGGCTCACCAAAGCCTCCCACTATATCCATTCGACATACCTAATTCCAGATGAGGTGATTGTGAGCAGATTCTCGCACTGTGCGGTCCACGCCGTTTGCGTACCGGACAACTTCCCGTCAATATCCTTCCCTTGATCTTCCCCATCGCATCTGCTCCATATCTCGCATACCATTCCTCATACTTTCTTGCAGGTCGTTTGATACCGGGACCCTTAGAAGGGAACGTCCCGATTGGGTTCGGTTTACGTCTCTCCCTGATAGCTTGTGTTTTGAGAGTCGAAAAGAGGCAAGCACCGCATACTTATCCAGAGCCATAGGATGAGCCATAGACGGTTTTAACGACTGGGCCAGCCTTGTTAACAGGCGACTCACGGACGTGTCCGCACGGTGTCAATACGGCTGAGAGTGGTGGTGATAGACAGATAGGACACTCTGATGTTTTTTGATCGTTAGGCTCGAATTCATTGTTTAGACTTTGAGATGGATGACCAGGGACTGACGATATGCTGACAATAGGTTATCTTCAGCTGGCTCATTACTATCTGAACGATCTCCTTCTTCCGATAGTATCTTTTCCTCCTCAGACATCGCTAGATCCATGCTAGTTGCTCGTCCTTTCCCCTTATCAAGCGGAACAGGGCTAGAAAACCCGTCTAAAAGCTCAAAGCTCTCGTCCATAACATCTCGTCTTGCTGCGGCAGACCTAGCCCTCCCTCGTGTACTTGATACCGTCCCGCTAGATATGGTAGCACTACTGGCAGTCGTGGAAGCTGATCCGTCTCGAAGTCGTCTTGTTGGTACGATTCGAGGGGCGATTCTCGCAGCAATGGTAGGTCGTGGAGGAGAAGGAAGGGTTTCAGGGAGATCGTCTTCAGTAAGATCAATAATACTGTGATTTCGGCGAGAAGCAGCCATGATTGTTGGTTTGTATATGTGTCGTTGCTCGTCTAGAAATGGCTGCGAAATGGAATGCTGTGGTGCATAGAAACCGATAGCTGCTGGTCGTTTGATTATGGGTTTCCGTTTTCTATGAATATAGAGGTAAGTACGAAGGCACACAAAGGTTGCGGCAATTGCGAAGGGTAAAAGTTGCGTCGATCTCGAAGATCGGTAAGCGAGCGCAAATGATGACGACTTACCCTAGCACAGATAACCCTTGACTACTCCTGATTGCCTGATCTCAACTTGGAATTCTGACAAGCCATTGAGCGTCAGGTCTCTCAACAGAGTATCATCAACACCGGCAGAACCAACGCATAGCATTCCGCTTAGATAATACGAGGCGCACGTCAACCTGAATGGCAGATATTGTAGGCTCCTCTATCCCGTTTGCTTTGATCAATCAATCCTGATTTGGGCACATACATAGAACAATAATAAGAGAAAGAAGGGCTGGAAGGGATGGGAGTTAATCGAGGTTGACTCTGATGGAGAGGTTATTGACAGGAAACCATCTCTGCCGACAAAACCCAAATATATTCTTGAAGTAGAGATCTTGGTCAAGCGTCCCTCTCAACCCCGACACAAGCACAAACTCATCAGGGAAGAGCAAGTTGATCGATCGGAAGATGAGACCGACAGAGACGACAGTATCAGCCAGGTTGAGCATGACATCAGCAATACGGACGATGATCCGATGAATGAACCTATTCCTTTCCCCTCCAGCGATTCCGAGGACGATGATTTTGTGCCGGAAGGATCACATAATTCTACTAAAAGAAGAAAGACTGGACTACAGAAACGCCTAGTGCGCAGGACCAGAAGAGGCTCACCAACAGTATCTCAGCAGAGTGAAGGCGATGATGAGAATGGTTGGCCGGAGGATCCTCATTCGAATTTGCTCCTTCGTGGTGGTGGGTTATCGCAACGGGATTTCAAGGAAATTCGATACACATTGGGACCACTCAGAGATATCGAGATACCTGGATTAGGAGCTCAACAAGTCTCTATCAAACACTTCAATCAATATTTCTACTGGGTTGCAGAAAGACAACGGGTATTTGAGCGTCGCAAGCAAGGACTCCAACCGATGTTCATCATTCAGAAAGACAGGAAACCTCAGAAGTCTTGGTCTATGGATCCCTTTTTCTCTATTCCACTCAGTAATGTGTTCCGCCATCAGGACAACTCTAGTCAATACATCATTGAGCATGTCATTGATGGGTACGAACCAACGGGTATTGATCCGGAACATGATGTCACGACCGACAACCGCTATGACGAGGATGGGCGATGGATCGACAATTTGCAGGAAGCATGTTGGAGGAACATGGTGTATTGGCAGTTCTGCAGAACTGAAACATGGGTATACTTAAAGCAAGCACTAGGAGGCGACGTGAGATGGGCTACGTACAACTACGAAACATATGCTGGGATATTGCGTAGGAAGCTTCAGGAGCACCCGGGCCAAGCGCTCTTCACTGGTAGCTATCAGATTCATCCTGATAAGCGCTATAACAAGGGAGTCAATTACGGAAATGGTAAGTAAACTGGTACCCTGCAAGTTGTGTCATAGATTGCTCACTGTATCCGAACAGCCTTTGCGTGTCTGGAAGCGATGATGACGGGAAACACGCCTATTGGGAAACTGCCGCCCATACCAGAAGCCCTTGCAGCTACACATTCGCTAGAAGAAGCTCATAGTGTTTTGCAGCTATATCCAGGGATTGGTAATTATCACGGTCTGCAGTAAGCCTTCACTGAGCAGGAAGTAACGCATGCGAGTGCTAATCATCTCCCTGCAGACTCGCTCTGAATCTCAATTACTCCAAGTTCATCAACCTGAGTACCACAGAATGGATCTGTGCGGGACGAGGAGCCAAGAACGGACTGTCGTTAATTATCCCTACACTCTCCCAATCGGATCCGGCTGTCAAGCTGGGTCTCAACTGGCTAATGAGCCAACAGTGGGACGAGTGGAAGAGATTGGGATACACGCCTATCTCAGCTTGGTCTGACACAGGACGTCCGCACGATGATCCAGGCGTGGATCTAGTCGATTTAGAGAACAGTCAGTCAAAGATACGTATCGCCGTAGGGCAATCTCTTACGACACATATACGTATAGGTCTATGCATCTACCAAAAATACGCAAGAGCAATGAGGAAAACAGAGATCTATGCGATGTCGCAAGGAAAGGATCCTCAACTGCTTCGAGTTGCAGAAGAAGCTTATAATCCTTTCCGAGGTGAAGCAGAGCTAGCACTGGGAAAGCCGGTCGTGATACACATACCAAAGAAAGGTCAAACCGAAGAAGGCTTTATGGCTGATATCGTAGAGGAATGCAAAGTCAAAATAGAGGTTGACGAACTTGAATGAGGTATATAATGAAATAGTGTCGTGACAGGCGAACGTCGAGAAGCTAAAAGGAAGTCACAGTGTGTCGACCGCGAGTGAATTACCCAACCAAATCATTTGGTTGGTTAATTGATCGAATGTAATTCCCCTCAATGTGGGGAATAGGCTGAAGCGTCGGTATGGAAACTCGACTCGCAGTCTCCAAAGCGGGAACCTTACCTTGACCATGTTGAGGGTTTTGTAATAATTTGACCAGATATAATCGCATTGACAGCGTTCGCACGTTCGAGGTGCAAGGACGAGGACTTTGTGCGTTTGGGGTGCGGTCTCTTGGTGAGCGAGAAGGCTACGGCGGTCTCCGTTTACTTCTCGGAAGGCTCAGGCCTAGCGCAGATGCGTACACGTCGCCTGACGAGCGCAGATGCGTACACGTCGTCTGACGTGCGCAGCAGACGCGGTAGACGATGGAACAGAAGACGTCGATCCAGTAATACAGTTGCGTATTGTTGTTGTGTGTTTCTACTCATCCTCAACGTTTATTTGAACTTGATAAAGGAAGAAGAGAGGATTGACAGCGCTTGCAACTCAGGGAATTGTGAGGACCAGCATATCCGGGGCACAGCGAGATGTTCAGGAGTGATAATAATGATAGGCATGACGATAACAAGGGCAAAATAGAAGTACCAAGTATACACGGTGGACCTTTTCAAGAAGAACAAGCGGGAAGTCAGCGCTCTGTTGATCGAACATGTGCGGCTCGACCGAGTCAAATATGGCGTTAGGTAGTGTATTATCAGATACCGTTGTAAATTTCAATTTCGCGCATTCGCCCGTAAAGACGTAGCACAGTGTGAATACGATTAGTGTGAAAGGTTGTCATCAGGGAGTTTGCGGAGTGGGAACACGTCGAAAGGAAGCAATGTGAGAAGAAAAGGAAAGCTTACCTTTGCCTGGCAACCCGGAGGGACATTCGAATTCGGGCAATACGAGGTGCTACGAGGTCGATAACTACCTAGGTTGACTGCGTGATGTAGGGATACGGATTGCTTGGGTATCTGAACGACGAGTGGACCTCTTCCTCCGTGAAGAGTTTTTATCAGCGTGCGCTTGAACTCGACTCACGCGCTTTGACTTGGGACAGACGTCCCTTACCCGATGACGGCAGGACGAGCAGGCGCTAGATCTCTTTCGTGCCGTTATCAAAGTTATCGTTCGTCGAGGTCGATCCCCTTCGCATTCTCACTTCTTAGAGCTAAAATTACTGAAACAAGATCCGAGCTGCTCTTATCATGGCCCATCTACAACCAGCAGCGAGAAACATCAAGGTGAGCTCTGGAAAACCGACTTGCCAAACCGACCTCTTTTCTGATCCTTCGGAGATCAGGCGATTCGTCCTGCATCGGCCAAATCCGTAGCAGTCAAAGATGGTCACCGAAGTAATATCACTTGCATAGCCTGGAGCTGTGATGGACAGACTCTAGCAACAGGAGGGGAAGACAAGGATATCAAGATCTGGCAGTACAAAGTGAGTGGATTCAGCTGCAATGGTTTTATCTCGTTATTGACACGCGAGGCACCCGCCAGGCCGGTATTCCCAACACCCCCTTCACCCTCGTCCGCACCGGCAATCAACTCTCCCTCCTTGACTCTCATATCTCAGGTACTTCAGGAACCTCCGATTCATCGGGAACGACCGCAACAGAATCGATATGTAGCATAGCCTTCTCCCCGCGACACCCGGACATCCTTGCCGTGGCTTCTCAAGTAGAAGGATGGAACCCTATGAATCAGGGAATCGAAGGTGGATTGAATGGAGTAGAGATTATACAGGAGTCCGGATCCAATGAGAAAACAACCAACAATGTAGTCGAGGATAACAAGTGGGCAAAGTCGCCTAGACCAAAAGTCAGGATATGGAATGTCAAGAGCAAGTCAATTCGTCAATTCACACCTCGATAGATTGCTCATCTTAAAACGACTTCGTAGCCAGACAACCAATCACCACCATATTACTATCCCACAACCCTGTTGCTTTAGCCTTCCATCCCTCTTCGTACCAATTTGTCGCCGTGTGCATGGATAAGAGCGCGATCGATTACAGTGTCATCTGCTGGCAACAACTCACTAACCTGCACGACCTGGACGGAGCGGAGGGCGAATCTTCAGGTTTGAGTCTGGAGACTCCCAATTCAGCACCTGATCCAGAAACCATCCAAACGGAGAAAGCTAGAAGAAAAATTGACGTCGAACGGAAACAAGCTCGTCAGCGTACGGCCGAGACGGAGGGGGATGAAGGGTGGACTTTAAGAAGGGATGTCTCCCTCGTCCTGAAAGAAAGGGTACAGGAGATGAAGACGAGAGGTTATACGAACGGGGTCAGCGAGGTTAGTCCTATTTAAGTGTGACTGGCAGATAAAGAAACCTGATCGACTTTGGGGTTAGTTGAATGGGGCGATATTTTCTCCTTGCGGGACTCGTCTCTATACAGGGAATCATGATGGGTCGGTTCATGTATGGGAATATCCACTGAAGTCAACCATATGTTAGTTGAGCCAACCACTCGCGAAGCGGTACGTTTGAGGTGATCTGACGGGACCCCCATATAGCAACAGAACCACCTGCGGATGAACCTGAGCAAGCGCTAGATGAGATCAGTCAACAAATATCTCAAGAGACTATACCGGAAGAGAAACAAGACGGAGATTCCGAGATGCTCCTAGCAGAGGCTGCAGTAGGCAACGCTGAGCCCGAAGTAGCAGAGCAGATGAATGCAAGTTCCACAATAGCTTCTCAGCCATTACGGTGGATGTTTTCCAAACAGCTCAATCAAGGATGCATCAATTGCATCGAGATGGACCCTCGACGAAGGTCAGTTTTACTAGCCGACTCGTGCGGTTCGTGCTCATGTCGGCATGCTATTCAGATACTACGTCACGGGAGGATCAGAAGGGCTGGCGGCGTTATGTGACCTCAAGACAAACATAGCTAGTCGTACCTTTTCTTCCTATACGTCAGTGCTGAATCCTTTATTCCTTCGCCCTGCAAACACTGATGAGAATTGTGCAACAGCGAGCAAATCAGGTTCACCAAAGCAAGCTGGGACGGCGAATACGTGGCAATAGCAGGGGACGATAAGTGTATCCAGATCGTAAGCATACTTCCGGACGCCAGCGCATTGGCTATAGGACTCATCGCTTCGAGTGCCAGGTGTCGACTGCCAGCGGTGCCATGGTCGAACAGATCCCCACGGACGGAAAAGTGCGTGCGCTCGCTTGGTCTCCAGCCCGGATGATGCTAGTCTGGGCGATCGATCGAAACTTCATGTATACCGTATTATAAGCGATGCAGTAAACGGCTTCAATATCAACAGGTTCTCCATTCTCTAGACCACGCGCAGGGGATCCTTGTCTACTCTGCTGACGATAACTTCCCACTTCCCACTGCCCTGCTCCATATTCAATTCTTTCTCCAGCTTTTCCTTCAAAACTGCAGTCAGGTATCCTCGCTCGGTATTCGTGTGGTTGCACAGGACGATATGAGATCCAGCTTGAGTCATCGCCAATGCTTGGTGCTGTTTTTTGTGGCATCAGGGTCTCGGGTCGTCGGGCAGACACGCGCTGACTCACATGCGTCATCTCTCCTGTCCAGAATAGGTCAGCCTGTACGTTTTTGAACATGGATCCTCCTGATCCAGCACAAAGAGCTATTGTACTGATCTTGGAAGGCTTAGGCGGCTCCCCATACATGACTACTCATAAAACCAGACAGTAAGTCACGGATCATCGCAAAGACCTTGAAATCTCTCACCATGCGGTAGCCCTAGCAATTCTTTGATCTTCTCTATAGCTTCCTTTCCCTCGATTGCTTCGTTCAACTGAACAATTGTTCCCATTCCCGCATCAGCAAATTCGGCCAAGTGATCCGGTCGAGAACTGTTCGGCTTGAATTTCGGCTCGATGGGTTTGGAAGATTTGATATTCGACTCGAAAGCCGAGGTCAACCTGTAACCGGGAAGATGATAGTAGATACGGCGATGAAAAACTACCCCAATTACTAAACGACTAGCGCAGATACCTACCAGGTATTGATTCCTCCGTTAATAGCATCCAAGCTCGTGTGCGGGCTGAATACAGAGATACCCTTCGCGGACAACTTGAGTAAGGAGGCTTGCAAAGTATTGGAAAGCTTCATGCTCCTATGATAACGTTTTGGTCAGCGCCCAGTCTTGCAACTGTGAGAAGAATCAGTTTTAGGCATACTTGAGACCAGAGAAAATCTAGTTGTGTCAGGAAAAGAAAGCTTTAGCTGATTGCTGTGAGCGAACCAGCTTTTGGATGACTTACAGGAGGATGGTATGCCACCACCAGTGTACAATCAGGTAGAGATAGAGCTTCGTCGCATACTTCAGTGGTGAGGCTTAAGAGAGATCCCACGATCAACCAGAGATGTAGCTGGATGACGATAATGACTTACTCGATGGCCAAGAGTACGGTTCTTGCTTCACTTTTAGGGTAAGGAGCCTCTGTGAATCATCGATCAATCTCATAGCCCTGATTAATCGCTTCATCTGTGGGCTAACCGATCATCACTCCAACCTTTGAATCAAGGTCAGCATCCGATCATAGACTCGCAGGTCTGAGCAGGTCGTACTCACATTGTCCCAGCTGTTATCAGCCAGCTCGAGGGGAGCGATCCTCTTCCATGCGTTTTGCAGAATAGCGATCGGAGCTTTGGTAATGCTAGACATCGCTGCCGGTGAGACTGATCAAGTGTTTGAGCCGGAGTTGTGGTTACTTTGGAAATCACTGAGCAGCTAGAGCAGCTATGGGGGATTGAACGTTTCAATCCATTTCTTTGACACATCAGCTTCTGCAGTTTCCAGCTTCCGGGATTCTTTGCAATCGTCATCAAATATGCGTATGACTACGAACATGCATTATTATTGCTGTAGCAATCAAAAAGGTGGAAATAAAGGTGAATATGGCATCGGGATCAACCGGCGATGGCGTGATAGCTTGTCGATCGCCGCCACGTTCATACATATAACTGACTAGGCCCTGCGCTCCTACCTTGTAACATCCTCGAGCCTCTACCACTCTCCCCTTGCATTCACTGACTCCTAGATCAAAGAAAATAAAATAGTAACAGACAAAATGCCCGGCTTACGTCTTGGATCCATCGCTCCCGATTTCGAAGCTCAGACTTCCAACGGAGACATCAAGTTCCACCAATGGGCTGGTGATTCATGGGTCATGTTGTTCTCTCACCCCGTTAGTACCGTTGTAATTCGAGCTGGCTATCCATGGCTTACCTCTAACAATGCAAATCACAACCGTTTCAGGACGACTTTACTCGTAAGTGAATGTTCCTTAGAGTCTCTCTTGAAGAAGCACGCTTATCACCTGTTTGCAACTCTAGCTGTCTGCACCACCGAGCTCGGAGCCATCTCCAAGCACGCTGCTGATTTCGAGAAGCGAGGTGTCAAGTTGCTTGGATTGTCCGCCAACGACGTTTCCAGCCACCACGAGTGGATCAAGGACGTCGACGAGATCTCTGGTAGCAACTTGAAGGTTAGTTTTGATGTCTCAGAAGCGTGCTCCAATATCGCACCAGTATTAACCAAATTTCGGCGATTTGGTAGTTCCCCATCATCGGAGACAAGGAGAGGAAGATTGCTACTACTTACGACATGTTGGATGACCTCGATGAGACTAACAAGGATGCTCTCGGTTTGCCCCTTACCGTGAGGAGTGTTTGTAAGTTAGAGTTCCTCTTGTGCGATTTCCTCCTTCATGTTTGAACCGACTTTGTGTTGCACAGTCTTCATCGATCCCAAAAAGGTCATTCGAACTATCATCACCTACCCCGCCTCTACCGGTCGAAACGTTCAGGAGTTGCTCCGTGTGATCGACTCCCTCCAGCTTTCTTCCCAGCACAAGATCGCTACCCCTGTCAACTGGACTCCCGGTGACGATGTCATCATTGCTAACAGCGTCAAGAAGGATGAAGCCGACCAGCTGTTCCCTGGGTACAAGTCTGTCAAGGTTAGTAACTCGATGCCGCGTTTCGTTGGTCTGCGATACAAGCTGAATATGCTTGCGTCGTACAGCCTTACTTGAGATACACTGAGGACCCCAGCAAGAAGTAAACGGGTGGAGAAGATGCTCATATTTCATAGCCCATAAAAGTTGTATTGCTGAAATTTCAATGCGGTTCCGTTGATAATGATGGGAATCCTACATTTGATGACTGGGGTCCAATTGGAAGATGATGTTACTGCTGCTAGAATCGTCAAATTACTAGCCAACAAACACGCGATTTCGCAACGACACATATTTTGGCCGCAACCTCATGTCTCGCTTGATCCCATCGAGCTCCAGTATTCAGTAGTACTCGTCGCGAGTCAGACTTCTTTCGTTCCTCGAGACAAGACGTTCATTAAAACAGTAAGGTTTCGGTGATCCTTCTATGGTGAGATATCCCCTTTGGCATATCCGAACTGATTTACGGGGGAAAGGCTGTGATCGCCGCAAGATATGATTGTCCTTGATCATAGTTGTCCGACCTTGAAGCTTGAAAGCTTGACAATAACTCTCGACTCAGATCTGTAACATAATCAGCTCGCTGCCGTGTCCCTTCATCATGTTATTCATCGCTGCTTTTTTAGACGCTTTCTTTGATATTTGGGTTTGACAACGGTCGCCGTTCTAATCGTTCTGATCGATCATGCCAGAACGCTCATCACCACTACTACTCTAGCTACTCTGCTGTTTCACGGTAGCAGTCGCATCGCCGATGTCTCTTTGATTAGGTTTGATCAACGGGACGCGTTAAAGAAAGGGGCTGAAACGTTTCGGTTCGGTTGCACCCGGAAGAGCGCGAGACGAGGCGAGGAAAGAGAACACGACACATTGAAGGAGGGGATTGACCGGATTGATTGGCTTTTCGCTTTACGTTTGGTTCCATCGCTTATCGAGATGATCTTGCTCTTTTCTCCTTCGATCGTAAAGGTAGCTCGGCCGGGAGGAGGTGGGGGAGCTTGTTGTGACGAGAGGGTGATACGGTTCCATCGCTCGAATCTTTGGTGGATTGATGGTGAAGGCGTCCACTTACCAGTAGGAGTACATAAGGTATCGGGCTCTATACAATCCAGCTATGACCTGCAACATGGCTCAATGATTCCATCTCATACTTGATAATTGCAAACATGTCATTTATAGGTGCCGGCTTCGATTACGACAACGATACCATGGTCGACCTCGTTTTCGAGGTCGTGATCGCGGATAGGAAAACGGGTGTTTTAGGACCTATCGTAAGCAATCAGAATAGATAACCCGACATCTAGACCTCTTCAACTTACGTATGATCTTGCAGTTCGCTCCCCTTCCAATCAACGCTGTATTGCTGGGTATTCTCACTTACCAGGTAACAACGTACTTCGGACAATATGGTAGAACCGACTCCAAATGGACGAAATGGCTTGTGGCGAGCTTGATGATCTTGTCACTTGCCACGAATGGATGTGTGTTGAGTGAGTACTAAATAGTCACGCTCTCTATCATCGTACAAGATTAACGTCTCATTCCGATGAACAGGTTGGGCGTTCAATGTGTTCATCACTCACTACGGACACTATTATACCCTCTTCCTGAGCTCCGCTATCGTTCCCTTCTACGGTCTACTGGGAGTTCAATTCTACCTGATTAGTGCATGGTACGCGCATAAGGTGAGTCATCACGTCACTTCGGATTGTCAGGCGGCTGATAGTATCTCCAAAAGGCTTGGAGACTGTATGAGAACCGTTGGTGGGTCCCCGCGATCATCATGACCTTCGCAACTGTCAGTCTTGTCGCTGCTATTGCTACTATGGTGAGTGACAACATTACAGAGCGCTTAGGAACTTACTGATAGCCGTATGCTTCTGGTTCGGTCTTGATAGGTCAGTCTGGGAAGCGTACGAAGTATTCTTGAGGTCCGTGATAGCACGAAGACCAAGGTGAACGGTAAGTTGAACGCTACTCGAGATACAATATGACCTGTAAGACTGACAATTCTGTCCTCCGAAGCCCTACTTTATATCTACGGGACCATCACAACGTGAGCTTCCTAGTCAAGTCTGATAGCACAACCGTCTAATCTCTCGCCACATAGCGATTGCTGCATCACCGGTCTCATCCTAGCCAAGATCCTGAAGAGTCGTACCGGGTGGAGTCAAACGGATCGCTTGATTCGTCGATTGACGCTCTTGACCATGGAATCGCAAGCTCCACCCACCATCTTCTGTCTGATCGTCGCTATCCATTTCAGTTGTACCTTTGGGTAAGCCTCATCGCGCGTATCGAAGTGGAATGACGTGCTGATGATGCGACTCGCAGTACGGAACTTGCCTATCCATATCTCATGTAAGCTCAGCTCATCGCCTTGCGTGTTCCATGACTAAACCTGAGATCCGGTTCCTTTTGGGATTTCAGGATTTCTGGCAACGTATACGCCATCGCCATTCTCTTCTCCTTGACTTCGCGAGCCGAGTTCCGCGACCCGTACGAGCGTGAGCGAACCCGGGCGGAAGGCAACACCTATATCCAAGGGGAGAGATCGAGAATCGGGGAACATACTCAAGTCCGAGTCAACATCGAGACCCATGTCGAAGTAAGCATTCGTACAGGCATCACTCTCGTCTTCCTACACTGAAAACTGCGCACTTAGGTCTCGGATATTCCCGTTCTCGCTGAGCGGAAGCGTCACGCTGGTCTACGAGATGAAGGCGATTCTCTGGACGCTTACGACATGGACAAACGGTCGGATGAGATGCATTCAGTCGACTCGGCTCATCAACAGAAGATATCGATGAGTGTTTGAGAGCAAGGCTGATGGGTGCCAAGAGGGATCCAGGAGATCGCTTAAAGTGATTCATTATGGTATATTTAGAACCTTTCAATCAGGGCAGGGCGATAGGGAACTCTTGTAATTTAAATCGAAAGGAATATACTCTACCGTCTTGCGGGCCTTTAACGCCGTTGACGCTCATCTTTGATTGAGCAGAAGAGATTTAGTCCGCGTTACACAGTGTGCCAGGATTGCCAATGCCACTCACCCTTGCTGTCGTACGAGGTATCGATGGATCCCAACAGAAGCTGGTGACATATGCAGAGTCAGCAAGGATTTTGCTGCTCATACTGCACGTTAGTAGCTCACCTTGCATAGCCAGACCGAGGGAGACAATTCCTCTGGTTTAACGAAAGGTATCTATTAGCTTAGCCGCCTTATTAGTGACTCTCGTCCTACTGCCGACTCACCTCCGCTAGTACGTTTCATCTGATCTTGCTCGTATTCGAAATCTCCGGTCTGATCGATCAAGCCTATCGCAAAGAAAGACCATCAATACCGTTCGGAAACCAGAAGCGGGATCACGATTCACCTCCAACAACAGGATGATGATCGAGGGAAGTCAAGAACTCCTGAGCTTTACGGTCGTCTCCGACCTGACAGAACTGAAGGGATAAAGCATCAGGTCCGTAACGGGACCTCTTCAATTCCTCGTTAGCTCGGATGATGACGTTGAAGACTGTCAAGACGGTATGAGCAGACGATCTAGACCGAGATGGGAAGCGATGACTAACCCGTTTCGGCAGGCTCTCCAGCAGGCGCTCCGTCCGAGACGATCAAACAAAGCATAGGTTTCCTCAACTGATTGGCCCTGGCAGGTCCAAGCAACAAAGGTTGAATAACCTTTTGGTCCAAACTAGTACCCAAGGGGGTGAGTCCGGAGAACTTAATCTGCTGAATGAGTTGGCTAGCTTGGCCTTCAGAAGTGACATTGTTTCCTTGAATTTGGGAATTGAGGAAACGGACTTCGATCCCGTCGTGATCGAACAAACTGGCGGCAAAGGCAACTCGGGAGACGATCCTGATTGGAAGGTCGTAGAATTAGTACACAAGTGCTTGTTTGCTCGCAATGTATGATGCTTACATCTTCAAATCCTCAATACGTTCTCCACCTTGTTCAAAGGACATCGAACCTGGTCCATTTCAGAAGACAATCAGCTATCCAGATCACCTTCATTTCGCTTATGGTTACGTACCAGAATCGTCGCACAGAAGCACGACATCGAACAGACTGATCTTGACCAAGTCCGCAGCGAGTTCAAGAGGAAGCTTCCATTGTTCAGCGATCTTCTGCAGAGCACCTGATTGACAAATCCGCTGGGCAATTTGGTCCAGCGATTGAGGAGGGTAGAAGGACTCGAGATGTTGCTATAGATGGAAACAGACGGCCCCTTTGTTAGACTACAAAGGGATTGGGATGGATAAGAGTTGACAGGACGTACATCTCGAACGCAGTCCTGCAAGAGCCTGGTTACCATTCTGGGATCGGGACCTCCGGAGGTAGGAGCACCGTAAGGAGCCTGCTGTCCGTAGCCCTGCTGCTGAGGCTGACCATATCCTTGCTGAGGAGGCTGGCCATACCCCTGTTGAGGAGGTTGACCGTAAGACTGCTGAGGTGGCTGACCGTATCCCTGTTGCTGCTGACCATACCCCTGTTGAGGAGGCTGGCCGTAGCCTTGCTGTGGAGGCTGACCATAAGACTGCTGAGGAGGCTGACCGGCGTGTTGTGCACCGTAAGGAGGAGGAGGTGCAGCGTAGTGCTGACCGGGAGCTGGGGTGGAGGACTGGTATCCTGGCTGTTGCCTGTATGGATGGACTGGTTTATCAGCTCTTTCCTGGTCCTTCTATATCGAAAGATACAGCACTGACCCAGCCGGAGGGGGAGGGGCACCGTAGCCTACGTTGACGTTGGCATAAGCTTTGTTTGCGAGAGCTGAGTTCGACCAAGATAATCTAGATGAGTAATCGAGTCTTGGCAAGCTTCCGGAAATAGGACTTGCCCATTTTACTTGCGAGACCCATTCTAGCGTGTGAGTGATCTAGTGACTAATGAAGTTGGTTATGTGAGCTTATCAAGAAGCAAGGCAAGAGGCGTCGACTGCGGTTTGAGTGTCGCTGCGAGGAGAGTTGGGCGTAGTGCGAGTATAAAAGGATGCTCATGCTGTGGATCCACGCTGTGTAGATGATCCTAACACATCGATTCGCTTCCGATCCGGTTCCGGCAGAATGTGCATGACGTGGCGACGCGAATAAATGATGCATGTACCTCTCACCTGCGCCTCACAAAATTACAGACACAGCATGTTGCCGTGCAGGTGCCAGGGTGGCGAACAGAACCGCAGTGGTACTTTGGTTTGGTGGCTGGCCATTCGAACAGTTCCGGATGTGGCGGAGCTCCGACGGAATTTCTATTTGATCTGTTACCCAAGACTTCTTGTAACAGATGGCTCTGTTTTTATGTGTTTCGTGTCCTGATGCTGCATCAAACACCGGCAAGCCCGAACTAGGCCCGCGGTTCCGTAGAATATACTCTATCATGATCTTACCCATACTAAAGATCCCTCACAGAGCGAGTGTACCATGAAGAGGTGGTGAGGAGCAGTCATTGTAACCCGATGCATTAGCGCGCATGCGCGAGAGGACTTTAGCGTCATGTGAAACGGTCAGGCTATAAGTATTGTAGTGGGGGTCGGCAAGGAAACTTGACTGCGTGTAGATTGTTCTATACACTACATACCGCCTCAAGCAAAACAGTCTTTACCTCCGTTGTTCCAGGCCGAGAAATGGACCCCACTGTAAACGTGTGAGTCAGATAACCGATCATGCTATTGTTCGGTGCACCCTGACTCGAGGCAATCGGATACAGACAAATTTCACGTCAGGATGCCCTGGCTGCAGATATCTTTGCTATTCCAATCCTTCGTTCCGCGATTTTATCATTCCTCGAACCAAAAGATCTCGCTACTGCGACTTGCTTGAACTCCGAATTACTGGTCGATGCGGCAAAGTGGCTTTATCTAGAGGCGGACGCAGAAGCTTTCCAGCATCTGATTCAAAATTTCTGCGACGATAAACGTTGGGATATCTATCGAAGTTCAGTCAAAACTTTAAAATATAGAAAGACGGGTCCAAGTCTCTCGTGGTGGTCCGCTCGATTGGAAGGATCGCGAATAGCAAGTTGGTATCCCAACTTGCAGCGCGTACAACTGGGAATCGCATCAAGTCGCATTGATCAAGGTGATCAAGAAGCTTGGTTGACGCTTGTTACAAGCGACCTGGGAAGAATTAATCGGTGGACGGTAGAAGAATGTAGACTAGCCTCCCCGGGATCAGCTGGGCTCATGAACGCATTTGACGATCGGCCATCGAGTTGGGTATGGCGTACGAGGCGCTTATTCGTAGGACCGGAATATCTGCCTATCCATGATAGAGATACAACCGTAAACGACTCAGAACCTAGCGTAGCGGATCTGGAGATATTTGAAGATCTTGACTTGACTGGAGTTGAAGAGGTGCGATTGTCGGGTTTCTGTGTGGATGGAGACCCCTTGTTACGGATCCTGGGGAAAACGCCGCACCTGAAACAACTGGAATTTTATGGAGGAGCAGAAGATACCTCTCTACCAGCCTTCCCAGGGCTTATAGATCCTACAAATGGTCTCCTTGCGGCGAGAATAACTCGACGATGTCCCTCGCTTACCGAATTGATTTGGCATCAATGCACGGAACACCAATCTGAAGCGCTCGTCTTAGGTTGCGTGCAATCGGGCTTGGAAGGGCTGTCGACATTGTGCTGTCCTTGGTACGATCTCAGGATGTCCGATGGGAGTGAACGAAGTAGAATGACAACAGCACGATGGATCAGTACATTCCTGTCCACCGGAGTTCCATGGCGACCTGCACACTGTCACCTGCGCAAAGTGAGGCTAGAGATGCATCCAAATGACGCACGTCTCTCGAGCCCTCTCGACCTCGCTATCTCATTACTACTCGATTTCGATGCTACGTGCGAGGTTGAATTAGGTTTCCGTCCCGCTAGACACCACGCGGGACAGAAGGATGTCCTGCGAGATAACGGGGTGCTAAGAGCCCTTTCTAATCTGGAAGCTCGCAACTTGGGGTTAATGAAAGCTGCATTAGAGGAGCGGCAGGTCCTCATACGAGCGATGTATCATGAGTCAGGGTACACGCTCCTCGAGTGAACTGTAATTATGTATCATTGGCTCAGGAAACTACAGCGCATTGTTGGTAATCGATATGGCAACTGAATACGCTAATATTACGCTCTTCTAATAGAGGCGAAGGAAAAGATTTGCGTCCCCGACAACGATAAACACCAAAAAAAGGGTCCTTCCTTCTTGTCCACTCTAAAACTAGTTTCTGAGTACGACAACAACAGCCCGCAACTGAGTGGACCCCTCCCAGTTCGAGCTAGACTGCCTTCGACCTTGCACATAGCACCGTATCCTGTTTTGTGAATCCTGATTCCACAATCATGCTGTACAACTTGAACATGAGGTAGACACAAGTCGTGACGTGAAGCATTCCGGCAGACTTGGACCATGTGAGATAGCCCTCTTCCATATGAAGGGCCAACCACAAGGGATACAAATCGTTTGGCAGTTGGCAGCAATTGGCAGGCGATGTGATAATAGCTATGGTAGTAGTGATGCCCTACAGAAATGCCGCCGTGAGCCCCCGAGCTAAGGAATGCATAGATCGACGAAAACACATATGATCCTTGGAGATGCTGAAGCAATGTCTCGTAGCTCTCGTAACTCTTGTGAGACCTGTGAGGCGGTTCATCGCTCACAAACGTTGTCGGTAGACAGATTCAGCCAGTACTGGGTCTGTTTCATAGATCCTGAAATCATGTCTCTCAATGTGTAAGCCTCGGCGACTCTGTGGACCGCTTAGCTAGCTGACACCATTGGCATGCTCAGTCAATCCCTCTACCTTGATCCTGCTATCCGGGTATGTCTCTCGATGTGGCTCAGGGAACTGCAGCTGATTAATTCTGCGACGTTGTAGGACTGGGTATTGTTCCCCATCACTCTGGTCATGGTCAGTCATTCTGTTCGTTCATGCGACCGATTGCATCGTTTGAACACCTCGTTTCTAGATCTTGGTTGGTCTATTGCGGCATTATGTTACCATGCTCCTCAATTCAGCACCAAAGAAGAGACCAGCACTCGAAGTCAAGGAACAGTGAGTGTTCCTCCTGTCAGTGACCAAGTGCACTCCTTGATATTGCATCGACACTCAGGCGAGCCATCCTGAAAGCGCAAATGTTACGGTCAAGTGCTCCTCTGAGTCCACTTCCTCCTGCTGCCTATACCGCCATGTCGACTTCCCTCTCATCTGCTCTTCGAGCCGGTGCATATGTCAAGCCTAAGGATGCGGAAGAAGCAGAGCCAAGCAATGCAATGGGCAACCCATTGATGGACCCGACACAGATGGAAGGGATGATGGATGGACTGAAGAAACAGGCAGTCATGATGATTCCTAATATGGTGATCATGCAGTGGATCAACACTTTCTTCTCCGGTTTTGTTCTCAGTGAGTTTCAGATGATATCGATGAAGACACAGGCCATTGATAGTATCCGCACAGTCAAGCTACCCTTCCCCTTGACATACGGGTTCAAAGCAATGTTGCAAAGGGATATTTCGACTCCAGATATGGACGTTCGTTATGTTTCAGCGCTCTCGTGGTACTTTTTAAACCTCTTCGGTCTCAATGGGTTGTTCAAGTTGATGCTTGGTGCTGAAAACGGTTAGTCCGTTCATGTTTCGCATCAAGATCCGACTTTTGACGGACTTCGTTCTTGTTGTTCAGCTGCGGATGGCAGTCGCGACATGAACTCGCAGGCCATGATGGCTGGAGCAGTTGCCGGCCCGATGATGGGACCCGGCAAGCCCGATATGGCCAAGCTGCACAAAGCTGAAGCTGACAATTTGGCCATCGCTGAGGGGATGTATAGATGGGCCGGAGAGGGTGTAGAGGATAGGATTTTGAAGCTGTTCGGGCAGCAAGCTGGTCTGGAAAGCAAGAAGACGATATAATGTATATGTAATGTTAACGAATACTATACAGGCTGCTACGAATGGCGCCGCTTGCATGTCCCCCTCGAGTTAAGCTATGCGCTATGTCAAGATGGACATGACTCATCTATCTTCTCCGCTGTTAACGGAGATCTCCGAGAGGATCGTGTGGTATCATGTTCGATATCTTCGAGCCAACCTACCACTTCCGATCCCCAAGCAACGGTCGTAAGGACATAAGCTCGAATTGATATTGGGAGTACTGAGATATATCGTATCCTACCATCATGGTTTCCACTTTCCGCGGTCTTGCGCTGACAGCGCTACTCGCTGGCCAAGCAGTAAACGTCGCGGCTTACACGACATACCGAGAAGACGTCGAACTGCTACACTCTGGACGTCCCCAAGTCAAGCTATGGCAGGCTATCCTTGAACAGCGCAAGAGCGAAGCTCTCCAAGTCTTCCAGTCGGATCAGCCTGGTTCTCACCAACAGGAAGTGTTTAATGTCGCAGGGCGGAGAACTGGAGCGAGTGATCCTTCCGAGGATCATCTCGGCTACACTCCCCATTGTTTCTACCAGCCCTTAGATCACTTTGATCCAGAGAATCCTGTGACTTTCTGTCAGAGATACTGGGTCAGCCTGGAACACTGGGACAGCAAGAACAACTCATCGCCTGTCTACGTGCTCGATGGAGGAGAGACTTCAGGTGCAAACCGATTGCCTTTCTTGGATACCGGAATCTTGAACGTCCTCGCTAATGCTACGGGCGGGATCAGTATTGTTCTTGAACATCGATACTATGGCCATTCTCTTCCTAATATATCCTTTCCTTCCGGAGACCCTTTCTCTCTCTCTACCGATGATCTGCGATTCCTTACTTCTGAGCAAGCTTTGATGGATACCGTCCGACTAGTTCAGAACTTGGACCTGACTACCGTAGACAAGCGATTGAGCAACAACGAACTCAGTCATACGGAGAGGCCATGGATCGCTTACGGCGGAAGTTACGCAGGAGCAATGACTGCCTTCTTAGTCAAAGGTTGGGGTTACGAGAATGGTACCATGTTGGACAGTACCCCTCCTCCTCATCCCGCTATCCCCGACCAGAAATCGACCAAGATCGATTCAAACGGGCTGGTATGGGGTGGAATCGCTTCGTCTGCTGTCACACACGCTCAAATCAACTACCCCGAATATTTCCAAGCTATCCAAGAATGGGCTCCGGACGAGTGCATGAGGACTTTGGAAACTGCAACCGATACTATCGACTTCCTTCTGGAGCTGCAGGATGGAAAATGGCGTAAGGTGGTCCAGGGCTTGTTCGGGTTGGAAAATCTGGAGCACGTGGAAGATTTCGGTGATGTGCTTCTTGGCGTTCTATCTGGGTGGCAGGGCAGGAATTGGGACCCCACAGGTTAGCCATATCCGCTCTTCGTGCTTGGTCCTTTCTGACCGCTGGACTCCCGCTATGTCTTAGTTGGGACCGATGAGTTCTACCGATTCTGTGACGCTCTTACGGCTGCTGGACCAGTCGGGAACGCGGACATCCCTATTTCGATAGACTCCAGCCCTCTCAAGATTCCTGTTGCGATACTGAACTATGCCGGTTACGTCAAGAAGATGGTTCAAAAGCGTTGTCCCGATGGCGACGTTGAAACGGTCAGCTCGTGCAAGTAACCTCAGGCTGCGGTCAGAATCCTGAGACGTTGCGCCTGTGTACAGTGTTACGGAAGCTTCGACCCCGAACCTTATAAGCAAACGGGGCTCGACCAGAAATGGAGACTGTGGCTCTTCCAGGTTTGCGAGAATTGGGGATACTTTATGCCCGCTCCTCTTGAGGGCAAGCGAATCGTCTCCAAATTGTAAGCCATATCCGCGAATTCAAATTTGGCTCGCGAGCTGATGCATGCAACCTGCGCAGTGTCAACCTCGAGCACAGCTCCAAGATCTGTAAAGTCGCCTATCCTGCTGGAAAGTACTTCAAACTCCCTGCACAACCTGATGTTGAGCGTGTCAACGCCCGAGGTGACTTTGCGTTGGAGGCATCAAGGATCGCTTTCATGTCAGTATCCAATTCCAATCATGTGCTCTGTCTCAGCTAGAAAACTGATCTTTGTGTATGCGTGATGGTCGCAGAGACGGCGACTCTGACCCTTGGAGACCTGCTACACCCCAATCCGATTACGCTGTCAAGAGGGAATCTTCTCTCAACAAGCCCGTTTACATGATCGAGGACGCTGTTCATCACTTTGATGAGAATGGTCTCCTCGACTCCGCTCTGGAACCCAAACGAATCCGAGCGATCCACAAAAAGGAGATCGATTTCGTCAAGGCCTGGTTGAGAGAATGGGACGAGCAAAAAGTTCTCGGAAGAGTTTAAACAACCCGATTAGGGAGGGAATCCTTTTTTATTACCACTTAGAATCCAAATCAATTATCCTCATGTTTTGAAGCATACCTTCGCGCCTTGTGCGCCAAGGCTAGCACCGTAATCATTGTTGTCATCATTTCCCGGTATTCAAGACTGGAAAGCTTCAAACGCTGGGCTTTTCATTGTGGATCTACTAATTTACCTATGATCCAGGCGTTTTCCACCACATCCAGCCGACATAGCGAGCGCTGGAAGTATTGCCAATGGTGATGATTTGGATCCTACACGGAACTATTTTCGGGTTCTAGCTCGGCGTTCGTCTATCGAAATCACGGGCGGATATATTGAATTGCGGATGTGACGAATAACGGATGTTGCCATAACCCAGAGAGGCCAGAGGCCAGAGGTCGACAAGTAGCATCCTGGGATCGACCAAGGGCTTATAACCCATGTACATCGATCCTCTCTGAACGTCACAATCTTACTTGCAGGATGTCACAGCCTACCATATTGACAATCGCAGGATCAGACTGTTCGGGGGGAGCTGGTATTCAAGCTGACCTAAAAGCCATTCAGGCTTTGGGCGGCTACGGTACAAGCGTTATTACAGCAGTGACAGCTCAAAACACTCTTGGGGTCCAAGGCTTGTTTGAGCTTGAGGTAGATGCAGTGACGAAACAGGTTGGTCGACTTGGTAATGTCTCATCGGATACCGTCTGATAATTCTCCTTCTATTACGGTTGATACCCAGCTCAAGTCGTTATTCGATGATGTTCCTCCTGTATCTATGAAGATGGGGATGCTTGCATCGACACAGATAATCAACTGTATCGTCGAATCGCTCGAGGAACGATTCTCGACCTCACAGTCGTCTTCGTCTAGAGAAGGGAGGATACAACTTCCACCGCTAGTCATCGACCCAGTGCTTACCTCAACATCCATGCACACTTTGACGCCCTCGTCCGCTCTACATGCCATCATTACTAGGCTCTTACCGCTAGGTGTCTTAGTGACACCGAACGTCGGCGAGGCTCAAGCATTACATGCTGGAATTCGCAAAATCGAATCCATCGATGGGCCTGAACAAGAAATCGAGATCAAGAGCATTAAGGATATGGTGTTTGCGGCTGAAGCGATTTTGGATCATATCTCATCACGGAACAAGAATTCCGAGAACTCTCGAGGAGTCTTACTCAAAGGCGGCCATCTGCCACTGGAACCTGCGAACCTATCCTCTGCGTTACGTGACATCAAGAATCTACCAGAATGTGTGGAAGTGGTATGGGGAGCGGACTCGCTTGGTCTGGGCGCTGAACACGAGCCAGAAAATGACGCTTGCTTCGAGGTATTAAGGCAGTACCGCTCCGAGCAAGCGACTACGGCTGGTTCAGATACCTCTCTTCAAGTCGTTGCACCAACTGCGTCTACATCCGACGGCGTACAACCCCCTCCGGCTTCAACCGGAAAGAAGTATATCGTTGACGTCCTTGTGACTTATCAACCAGGAGAGACCTCCTGTAAAACGGTATTATTCGTCTCGGAAGCTATCGATAGTCGCTCAACACACGGAACAGGGTGTACGTTGAGCGCAGCTATAGCTACCAAGATAGGTCATGGACAGACTCGTCAGTGACTATGAGCCTATGAAGTTGACGAAAGTCATGTACTGATCAACTGGAATCTAATAGTCAGGGAGGCTGTAGAAGAATCGATTGCTTACGTTCGATACGCTTTGGTGACTGCTGTTCCCAAAGGAGAAGGTTGGGGACCGTTGAACCATCAATGTTACACGGTACACAGAACTATTCCCCTGTGAGTATCTACCCGTCTCATGGTGCCCTCCGAACTCATGTACTACCCCGGATTGGTAGACCAACTTCGTCCAACCCTCATCCATTTGTCACTCATCTCTTACGGGAAACTCAAGCAGAATGGAGAGGCTATGTCCGGCACCCGTTCGTTGTGAAACTCGGACAAGGAAATTTACCAAGAGAATGTTTCAAGCATTACATCATCCAGGACTGGCATTATCTGAAGCACTGTGTGTACCAGGCTCTATCAACAACCATTTAAGAGTTAATGTTGACAATTCCATATGGTCATCACACATAGATGCTAGGGCTCATTCGTTAGCTGCAAGCAAGACGACCGATTTCGAGGAGATCAAGGCTTTCTCGGAGATTGCCCTGCATATCGCGCGAGAGAGCGCGATGCATGTCGAGGTCGGTCCTCTGTCATTCGACTTCCGCTTCTCATATGACTGCTGATCTCGTCCCCTAGTTCTGTGCAAGTTTCGGCATTTCACTCCAAGACCTAATGCGATCGACAGAGTCGCCTAGTAACTTCGCCTACTCGCAGTATATCCTGGACGTAGGTCATAGGGGTGATAACCTCGAACTAGTAGTGGCTGTATTCAGCTGCTTGATCGGGTACGGAGAAGTCGGTCTTTACTTGAACAATAAGATTCGCCAGGGGGAACACGGATTCAAGTTGGAGGGCAATCCGTACAAGAGGTGGATCGAAGATTATAGCGGGAAAGATTTCCATGCAGCCGTCTCCAGAGGTATAGGTGCGTCAATTGTGCATTGGTCGAGAGCCGCTTGTGCGTGTCGATATTAATATTGCCCGTCCTGCAGAAACACTTGAAGAGAGGATAGCGCAAGAACAACCTTCTCCCACTCGAATGGAGCGGTTGGTAAAGATATGGAGAGATTGCGTTCAGCTCGAGACGAACTTCTGGCAAATGGGCTTGGACATGTCTTAGAAAACAGACCTGGATTTTTTTCGTTGAGGTCAGCCGTCTAGGGACCTACGCATATATCACTTCACGAATGTCTGATCGCCCCGGTGTCTGGTGAAACACCAAGGTGGATATACCCGATTAGCAAACAAGTAGGGGGATATCGAATACCCGGAAATGCTAGTCATTGGTTTCATGCTGGATACAACCAGGAAGTGAGGTATTACCAAAATTCCATGTCTGTTCAAGTTATTTATAGGATAGCCAAGATAGCTCCGACTCCGTAATAGGTGGAAGACAATGCCAATCCTATACCATCGTAACAATTTGACAATAAGTCTGACGCGCCTCCAAAAGACTCAGCTGAGACGGACTTACCGAGGTATCCAATGGCATGGATGATCCCTCCGCTAGTGTTTCGGGACCCGGGGTTCCCGGTGACGTAACCAAGAGTGTATAAAGTACGGCCGACCAGCCAGATAGCTCCGAGAGAAGCAGAGAGCTTAGGGTTAAAGAGACCTGAAGGTTATGGAACAAGAGAGTAGAAAGATCAACGAATAGTCGGCCTTGTAGCGCGCCTTGGACAGTTACCGGTCCAGAGCAATCCGAAGAGGAAACTAGGGGTGTTTTCCAAGGTATTGGCATGGGCTGATTTAGTAATGGGGCAAGTTAGTTAACCCGGAAAAGCTTATACGTGTTGGTGTATTGTACCTCTAAAGGGTAGGGAGAAGCTGTAGTAAGCATCTGTCTCAAATAGTCCGAGTGAGGACCACGCTCTTACCTCTGAGCACAGTTGAACTTCAACGCAGCTGGGTTCGACTTCGCGGTAGCTTCATCGGCCATGTATTGAGGATACTTGATTCCAGACTAAGGTTTTGCGTGTCAGCAGAACTCGAAAGTCGGGCAAATCCGAACTCACAGCTTTCCTGTACTTGGAAACCTGCATCTGCTGGAAGATGTTGAGCCAGAAGAGACCGGCACCGATCAAGCCGACATAGCCGTATTCAACGGGGAGCCCGAGAGCGAGACCAGTCTTGGCAGCGATTGAGGGAGACATCGTAATACAGTGAAGTGATGGACGTGGTTGAGACGGGGGCTGAGGGAAAGCGATGGAGCATTTAGCCTTGACATGATTGTTACACGTACCCTTTTGTAGATTTCTAGCTACCGAGCTGAGCGCCGATCATGCGTGGCACGCCGGCCGGCAATAACAGCCCGATTGATAATCATGCGTTTTTGAGATCGCATCACACACAACGAGATGACAGCTACAGTTCAAAGGCTGTGGTCCCGAAAACGCTCCTTTTTGCTGTCCGAGTCGATCTGGTTGAAACTGGAGACGGGATCATTATAGGAGTAGTAGTATGCCGTTTGATATGGCGAGATGTCCAGCTCACGAGACAAGCGGGAGCTATTCCACAACCTGCTTAACGTTTAATCCTGCACAGCGAGCTAGGCTGTCTCTTTCCCATACATTTGTATGCAGAGATGGTGAAGCTCTTTCTCGAGTCGGGACCCGAAAAACATTGCGGTCTGCGTCCATAGTGAGATCAAAACTACTGGTCGTTTTGGCTCAGCTTCCGGTGTAATTTCGATGTGACCTGTGAAGCATGTGAAGCTGTGAAGCCTGTGAACTGAATTGTAAACAAGCGCGTTGAGCATATTCATGATCCGATTCAGGAGACATGCGATATCATGATATCATTCGAAGTCTCTGTTATTACGGTCGCTCTGTCTCACTCGAACAACTCAGCATCGACCACCAAGGCAGTAAACGATACGAAATTCTCTGTTGACAGAGCGGATTCTGGCATACCCTCACTCTCGTTCTCGAATTGATCCCACGATCTTCACGGAATACCGTCAGATATAAGATGCCAACGGATTTCCAGGATGTGTAAGTTGAGGTTGCCATGTATATCCGTTAGCAAGCTAACCCAAGCTATTCGGTCAGGTTCACAAATCAGCCCGTAGTGATAGACAATGTGCGTATCAGCGCATCTGTCAGTATAAAGCGTGTCATCAGCTAATCTCGGATGGTACATCGATCATAGGGTTCAGGAACCATCAAAGCCGGGTTTGCAGGCCAAGATATGCCCAAGAGCTACTTTCCAAACTTGTGAGGAGCCATTTCGTACTGTTTCCGAAAAAAGGGTTAAATAGGTCAACTTCTCGGTTTGAAATGCAGCGTTGGACGACCGAAACATGTGAAAGTGATGGCTTCAGATTACGACGAAAAGGACGTTTATATCGGTCGGAAAGCTCAAGAAATCAGGGGATTATTGAAAATCAAATGGCCAATGGAGCATGGGATAGTATGTTCAGATAACACCGCGCTCTAGGATCAAGCTGATAGGTCAAACCGCTTCAGGTAACAAACTGGGAAGATATGGAGAGGGTCTGGAATTACGTGTATCGAGAAGAATTAGGGACGGCATCGGAAGAGGTTAGCTAAAACGTCCATGCAGCCGATTACCCGGTCGACAATCAACGCCGAATCATGTTACCTTTTTTCAGCATCCTGTCTTGTTGACAGAACCGGCGATGAATCCCAAATCCAACCGAGAGATTGCCGCCCAATTATTCTTCGAGCAATTCAATGTTCCAGCCATGTTCACAAGTATACAAGCGGTTTTAAGTTTGTAAGTGTGATGATCAAGAAGCTAAAATCAAGATGTTCTGACGCAAAATATGTTCGGCTGCCAGATATTCGAGCGGCCGAACAACGGGTATTGTCCTAGATTCAGGGGATGGGGTTACACATGCTGTACCTGTCTTTGATGGATTCTGTATGCCACATGCGATGAAGCGTGTAGACATTGCTGGTCGGTCAGTCTCCGTTACTCTTTTGCTCACAATGGACTTTGACTCATAAGTGCTCACGGCCGATCTCTTTTGTGTAGGGATATTACAGATAATCTTCAGATGCTGCTTCGTAGTTCGGGTCATAATCTTCGCACATCAGCTGAAAGGGAGGTGTTGAGGACTATCAAGGAGAAGACTTGTTATATTGCAGCCGATCCATTACGGGAAGACAAGGAGACATTAGGCAAAACAGAAGACTTCCGATTACCGGATGGTAATGTCATCCACGTAAGTACAAGTCATCCTTTTGGTACAGCTCATGCTCTGTCGATACTAAGGATCATCTTTGGTGTGATGGCGATTCAGTTGGGAAGCGAAAGATACTGGGCACCGGAAATTCTTTTCAACCCTGAGCTCATCGGGATGGAGGATCCAGGAGTACATCAGGTTATTGTTGATTCTCTCAACCGAACGGACTTGGATTTGCGAAAGAACCTCTACGGAAGCATCATCCTTAGTGGAGGTTCTACTCTGTGCCGAGGTAGGCTGATAGCACGCCGAACGCAATGCGACTGATGGCTGACTTTATCCATGTTCCCAAGGTTTCGGAGATCGACTATTGAATGAGGTAAAGAAGATTGCGATGAAGGACGTGAAGTTGAAAATCTTCGCACCTCCTGAACGGAAGGTTCGCATGACACTGTTGGCCAGATGAAAAACGTCCGCTGATGGGCACCTTCACGTTTATTAGTACTCGACTTGGATAGGAGGGTCTATTCTAGCGGGTCTTAGCACTTTCAAGAAGGTCAGTACCTCTCGAAAGGTTAAGGAAAGCTCGAAAAGACTAACTCCTTGATGAACAGATGTGGGTGTCGGCGGAAGATTACGAAGAAGATCCGGATGTAATCCATCGCAAATCTTTCTGAGGCGTGTGTCCAGTTCTTGACGACTTGTAATGACGATGACGACCCGTTCTTATACATCAATATAACGAGCCTGTGAAGCGAGTTCGTTGGGAGCCGGGGACTATAGCAACTACTACTATTACAGCGATATAGGGCATGAATCAGGAGGACATGAACATGGAATGCGCCATGAGTAATCACGCGTCGGAGCCGAGATAAGTAAGCGCCTGCCGGAGTAACTTCCTCCATCTCCTGCAGAGGGCCAGGCGTCATCATTTCAGGTTTTAATCCTCTCTTTCCTCTTGATAAGTAGTCGAGCTTATCTCCTATAACACTCGTAATAACTATAGAAATCGAGCGTATCCCAACAGATCAATGCTCGTCAAATTTCGGCGATTCTCGCCAACATACAGGCTCAGTTAACAATTTTGCGACCGGGGGCCTCTTGGTCTGCAATCGTAATTTCCGGCAGCTAATAACCATCATCCGGTACTCGCCCACTTATCTAAATTAACATATCTATCACTCTCTCCTGGATTTCTCCTCTCTTTTTCCTTTCCCTCGCCAACACTACACCACCACCACCAAACCACCCCAACATCAACGACAATCAACTTTCAACACTATGCCCACCAAAGCTCAGCCCACCTCTGAGCCTCTTTCGGAGCTCGGAGTTTTGCTTCAACGCCAACCCACCAATTTCGATATGAACCACCAGACTATAATGTTCCCTGGGTCCAATAATGCTATCGGCACCGGCGCTTATGATAGCTTTCTCGATGTAGGCGCTGCTGACAAAGGGCGTTCCCGTTCCCGCAAGGAAACTCTCAAGGCCACCAAGACCTTGAAGAAAGACAAGAAGGAAAAAATCGCAAATGATATTGCTACTAATTCCAACAAGGACAACGTTGAGTCCAACAAATCGTCGGGAGGTCGTCTTCGAAAGAAAGCTTCGAAGTTGTTCCGCAGTGATAAGCGAAAGAGCAATAGCTCTGATACCAAACGGCCCGTTTTGATCTCGACCGGATCGTCCACCGTCTCGAACATCTCCAATGTTTCTGAGTCTCGTCCTGCTGACCTGTCATCCGAGAGGAGAGATAGCTCAACCACACTCTCATCTGAATTCTCTTTGACGTCCAACAACGAACAACATATCGCATCCTCCACTCCCTCCTCGGTACTCTCCCTCTCTCCACCTTCAAGGCGTTCATCAGCTGCGTCTGGCCGGTCTTTCTTTAGGTCTAGACGACGAAGTAGCTCCAACAGGAAGGAATCGTCCGGCAGTTCCGCTCCATCAGCCTTCAAACGTCGGGGTTCGTCCAATTCGCGATTGACCAGCTCAGTTTCGCTCGGTCCGGTCGTTTCCGCTTCTACAAGTCTACCTCCTCATCGGGCTTTCCGCCTTGATAGCATCCATGCTTCAGATCGGGGCGACGACTCCTCGTTCATGCAGATCTCCGAGATCCCTTCGCTGATCACTACCTCCGCTACACCTGGACCAATTCGACAAGAGTCATACGGTTCTAATCGAAGCGACCAGCAACAAGGCCTTGGGGGACGGATGTCTAACTGGTTCGCCAACATCATGCCTACCAACGTTTCTCTGACTGGCAATGGAGGCACAGCACTCGGCGAAAGGCGTAGTCAAGACTCTGTCCGCCCTGTTCGCCCTGAGTCTCTCTTATCGGCGAAGTCCGGTCCTCTACCTACCTCTGTCTCAGCTCCCGCTCGTGCTTCTTTCTCCTCCATGCCCAGCGATTCTCAAGCATCCTCCTCTCCCAAAGGCAAAGTCTCTTCGACTTCGTTCTTACAAGCGGCTAGGCAGAAAGCTGCCGGAATGGGCAGATGGGTACTCGATAGCGAAGCTTCTCCTGATGGCCTAAATTCCATTTGGGTCTTGGGTGTAGAACATCGATTCGACAACTCCACTGATCTGCTCGCTGCTGATACTGATGCGAGTACTAGTGAAGAAGGATCATGGGGGAAACGTCAATCAGGAAAAACCACTTCAGGTGGAAGCCCTACTGGCAAACGCCTAGGCTTCAAGCGCAACGGATCGCCTTCTCCTTCTAACCCAAACGATAAAACGAATAACTATTTCAGTAGCAAGACCGGAATGGCAATCAACAACAACATGAATCTGACTGGATCACCTGGGAAGCGATCTAAAGCTTCTTCTGGCGACGGCGACAGTCCCGGCAGGGGCATGCGCAGCTTCCTAAACATGGGGAGTGGGAAGGACAACAAAAGCCCTTCAGAGGCATCACTTTGGCCCGAAAGCTGTAGGTTCTCTCGTGCTTGGTATCTTTCGTCCGCAGGAACTGATTACACCTCGAAACAGTCATCAAGGACTATCGCTCCATTATCTGGTGCACCTACAGGTCGCAATATGCACCGATCGTTTCCATGACAGGGGAGATCTTTATGCCGAGTGCTCGAGCTTATCTTCGGGCTCAATTGCCTCCTCTTCCCCACCCTCAAGCTGCTGCTACGATTACGTCCTCGTCTCCTAGTAATGGAAACGGTAAATCTAGCTGGTCATGGGTCGCGACTGTTGGAGCTGGAATAGGACTTGCAAGTGCTGGTGCCACTGAGAAAGGCTTGACTTCGGATGCAGGCTGGGGTTGCATGCTCAGAACGGGACAGAGTCTGCTCGCTAACAGTTTGATTAGGAGGCACCTAGGTCGAGGTAAGTTAGGGCTGTTCCGTGCTGTTGTGTAACTCACTGACTCGAGCGCCTCACGGTAGATTGGCGAACCGCTTCAGTCCCGGCGTATGAATCGAGATCGACGCAGTCAATTAAAGACTTGCGAGACCTGGCATCGTACACACAGATCGTATCTTGGTTCATGGATGATCCGTCTCCTATTTGCCCTTTCTCTGTTCATCGTATGGCCTTAGTCGGAAAGCAACTCGGAAAGGAAGTCGGAGAGTGGTTTGGCCCGAGCACAGCTGCTGGCGCGATTAAGTGAGTGAGAATGATCTCTCTCATACGATCCGGTTCTGACCATCTGTGCAACCTGCCAGGACTTTAACCAACGCGTTCCCAGCGTGTGGAATTGCGGTTTCAGCGGCTACTGATGGAATCATCTTCCGATCAGACGTCTTTGCAGCTTCTAACGGAGAAGACGGCGACTGGAGTAAGGTGGTTGATAGTTTGCCGTGGTCCGAAACGCCTCGCAGACCTCAAGGCGGGTTTGGTGGCAAAGGGGTGCTTGTTCTCGTCAACGTGAGACTTGGTACCAACAACGTCAACCCAATTTATTATGACAGTCTCAAGGCATGTTGTCACCCGTTAGCGACTGTGCCGGGCCTGGGCTAACCATACACTTATGATTGTCAGGCTTTATTTACTGCGCCTCAAACTGTTGGTATCTCTGGAGGCAGGCCCTCTTCGTCTTATTACTTCGTTGGTTATCAGGGAGACAGTCTCTTCTACCTGGACCCACATTTTACTCGCTCTGCTGTCCCTCTTCACACGCCTACTTCGCAACGTACTGTAGATATATCCGGTGCTATACCTATCGTCAATGCGAAAGGTCGCGAGATGAGTCCGGACGAGCTTCCTCTTAATCAATCAAGAGAGGAGAATATCACGTGGCTAGCCACTGCCTATGAGCCCGAGCAATTAGCCACGTTCCACTGCGACCGAGTACGAAAAATGCCAATGTCAAGTTTGGATCCGAGCATGTTGCTTGGTTTCCTGATCCAAGATGAAAACGATTGGCAAGACTTTGTTGAGAGGATGAACAATGTAAGCGATACGGCAATTATAGTAGTAAGCTGCCAGGCTGATGACCACAATTTCTTTTCAGGTCCGCCACAAGGTCTTCTCCATTCAGGAACAACCTACTTTCTGGAATGACGACGAAGATGGCATGGAGTCTCTGTCCGAAGATGGTTTCAGCGCCCCATCCATTCGTAACGAGAGAAACTCAACCAAGACAGGAACAACTGAAGAAATCGATGACATCGTATCCCGACATCGAGACTCTCTCACAAGTACCGATGATGAATCCGACATGGTCCCGTCTGTTCCCCATACTCCAACCCGGAGACGACTCCGTCCATCTGCTACCGAAAGCACTCTCACTGCTCGAGCTATGATGGATGAACCCTTCATCCTTCCCTCGAGTGTCCAACAACCGACAGGTCTCGACTCTTCACCTATAGTCTTGCCAAGTTATGAGACAACGGAAGAAGGACCTTATGACGACGAGTTTGGCGTCCTTGTTGAGCCCACTGATGCCTCTGCTCCTCACACTGAGGTCAACGATACCCCAGCCGACGAAACCATTCGACGAGCTGCCTAGTACTTTATCACGAACGAACGACCTATCTCATTTCCCTTTTCTGTATCCCATCCTCATTATCTTCTCGCACTGCAAACGCAGTAGCTTACATTGTCCTCTTCAGTTGTATACCAATGAGACCCGTCCTTCTTGTATTTCGTTTCGCCTTGAATGGGAATAATCATGTGTGTACATAATACAGATCGTAGATGATAAATTGATGGAGCGAAATATACATGTCTATGGCATCAGCCTCGTTTCCCTAATTATCCCTCGCCCCGTCTAAGAGAAAGTCTTATGTTACAGTATCACCAAGATCGTGTTTGCGTATTTGGGCCGACCCTTCTGTATCCATCCGTACCAATACATTGAACGAACAATGAGTTTAATTCCTCCACTTGACCGATATAGTCCAAGATTATCGCCATCTCCCTGCGTCGCCAAATCCCGTACCGCATTCAGATCCACCCGACGGAAGAATTAGAAGAATAGGAGGAATGCATGGAATAGCTCTCGTAGGAGGGGAAGGACAGTGCTGCGAGGAGGGCGTTTTGCGCCAGTTTCTCGCTCTTATCAGTACAAAAGATCGATTAGCTTTCATGTGACGATTAGCCACGGTGTGAGAAAGTCTGTCTTACCTCTGCTTCGATTTGGGGGTCTGAACCTATCGTACTCGAGTCTGATAAGCGACCGATCCACCGAGAAACAGTCCAAATCCGCTTGGACGAACCTTTCAACCCGTTGATCCCTTCTGCCTCTGCCTGAACGCCCAATGTGATGTATTCTTGAGCTTCTTGATATGAAGATACGTTTTTCACGTTTTTTAAGAAGCTATTGGTAACGGAGGGAGGTCAGATCAAGATGGGAGCATGAGTCATTGCAGGAAGTTGAGGTACTCACGTATAGAGAACAGCATATTGTACTGCCAGAGCCACATCGCCTTCACATTGCGAGTTTAATCTTTTTTCAGTGCCTCAGGTTCAGAATACAGACTAACCCGATTCAACGCTTCCACCTTCATCGACGTAAGTCCACCATTGCCATAAAAGCGCGACGTCGAGTTCAGGGAAGTATCTCTGTGCGTCATTGATGACCTGATTCGAGGGTGCACTGCGGAGGTAATCACTAGAAGTTTAGGATCGAGCGGAAGGAAAGTTAGCTTGCGTGTTTCATCCAAGGGAAAAGTCCCGATCGCGGTGATGATACTCACGGATGTTCTCGCCTGAAATACATGATCGATGGGTTGACAGGTAGGGTGAAACGGTGAGGTACAGCGATGACTTTTCCTTTCTTGCGGAAGAATGAAGAAGAGGATGGAAGGAATCGCCTTTGATAGCTCGTTTGCCGTCGATTCTCGATGCGGGAACTGGTTTTAAGTGTGTTCCGGGTAGACCAGGTTGAAACGGGGCTAAGAGGCGAGAAACCGGGTGAAAGGGAGTTTTATGTGGGTTGTCCGTTCAAGGAGGTGAGCGAGTCCTTTTGATTCCGATTGCGGGGAGGATGGGTTTGTTTTTGGCTTGGATATGACGTCGTTGAGGAGGAGTAGGGCGAGATCGTGGTCGGTGCAGTGGAGGAGATGGTGGTGATGCTGATATACAACCACTCGGACGGGAATCGAACGGAGGAGAGACGGGAAGGTGGAGCAACTAGCAAGGTGAAGGTTCTGGGTGACAGATACTGTCAGCTATCAGGTCGGTATATTATATACAAGTGATCGCATTATTGCTCAACTGAGCAACTGACGAGCCACCTCAGCTTTTCATCGAGTTTTCCACGACCATTGTCCTTATCTCATCACGACAACAACAAAGCGTTCTTGATCACCGGCGCCTGACCACTTCTGCAAGTCCGGGATGCGTTCGAACATCAATCCAGTCCTCTTCCGAGGGGACAAACGGGAACAACCTTTCCCCATCTGTTTCTGTTTCGTCGATCCGCGCTACTTGTCGAGCGAGAGACAACAGAGTTCCGAATCGAGTTCGGACCGGGGACCGTGGAAGGTCGATTCGGTACGGGTTTCAGGTGGAATGTCATCCAAAACAAAGCTTTCCACTTTTTGGGGAGATGCGATCGTCCTTTTTCAGGGCGATCGATGATTTCCAAATTGAACCGATGAATACTGGGAGATCCGTGATTCCCTCCGTTTTGCGTTCTAGTGCGGTCTGACACCGGAGGAATGGTCACCGGTCATCCTGTCAGGCAAGGTGTGTCATGTGGAAACACAGCCTGGCCCGTCTCGGCGGTCTCATCACTCTGAAAGGAGTGTCTCTTTTTCTGTCCAGATCGAGATCGGATCTACCCTTTCTTCGCTCGCCTCGGGCTGTCCACCCTTACGTTTCAGGGTGTCCCTTCCTTTCGCGCGCGTAAATTGACAATCACGGAAACTTGTCTCAAACCTCTCGACTCTGGGCTGACGCAAGAGCGCGGCGATCCCAGAAAAGCCATGTTCCATTTCAATTCACCCAAGGCAATCACAAGGGAATCGATCCGTGATTTGTGATCTAGCGCAAGGCCGTTTAAGAACTCTATCCATCCCGTCGCAGATCAAAGGACCCTTCGATCTACCTTTCATTCGTTCCATCCGATCCGAATCGGATCCGGTGAAAACCTCAGTCTCGCTTTCTCGCTTTGTTTCCCTTGAAACCGGGTTTGACGAAATGCTGTGTCAAATCCAGTCAGTCATCATAGCGAAAAACGAAAGGTCAGAGCGTCGAGACCCACATAAATCACCCGAGTTGGACTTCAAAAGCCCGGACTGTATTCAAGCGAGTGAGCACTTGCGCATCGGTGGCTATGGGATCATGAATGTCGATTCGGGTTCATGTGTGTACACTCACCAATCGAGACGGCGATTCCTAATCCAGGCAGTGAGCAGAGTGGTGCCTTTCTTTCGCGATTGTTGAGCTATTAACTACTAAAGAGGTGGAAAGACGCATTGCCAGAATTGCCAGGAGAACGATTGAGCATGCGATTGTGGCGGCTTGGAACATGGCACTCGACGAAAGCGATGGAGAAGAGCTGGATGACCGGACTTGGTCTACTACAAGCTTTATCGAGTCTGACGTCCTGGCGAAAATTGGAGGAAGCTATTCAGTCAGTTTCAACTTGACCGAGGGCGTCGCGCCTTCCATCCCTGTGTTCTACTTTCTAGTACAGTTGAGCAAAGTTATGCTGAGTCCTTCAATGGTGTTGATTCGTATTGGCGTCTCCGCCATCCGATGTCACTTATCGGAAGGGAATATTATTGGCTACATCGATCTTCTATACTGTGACCACCGCTGCCATCCATACCATCTATATCACCCTGTCCAAAACCCTCCTTCATCTCCTTGACCGCCTCTTCCCATTCCTCTGGCGTGTTCGTATTCCTCAACTCGGATTCCTTGAGGGGCAAGATCCCACCTTTTCCCTGCTCATCGCCAGTCGTCTCCTTCCATAATTGCTTGACAGTGTAACACGGACCCGTTCGCTTCTTCCCCTCCAACTGTGTCGCATTGTGATTTAATCGATCCAGAGCGGCAGGTGACCAGATGGATAGCAATGGTTCAGGGTGCATGTCACTCGGGTGGAGGTAGGTCGTTACAGGAGAGACGTAATGCTGAACAAGGTATTCCAGAGTTTCCAGCCTGATGAACGGGAAATCCACCGCTACGGCAAAAAGCGTGCGCCCGGGAAACTTCTGATGAGCAGAAAGTAGGCCTGCAGCGGGACCCATGTCCGTCCATGCGTCTTTCACTAACTGGACCTTTCCCTCTTGCGCATTCAATAGAGGGAGTTCGGATTCTATCCGCTCGGTCTGTATTTCGTTGTGAGAGATTATGATACCGCTCGGACACGCCAGGAGGAGGATCTGAGCGAGATGAAGCCAAAGCGAAGAGGTGGTGTTTGATGTTGTTGGGTAGGGCAGGAAACATTTAGGTTGACCCATTCGGGAGGATTGGCCGCCAAGCACAAGCAGACCGTAGATCGGTTCGGTCGACATATTGAATATGGTTGCCAACTTTTTGGCTCTGTGACTCTTCTTCTTCGGGTCAGCTGGTATAATTATCGAATCGAAGTTCGTAACAAGGGTCTTACTACTGGAAGCTATGGTGGAAGCTCGAGTTCCCTACGAAAACGCATGTAGATTACGTATGTATGTAATCTCAACATTCAGCTTCCGCTATAACCGGGCACGGCGTATCTTTACGCGATCGGTGAGCATTGTTATGCCGAACAGCTCGACGTATAAAACGATGCATCTTGTGATCAAGTCGTCTTCGCACATCCACACCGAGGACTTCAGGCTGCAAGCATATCACATATCTGTTCAATCGATCTCCTTCACACTAGAATACCTATCTACCTTGAGAGCCTGATCATGCCTGCCGAATCATCCACTTTCCCCAAGATCGTGAGTCTGTGAGAGAAGGATCCGAAAGAGCAGCATAGCTGATCAAGAGGCATATGATCTCGTAGGCCAAGATCGAGACCTTTGTTCCCAGCTCGGAAGGAGCAGGAGGAGATTATCATCGTCAGAAGACTGACCACTGGAGTGAGTGTTTAGTCGATGCATTCGTTGGTTTCAATGCCTGACTCGGTTTCCCCTGGTTCTCAGTCGTTCAGGGTAACATCAGCAATCCCATGTCGTGTTTCCCTGAATGGTCTTCCTCCAGAACTATCTGGGGTATCGGTGTCCTGGTAAGTAATCATCGTATACGTCGAAAGTCGTCGAGGTGGCTAACCGGATATCGGCGTGATAGGGATCGCTTTTCGTCAAGATCACTGCTGATGACGGGACAGTGGGATACGCAACCGGGTTCGGGGGTCCCCCTGCATGCTGGTTGATCGAGGAACACTTTAAGCGTTTCGTTATCGGACAAGATCCAAGGAATACGAATGTAATGTGGGAGCAGGTCAGTCTCGTGCTCAGATCAAGGCCCCATGGAACCAGTACTGATCCGTCCAATCGCTTTGTCTCCTGCAGATGTACAGAGCCTCCATGTTCTACGGCCGAAGAGGTCTTCCTATTCTCGCGATCTCAGTGGTCGACTTGGCTATCTGGGACTTGCTAGGGAAGATCAGAAAGGAGCCGGTTTTCAAGATGATTGGAGGCCGCACTAAGCCTGAGATCCCACTCTATTTGACTGGACCTTTACCTGCCGAGGCAAAGAGGATGGGATTCTGGGGAGGAAAGGTTAGTCTCCGGCCCCAGTCCGATAGTGTGCCAATAAAAAAAACTGACTCATGCGCTTTACGTTCATAGGTGCCTCTTCCTCATGGACCTCACGAAGGCGATACCGGTATGAAGAAGAACGTAGAGTTCCTCCGCAAATGTCGAGACGACGTCGGCCCCGATTTCCCAATCATGGTAGACTGCTACATGTCTCTCAACGTTCACTATGCTGTTCAATTGGCTCAGAAATGTATCGATGAGGGAATCAACATCAAATGGTGGGAGGAGGTTCTCAACCCGGACGATGTAGCCGGACACAAGCTTTTGAAAGAGCGTATGCCTACTGTTACTTGGACGACGGGTGAACACGAGTACAACCGATATGGTTGTAGGGAGTTGATCAAGGATAGGGCCGTGGATATCCTTCAAGCGGATGTCATGTGGGTTGGGTGAGTAACGGATCGAACTCATTTCCATCAAAGACGACAGGACTGATCGCGTGATGGCAATTCGATAGGGGATTGACCGAGTTGATGAAAGTCAATTCGTTGTGTATGGCTCACGATATTCCTCTTGTTCCTCACGGATCAGGTCCTTACTCGTACCATGTGAGTAAAGGTGCGATGGGTCGCGCGTATCGGGGGAAACTGACAACGACCCTTTATTATAGGCGATCATGAGTTTCCCTAACAGCCAGTTCTGTGAATACATCGCAAACTCGCCAGATGGCAAGTCCATCCACCCTTGTTTCGGTGATCTCTTCTTGGACGAACCTCTACCTATCGGGGGCAAGATTGACCTGGACGAAACCAAATACGGGTTCGGAATGACTCTGAACCCCGACGCCAAGCTAGTCCCATACAACCAGTTCTTCAACATGAATCCCGCTTCCAATGTCAGCAATAAGGATCAGGTCCAACCCGAGGAGACGCATTAGGTTTCAAATTTGTTGGGTTACTGTAAATATAAATAAAGCGCCGTCGCATTCAGACGCGATGATTTCTACCATGATACCTAGGATAAGCTCTATTACCTGTCACACTTACATGTGTATGTTCTCTTACCCTGGACCCTAGCTACTTCAAATGCTAGATACTCGACTTGAAGGCCTAGTCATGCTAGTCAGCGTTCTCCGAAGGAAGCGAGACGAGATGCATTTCGGTGTTACGGCATATATGCATTTTCAGCCACAAGGCATATCATTACGGCTTCCACATTGTCTTAACATCTGTGCATGATTATGTCCAATTCTGCAAGGACCTGGTGACTGACACCCACCGTACACTCTACATGTGAACAAGAGCTTTCAGTTGCGAACAAACCAGAACCGAAGATCAAATACCGTCACGGGATGTTTCAGTAGTCACACTCTGGGGCACCGGTCTGATCGCTAGCCTCGGCACATCATCCTGCCATCATGTCTTCTCGAAATTCCGTCCAGTTGCCCTCAAAGCGACGTCGTGGTTCGATGGTTTCTGCCATCAAGGAGCAATACTCAGATGATGGAGACTCAGATTCGGGAGACTACAATCAGCAAAACCAATCGGATAAACGGTTAGTTGTACATTGCTCAGACGACTTCTGAAGGTTACGAGCTCATTCCCCTTGCCTTGTCTGTTATCCGTTTGCTCTATGATCTCTCGCACTCAACAGACCACTCGCGGTCACTTGTACATTCTGCCGCGCTAGGAAAATAAGTTCGTTATATACCGAGTCTGAACGACAACAATGGTAGCACAAACTAACCTCCAGTAAAACCAGAATGCGACAACATCAAGCCTGCCTGCGCAAATTGCGTCAAGTAAGCAGCGCATCTATTCCCCTCGACCTATACCTTATTGACGTCTGTGGTTACTCAGAGCTGGGAATGATTGCGTGTATCTTGCTAAGCAGAAGCCCGGTCTTAAAGCTGGGACAGGCGAGACGATGCTACGTCGAATAGGTCAGCGAGGGTGATCAGTCTGAGTAACACCGTAAAAATCTGATGGTATGCTGCGGTACAGACGCGTTGGAAAGTGAATTTAACAGTTACCGGCAACTCATGGACTACCGAATCAACGAACTGGAAGGTTGGCGTGTGGCCACGTCAACCAATCCCCCCTCCCAATCCCCTTCCTCGGGCAGCATGTATCCCGCAATGTTACACATGCACCAGCCAAATCCTGGCCAACCGGAAATGATGGGTGATGCCATGCAGACCAATATCATGCAGGCGGATACCCCTCGACATGTAGGGACCGGTTTACCCTTTGATTCGAACCCTATGTTCAACAGCCAACAGCGGACGGGTAGTGTGAACAACAGCTATGTCCATCCGAAGTTGGAGCGTCGGCAATCGATGCTCAGCCCATTAGGTCGTTCTAACACTTTATCGAGATCTATGCAACCGAACTTGCAAGCAAGCCCGGTTTACCAACCCGCTCCTAGTCCAAACCTTCAAAGCCTAATTGCTCGGAGGGAATCTCAACAACGATATGATATCCAGGATCAGGTCAGTAATCACGATTACCTGCCAACTACCTATGAAGAAGAACCGGTGTGGAGACCAGGGTCGACGTTGCCTCGTGATGACATCGTTCGTCACCTCATTGAACTCTACTTTGAACGGATCGCGCCATCTACCTTTTTCATATCCCCCGATCAAGCTGAAACTTGGGAACCGCCATGGAACATCGTGGTTTATGGGATTGTCAGCCTGACAGTGCGATTCTCCGAGGATGAAAGAATTGCCCCTTTCAAGGGCGAAATTCAAGAGGAAACGAGAAAATACGTGTACCTTGAAACGATGAGCCGAATATCTTTCGAAGGATTGCAGGCTTTGACTTTGCTATCGATCGATGTTATCGGCGGCGGCAAGGGGATAGAAAGTTGGGGATGCATATCGCTATTGACACGCTCTGCAGTCATCGCTGACTTGCTGAGGGAGAGTGGGACGGATAATGTGGAGATCACTACTGGACAATACAATCACGGTCGATTCCCTAGTGCTCTGAGCAAAACGTCAATATTGCAAACACCAACGACCTGGAAGGAAGATGAGGCACGAAGACGACTATTCTGGATAATCTTTGCGCTGGATCGATATACCTCTAGTGCTACTGCTATCGACACTGCGATTCCTTCGGCTGACATACGAAGAAGGCTTCCGTGCGCTGATGACTTATGGCGCGGCAAGGTATGTCCTCCGCAACACGTCAATCTACTTTTGGCGAATCTAAAAGTCCCGCTTGCATAGGATCCTTATATTGCTGACACCTTCGTATCTCCGCTCAACCTGTATGGCAGGGGCTCAGCAAGTCTGGCTACGCTCCATCCTGCTGCGTTCTTCGTCGAATCCCTCGACCTCATGGGGAAAGCACATGCGTTGCAATCGCGCTCCGTGGATATACAAGACCCGCGCGCTATGGAATTGCGGAAAGATGCGACCGCTGGGATCGTCAGTTCAGCTACGAGGTGGTATATAGACATCTTGCCTGCTATTGGCAAGATTGACGATAAAGGTTCTATTGGCTCGTTGGGTCTATTGACTGTATGTCACGCCTTCCCTTCGTAGCGAAACGCAGACCACTGATACGTAGAACGTCATCCGATTCTCAGCATGGGATTTATCACGCGTGAGTAATCGCAGAAACCTTAGACCAATCCGAACCCAATCCGATATCTCATTCTGCTTTGAATACAGAACTCTGCTCAAGCTTCAATCCTTTCATGCCTACCCGGCTCTTGCCACGACAGGAAGCATCGTTGAACCATATGCAAGCGCATGTCTGGAATCAGCTCGAGCAATAGTTTCTCTGAGCTGTCGAGCTACTGCGAACCAGAGCCCACGAATACCATACGTTTCTCCCATCTTCATCTGGTGTTGTTGGATCGCTGCACGAATCTTATTTGGTAAGCTCGAATTATTTAGTCTGTTTGACGTGTCATTGATTTTTGGTTGCCTGTCAGTCAACTCGTGCTTGGGAGCGCAGATTCAGATCGATGCCGATTTCCAGGTTATAGTACAATCCATGCAGGTCATGGCAAAGCAGTGGCCTTTAGCAGGTGATTACGATGTGACAATCTGGATGATGTCGAGGACCCGACTGACTTCTTCTAACAGACGAATACGTACGACTGCTTTTACGAGCGGAGCGCAAATGGCACGCGCTTGCTACAGACATGCATCATTCACCAGCGTCCGGATCCCTTTCCGAAGCCGTCTCTGTTCTGTTGGATTTGAAGAAGACGGGAGCTCAAGCTCTGAAACTTGGCGCTTACGATGTCACCCCTCCGGAACCAGTCAGGGCTTCTGAGCTTGGACCTTTCGGGGCAGCTACGCCGAATTGGCCCAGACCTAATGTGCCTACTTATGGAGAAGTTCAGAATTGGTTCGATTCGCTTGAACTGTTTAATAGTCCTTATGACGGAATGACGATTTGATGATACTGCATGATCATGCCTGATAGTGGTAGGAATGGCTCGACAGGCTATGTGAATTGTATCCGCAAATATGATTTGTAAAATGATTCGACCGCCAACCTACCTATTCTGCTACATGGGTTCAAGCTCTAGGTACAAGCTATCCAGTGAAAAAGCCCATTGGCGCGTGGCAGCACGATTGGGCTAACACGTTTCACCTGCAAGAGAGGTAAAATCGTCAAGACATCGAACATGGGAAACCGCGGAAGAGCATCGGCAAGACTCCCTAAGGAGCTGGACAAGCAAACATCGACAAGATCCTTCCTAGACAGGAAAACTCGAAAAGTGGAGCACATCGACAAGACCTTCCGTAATAGGAAGGGCGATTTCAATCCTATCGCTCGGACGATCTTCAGTAGTAACGCTAATTTTCGGAGAGAAAGAAGGAGCGAGGACTGGGAAAAGTCAAATAGGGGTATGGACTGGATTTGTCAGGATATAGGCGTTCCGCGAGAGTAGATATGCGCTTTCCCACATGATCACGAATCCGAGGTGAGACTTCTAGGAGACTCGGCGATATGCGAAATCGACTTGCGATCTACATGCGCTCGGGATATTCAGCTTTGATAGTCTCTCTATCTACTCTAGCTACTCTACCTTACAAAGCTGAACTCGAACCAGATCTACGTTCAGTCAGAACCGAATCGCAGAGCATACTCAGCACAAGGTCAGCCAAGGCGAAGCCATGGCGTACTTTTGTCTCGACGATCACCATCCGGTGTGGGATGGAGTTGACTTCTCTCGTTGTTGGCGAAAGCAGTGAGGTCTCGCCTTCTGACTGTGCTGCGAGCTGTTGGCTGATGTTTCCACTTCAAGTATCATCCCTGGGGCATTGCCGCTCGGACTTTTAGCGCTATCGGTAGTGGTTATCGTGCCAACGATCGTAAGACGTGTCCTCGTATCACGGAACAAGCTATCTCTATCGTCAACCGATCAACACAATCCAACTGTGTCAGGCGAGAAACCCTCTTTGCACCGAATCGAAGATCGAATCCTTTTCGAGTCTGTTCACTCCTCGGTCGAAGAATCCATTGATGCTGGGACCCTCGATGACCGCGAAAAGACTGCTATGGAAAGATTGGGGGATTGGATCGGCGTGGTTGGAGCTATTGGTTTCGTGATTGTGCAAAGCGTATACATCGCCGTGATCCATGGGAGAGGGTTCGAACGACTTGCCTTCTTCGTAAGCACATTTCAGTAACAAAGTTTGCGCGAGGAGCTTACGCCTATCGCCCGGTAAATCTAGGCATACATGACATTGCTAGCTCTCACGGCTATTCCGACCACGAAAACGGTCGCCTTCGTTCGCTATGTACCTCAGACCCACTTCGGGTCCTTGTTGTGGTTGTATGCGCCTGTTCAGTTCATCATCTTCCGCTCGACTATTCTACATCACCCTCATCCGATCTCTACCCATCACCGGGTACATCATCATCTGTCGTCAAAGACCTCTCTTATTTTCGAGTCGATCTTGCTCGGGCATACGATCCTTCTCCTCTTGGCTTACAACAACGTTCCATTCCGCACCCGCTTGGACGGGATACTTGAAGGTCTAAAAGCAGGAAAGGGGAATGGAGCAAGGCGGCCTGTGGTCATTGGGTACGCAGCCGATAAAGAGGACGCGTACACCGTATTGGATAATCCGGCGGAACCTCGATCTGTCATGTCTCGGGCTCTCTTCTCTCACGTCATTCCCATCGTTTTGAAGCACTACAAGGACCCCATGCAGGTCAAGGATGTTCCAGCGATCAGGGAGGATGATATCCCCGCCGTTAGCGTAGCTAATTGGCGATTGGATCAACGACAAGGATTAAAGGACCACCCTGAAAGCAAGGGAAAAAAGAAAAGGCAAACGAAATTTGCGTTCCGATTGTTCTGGCATTTCCGTCAGTTATTCTGGCTTCAGACCGTGAGACAGGACCGCTCGAGTTCAGGTTGACTTCGGCTGATAATGTTGTTGTTGTTATAGTTTTGGTCTGTGATGGCTGTCATCTTCTCCTTCTTCTCGCCTATCAGTTTGCAGCTTCTCTTAAAATTCGTGGCTGATCGAAAATCGGACGACCCCACCACGAGGACTCCGACCCATGTCGCCGTGCTATATGTTGCATTGATGGTCATCGGTCAAGTAAATGATAGCGATTGCATGGCGAGTTCCGGCGGTACTTACTTACTTCTCTGTCTTTAGCTCGGAAGCTCTATCAGTCAATCGCAAATCCTGAATACTGGAAGAAGAGTGAGTTCCTTCAGGTCAGTAGCTGTTCAATGTTCTGAGTGTATAATCCCTAGGTATGCATTCGTGCTCGAGCAGTGATCATCACAGAGATTTACTGCAAGGCTCTCCGTCGGAGGGACATGTCTGGTGCTGTCTCCGCTGCGAAACCAACACCGGCTACCGAGGAAACCGAAGGGCTTACACCCAAGGATACAAATGCGGCATCTGAGCAGAAGACGGATACCGCCGAGGCTAACATCACTAATCTCGTTGGCGTGGATGCCTTCTTTATCTGTAAATTGGATTTCGAAGTAGTAAATCTCGCAATAATACTAATAAGTTCTATCATAGCCGAAATCGCCGGTTATCTGTATTACTTTGTCACCTGCCCACTGTGCATCATCGTCGCACTTCTCCTTCTCTATCGGCTGCTCGGTAAGTGTTACTACGAGCAATCGTCTTACAGGCCGTGTAGGCTAAGATGCTTCCGTCTTAGGTGTCTCCTCCCTGGCTGGAGTCGCAATGATGCTGCTGTTGACACCTTTACAGGGTTTCATTACTCGTGCTTTTGCTCGAACGCAAGGAAAGGTTGGTACTTTTCCGCATCCGCATTGCTTTCGTAGTTAATGGATCTGCTTCTTATCACAGCTTCTAGGTGCTACTGACGCCCGGCTGGAGGCCGCTACCGAAGTATTGAACTCCATCAAGACTATCAAATTCGCCGCTTGGGAGGACAAATTCTACGACCGTATGCAAAAATCCCGGGACCACGAGCTGAACGTCCTGAAGACGCGTTTCAACATCCGAGTTCTTGCCAATGTTGTTACTCAGATTACTCCACCACTAGTCACAGTAGTCACCTTCGCGTTCTACACCTTATACTTTAAGCAGCCATTGACTGCAGCCACGGCATTCACTAGTCTCTCGCTCTTCTCTATGATCAGGACCCCTTTGGCTGCAATCCTGGAAATGATCACAGCTGCTACCAATGCCTTCGTATCTGCGGCACGTGTGGAAGACTTCCTCGGGGTTGAGGAAACTCTGAAGTACGATCAACTTTCGGTTGCGACCAAACCTGAGGAGCCCACAATCGGGTTTGTCAAAGCTGTCATCAAGCACGCTGGAAAAGATGATGAGAAGATCAAAATAAACGATATGGCCAGTGGGGGCAATACTGGTGAAGATTTCAGGCTCCATCTTGACGATATCAGCTTCCCTGTCGGCAAAATGTCTATCATCGTGGGATCTGTTGGAAGTGGTAAAACAACTTTGCTGAACAGTCTATTAGGAGAAACCACCTTGCTCGACGGGAAAATCTTCATGGTCAACGACCAAGGCGACCGCGAACTCTGCGAGGAGGACCTTGCTACAGGTCTAACCGACACAGTTGCTTACTGCCCACAAGCCCCTTGGTTGATCGGCGCGACCATTAGGGAAAACATCCTATTTGGAAGGGCGTATGATGAGAAGCGATACTCCGAGGTCATTGCCGCTTGTGCTTTGGAGCGTGATCTTGAAATTTGGGAAGACAAAGATCGTACACTTGTTGGAGAGAAAGGAACTGTGTGCAGTGGTGGACAAAAGTCAGTAGGGTTGTGTTCAAACCATCGATCCCGTCCTAATCTTACTTCGTTTTTTAGAGCTCGTATTGCGCTTGCGCGAGCGATATATAGTTCTTCTCGTACTGTTCTGTGTGATGACGTAACATCAGCCGTTGATGCGCACACTGCTCGACACCTATATCAGAAATGCTTCAAAGGACCTCTTATGGCTGGACGTACCCTCATCCTTGTGACTCATGCCGTCGGCCTGGTCCTTTCTGGAACCGATTACGCTGTTGTTTTGGATGGAGGTACGATCACAGGAGTCGGCACACCTACAGATCTCCGCAGCAGAGGATACTTTGCTGAGGAAGAGCTTGTAGACGATGGAGAGCAGTTGACCACTCATTTGTCCGGCAAGGGAGACCCTGCCTCTTTGCCATCCGCTGCTGATGGTACCTTGACTACGGAGAACCTAGAAGATCGTGCAGGAGAGCTCGAGAATGCTGCTAAGCAGGTCGACATAGACAACGCTGATCCTGCTGCGAAGAAGGAGAAGTTTTTCAAGGCGGAATCTCAAGCCACTGGTTCGATCGGCTTTTCAGTATATGCCACCTATTTCAAATACATGGGGTCTTGGTTTTACTGGATCTTGCTCGTTGTCCTTTTCCTAGGTTCACAAACGGCACAAATCGAAACGAACGCCTGGATAAGAAATTGGGCCAATGCGGTCGAACATGCATATTCAGCTTTGATGCATGAAACAGTACTGGCCGTGCGCTCGTTTGGCGAACGTCACGGAATCGCTGGACACGATGATTCCCTGTATTACCTGGTCGTTTACGTTCTGATCAACGTCCTTTTCGGTGCTCTGGTCGCCGGTCGAACATTGGCTACGTTTCAGGCTTCCTTGAAGGCGAGCCATCTCCTTTACGGGCAGCTGTTGAAGGCAGTCCTTGGTGCTAGAATGCGGTTAGTCTTCGATCGTCGCCTTGGCCTCATCATACACGGGAGCTAAGTATATGAGAACGTGTCATACCGATAGATTTTTCGATAGTACTCCCTCGTAAGTGCCTGTAAATGGTTAACACCTGAACGTTGATCGCTAAGCAAGTTGTCTTTACCATGTGAAGCGGTCAAATCCTCAATCGATTGTCTAATGATATCCAGGTTATTGATCAACAAGCCGCTGAAGTTATGATGCTTTTCGCGAATTCGGTATTGAACACTGCAGCAGTATTGGTTGTAGTCACCTTCGCTACTCCAGGTAAGCACGGATATTGACCACGTCGTGAGCTTTTACTGATTTGTCGAAACCGCAGCCTTTATCTTCGCAGCCATCTTTATTTCCGGGCTCTATGGAATAATAGGAGCCTTATACAACGCCACCAGTTTAGAGGTGAAGCGGTGTGATTCCGTCACCAAGTCTCCTATTCTCGTTGGGTTCAGTGAGGTTTTGCACGGTCAAACGTCGATTCGTGCGTACGCGGACACGGCGAGATTTACGCGAGATCTTATGACTAGGCTGGAAACCAACATGTAAGTGAAGCTTCTCATAGATCAACCGTTACAATTTCCCTGAGCTATCTTTCCTAGCCGTGCTTTCCACTTGCTTTGGCAAAACAATCGTCTACTTTCTATCTATTGCGACGTCGCTGGTTCACTCGTCATCGTGTTTGCTGCGATGTTTGTCTTGTTGAATGACAGTCTGGATGCAGGTGGGTCGGAAATACCGTTGCTCGACAGACAAACTGCTAATGGTTGAAGGTGTAGGTGCTGCTGGTCTTTCGTTGTCATACGCCTTGACGTTTACCGACTTCGTGCTGTGGATTGTCCGTTTGTGGGCTGCGAACGAACAAAACATGACATCAGTTGAGCGATTGCGAGACTGTAAGTCAGGCAGATCGCGTCCACCGCGAGGGGACTTTCTCATTCTCATATTGGTACTCTAGATTTGAAGCTGGAGCCTGAAGCAATCCCCTCTGCTATGGAACCTCCAGCTTACTGGCCTACGAAAGAAGCAAAGATTGAGATTGAGGACCTCACTTGCGCCTATGCTCCTGGTCTTCCTGCTGTGTTAAAGAAGGTATCCTTTACTGTGGAGCCGGGTCATCGCGTTGGTATCTGCGGCCGTACTGGTAAGAACGATTTTCTGTTCGCCTCCGCAAGCTTTGATCACGATTCCTTCCACTTATGCAGGTAGTGGTAAATCTAGTAAGCCAAACCAACAACAACGGAACACGTTATATCAGCGTATCTGACTGGACTGTATCGCAGCTCTGGCTTTGTCCTTGTTTCGATTTATCGAGGCGTCTTCTGGGAGGATCAAAATCGATGGCATAGACATCTCCACCATCACCTTGGCGGCGCTGCGAGGGCGTTTGACAATCTTGCCTCAAGAGGCACAGTTGTTCTCAGGCGTAAGCAAAGAGCTCGAATACGCTTTTAGCCGCCAGTCCTGACCAGCCTCTTGACTCCGTGTATCGTGTATGAACAGTCTGTACGAGGTGAGAGCTAAGTTTTACGATTAGTAACGTGAATCCTCTAAACGGCTTGATCTGTGCCTTCAGAGAACCTCGACCCATTTGGAGAGCACGATGACGAGACAATTTGGAGCGCTTTACGTCGATGTGGTCTGGCTCCCCGAGCGACCCCTGGCGCTAGTGCATTGACTAGCCGAGTTGCAAGTCGAGCCACGTCTCTCAACGAAGAAGGGGATTCGGCAACCGTGATTGAGGAAAAAGTGATGATCAACAGCCTTGATGAACGAGTCGCTAAAGGAGGAGCCAATTACTCGGCTGGTCAAAGACAACTGCTCAGTCTTGCCCGAGGGCTAATCAAGCTCCAACACTCCTCCATTCTGGTTCTTGACGAAAGTACCGCAAATCTCGGTAAGTACGCTTCAGTTCAGATCGAGCGTACATGCTCAATCAAATTTCTGCTATAGATCACGCTACCGACGAAGCAATTCAAAGAGTATTGAAGGAGAATCTGGATGGTGTGACAGTCATCACGATTGCGCATCGTTTGCGAACTCTGATGGATTGCGATCGAATCCTCGTTCTCGACCATGGTCATGTGCTTGAATATGATTCTCCTCTGGCATTGATGAAACAGGAGACGTCTTCGTTCCGCGACCTCTGTAGACGGTCGGGAGAAGAGTCGACCTTGCTAAGAATGGCCGAGCAGGCTGAGAAGGAACGACGTAGATGATATGACTCAGGTTCAGGTGTAGATGAGGATTACGATACACATAGATTTGCTTAACGCTTCCGCGCATTTCGTCCTTGCAGCCCGAAATTCCTTCGTAGAGTGTCTCGCCACGTTTTCTCGCAATCTGTCCGTTGTCTTTCCTTAGCTTCTCTTTTCAATGCATGTACATGCGTCAACCTACTTACCTCCAGCTTTACGCTTGAGGGCTTCATCCACCACTTCTGCATTGACTTTCTCAGTCACTATACCCCAGTTGACCGCCTTCTCCCCATACGAGAAGACGCTGCGCCATAGGATTCGCTTCTGTTCGCCCGTCCATGCAACATTGTTGTCCGCACCCTTTGTGAAATCAGGCCACGACAATGCTCCAGAAACCGTACCGTTCTGGACGTTTGATTTCACGAAATTATCCCAATGTGTCTCTCTCATTGCGCTCTTTACCCTCGACTGTGTCTTTGCTTTCCCTTTGGTGTTCGCGGCATTGATGACCTGCGCTATTTCCTGCCAGTTCTGAGGGGGTTGTGTATAACCCGTGTCGTAAAGGACTCGAATCATAGCCAATTGTTGAGCCGAAGTCCATCTCGTACGCTGAACCCAACCAGGTACCTTTTTCACTCGTGGAGAGGAAGAGGGAGAAGGGGTTTCAATTTCCTCCACGCTGGACGATTGCCTAGAATAGTCGTCGTCGCCGTGACCGTCGCTTGATGACAAGCTTCGAGACTCCTGTCTCATCCTCTTTCTGATGGGACTCTCCATGACGACATCTGCAGTCCGCTTAGAAAGAACTGGCGAGGGAGGTGGCGTAGCACCGGTCAGATCGACAGGCGAGGAACCTCTAACTTGAGTACGGTTGAGTACCCTCGTTATGTCTACTTGAGGTAGTTCTTCGATGCGAATGATCCTCAAATTCAAAGCCATCACTCGGTCAGCCAACCACCTCATTACAGCCTTGAAGTCCCTTTCTGTGAGCCAATTTTGTATCCCTTGCTCAGCCGCAGCCTCTGATACGGACGATCCTGCCAACCAGTAGTGCGTGAGCTCCGCCGCAAGCGCAAAGTGGTCATGAGACGGGTTCTCAATGTCCCTCATGAGACTGTGTGGAGGTGGACCCTCCTCTATACTCGGAATGATGTATGAGTAAGCTTCTGCTAGTTCTTCCTGGCTCCAGGCATCGTTTATCACAAGGATTGGCCCGGTTGGAAGCACTTCAGCGATTGGAAGTACTTCAGCGGTGGGGAGTGCTCCAGCGGTTGCGAATACTTCAGCAGTTGCAGGCACTTCAACGGTGGAGGGTGTTGGACTCCGGACTTGTTGCTGGCATGAGGGATTGTGTAGACCTTCCGAAAGAGCCCTGGTAGTCGGAGCCCTGACAATCCTTGGACGGTAGACCTTGGGGATAGACAGGGAACGAGATCTGGTAGACATTGTTGAGACGAGTATGTGAGATCAAACGTCCGCATAAGTAGGATAACCACATGACTATATACTGCTATATAGCAGTATTCGAAAAGTCCTTTGGTCCGAGGGAGAGTGATTATTAGTGATCAGCGGGGATCGTCGCTTTCACAAATCCACTCAGCCGATGATCATTCGATCAATATGATAGATATCGACATCGTCATCATCAAAACACCAATACATATCGTGACGGTCATCAGCTAAATCTTGTTGTTATTATCGTCTCGGACAGGCAGACGAGCTCGTCTCTCGCTCCGCGGCGGCGGTTTCGGCGAATTATAGGAAGGCTCTCGCTGTAGTTCCCTGGGAGGGACAAATCCCGGCTGCGCAATCTTGTCATATCGTACATTCGTTGCTTGCCTGTTCGCGGCTGGTCGGTCCGTTGGCTTGATGTACTCAGCAAAGATCGGGTTTGGTACGACATGGGGATCGTCCCAATTCGGTTGTAAAAGGGTGGCAAATAGGAAAGTAAAGTCCAAACCAGAGTCGCGCAGGAGCTGCAGCACGAGACGAGTCAGTTTCGATCATTTAGAAAACGCAGACTTGTAACGAACCTTGCGATTATGGTGAGCCGTTATCCTCAACGATTCATCGATGACAGCTTGATCCGAAGTAGGTCCGTAGACCTGACGTCGAAAGACTTCCGCTAGATGTCGCACTTGTATCTCAGCCCATTCAATAAGACCTGAAACAAAGAGCCTTTGTTAGATGATTATGAGGACCGCATGTAATGAACATGGCTAACCCGATATCATCCTGTTTTCCCGAAAAGCGGTGAGATACCAGTCGGCCGTATGTTTAAGGACCGTAAACGTCACTACATCAAGCTCGCTGATATAGGCAGGCACATCGCCAGAATACGGAATCATTCGTGTTCGTTGATGCAATAATCCCGCTCGAGCAGCCAGGAACTGACGACTGGCCAACTGAGCCTCATCCAGCTCGACAAGATAAGCGACCGATTTTATACAGAGGGATCGCTTGATATCCGGGTTCGACAGATCGTAGCCGAGTTGTCCAACGAGTTCCTTCGAAAGGGCAGTGAGACGTCCAGCAATCGCATTGTTTGGTAGTGCTTTGGTTACGGGACTGGCAAGGTGTTTCTTTCCTAGATACGGAGCAACAGATAGCTATGTAAGCAACCTGCTTACGTCATAATTTGGCCAAATATTTGGCCAAATTATTACCAAATTATGAGCTAAGCAGAACTCGGGTCCGAACTAACCTTTCTTGACAAGAGCTACCGCCTCGTCCCAGTCCCGAACAGCGATGGCCATAGTCAGATCGTCTTCGAACGTATCCAACAAACCACCACTTAGGTCTCCGGAAGACATAGAAGTTGGCATTTTGGGTAAAGGCGGCACGTCACCGGTCCTCGCTCCAACCATCTGAGGATCGATAGCAGGGTTAATGATCTGCCAAAAAAGTAGGTTCAAGGGAATTTACCTACATCACCGGTCCACATGCTCTTCCGTCGTTCTTGCTCCCTCTCGCTGTCCTTCCGCTTCTTTGCAGCGAGATCTTCTGCTACTTTCCGGAATGCAGCCAGTAATACTCGTTTGTCGTCAGCAAAGTTGGTGCGATAGACCAGACTCTCCTTTCCCCGTCGTATCTTGATAGCATTAGTTAGATCTGTTCGCCGCAATGTTATCGTGAGTATCGATAACGGTGACCATATCGATTGACGGCTCACCTCCGCTATCCTTCACGTCCACCACGACTACCTCGTTCAAGTTCCAGCACCTTTCCGCAACCAACCTCCCCTTGCTCCTATCCTGATCCTTCCCCTCCTTTTCTCTGGTTTCCGCTTCATTTCTTTTCCTCTTCCGTACCGCAACCAGCAGAAGATCGTTCAGCAAAAACAGCTCGACACTCTGCTTCACCTTGTAGGTAGCGGAATCGAGTTGCGAGAAGTTGGACGCTTCGCAAATAAGATGTCTCCCTGGGGCGTAGGGTAAGAACTTCTGGGAACCGGCAATCTGAGTCCACAAGGCTTGCACTTGGTTTTTGTATAGGTTCTCCAAGTTGAGGACGGAATTCCGGACGGTCTTTCTTCGCTCCACTGAGACGACGCAAAAGAGGGGGGTTAGCGCCTCGATCGAGAGTATTATCTGTACCATCCGGCTCACAAACGCTGCTTGCGTCTACTGAAGCTTTCCCGATTTCATATGACCCGAACGAGTCTTCTCCGGTGCCTGTTCCAGCACCTAAGAGGCTTGGTGCCCGTTTCCACTCGTTCAGCATCTCTTTTAGCTCAAGCATGTCGTTCTCCAAGAGACCAATCTCTTTGGAAATGGTAACGAAGTGCGCGTAGCTATAACGGAACAGATCAGTCAAGATAGGGATAGCAACGAAGCGGCGTGTAACTGACTTCGAAAAGACATTGTTTTTCAGCTGAGTACAGGTGATAATCACATCAGTATCCCTGTGTCTGCTGCATTATATATATCCACTACTTGCCTCCTTAGCGTTCTCCGCCTTTCGATCTGCTAATGCTATTTTGAAATCGGCAATCTCGTCATCTTCGGCTCCAGCTAATGTCTTCTTTATGTCTACGGAATCGAAGCGTTACCGACATGAGCCGCTGGCCTCACAAGAGAAAGGACTCTTTCGAATACTCACAGGTATTGACGTCCGCCTTGTCGTCCTTCAATCCTTCCAGATCCCACCTCGGGCCCAACGTTCTCTCCTCTGAAGCGTAATCCTCTCGGACGGCTACGCTTCCTCTAGGTCTGACCATCTCCTCTTCTCTACTCGTCTGCCCGCCAGGAAGACCGAGAGCGGGCTGTCGGTAAGAGGAGGTGGGGCCGTTCGGGAAAGAGAAGTTTCCGAAGGTGGACGAAGCGGGTTCATTTGTAGGACTGAAGGCTGCGGAAGTATCCAATCGAAGCATAGGTACAGGAGGTGCAGGTATGGAAGGGGATGGTTCGGCGTATCTGTTACATAGCATTTTCGCAATGATTCTTCAGTCCGAGCGATTCAATGCAACAATAGGACACGTACCTCATTGACAACCTCTTCTTGATCTTCTCTCCGACTCTACTCTTCCTACTGTCTCCCTTCTTCTTTTCTTTCTCCCTATTCCTCTCCTGATTCTCTGCAGTCCTGACATAAGTCTGCTGTCTCTTGATGCTCGGCTTCGTCTGCACGGAGGAGGATGGAAGTAACGATTGAGGGAGTTTGGACGTGAGTTCAGGTAAGTTGAAAGTCGCTTGTGTTAAGGTGATGTTCTTCGCTTCCTGTTGAGGGAATTCGGACATTCGCCGGTTCCGCAAACTCTGTGAGTTGGACATCTTGAACGAGTATGATGCCACTGGATTGATCTAGATGACTCGAATGATCTAAGCTAAGGTTTCCTTGACACTATTGTACTATTGTAATGTAGTAGTATACGTAGTATAGATAGTAGCGTTGTGAGTAAGTGATGGCATGACCGGGTATCTTATTCCCACCTGGAATGCCGTCAGCAAGCGGACATCTGGCCGCGCGAGAGCGCGAGAGTTCCAGTTCACATGTCCGTCATCATCATCATCTGTTACAGAAAACGTACACAATCGATATTACATCTCGTCAACTTCTTGATCTCGTCTGCTCGCACGGTAAGGTTCGCGCCTCCCACCCCCGCTGAGACGATATCTGACGCTCTCGTGGCCTTCTTTCGACATAGCTATCATCCGAGTCTTCATCGGAAGTCGCTTCGCTCCGAGAATTCCTTGCCGCTTTACGGTTAGCACGCGCCTGGGAAGCATGGCCAGAGGCAACGCCTGAGTTGGATCTAGAGTGTGGACGTCTGATCGGAGATCGCTCCTCCTCACTGTCGCTGATTGGGGAAGACGCTGCTCTTTCTCCGACTCTGCGATCGCGACGAGAGCCCCTCGATCCAGACGGACGATCCCCCCTATGAGGTTGGGCAGTCCCGCGTCCCGCGTGATTACTCTCTAGGTCGATCGAGTCGAAAGATTCACGACCTTTCTCGTCTTCATCGTCGGATTCTTCGTCATCTCGTTGTCTATTACCCTTTCCTTCCGCAACAAGCTTAGTCTTCTTGTTACGAAGACGACGGCGGTACATCAATATCGCTACCGTGATTACAATCAGGCCGACAATGCCTATCTCGTGGTTGTAAGCATTGTATACTCCCACTAGAAGACTATACAAGGAGCTCACCTGCTGCTCCGTATCCAATCAACTCAGCGTCACTTATACCGCCTGATGTCTTTTCTGTGGCGGGTATATTGCTAGATTCCGGCGCGCTTTCGCTAGTCGCAATGACAGACGCGGAGACAGAAGCCATAGCGAATGAGGACATGACGGCTGGTGACAAAGCCGTTCGAGATGGTAATTGAGGTAAAGCTGTGGCCAACTTGATCAAGCTCATTCCGGCGATCAATGAGATAAGGGGGGATGGTGTCATGTTGATCATGGTGATCTGGGAGGTTTGGAAAGGGAATTTATTCAACGGCTCTTGAAGTCGGAAATGGTCGGGCGAAGGAACTTCACTGTAATGACTGATCATCTATGTATAGGATATCGTTCTAGGTACTCTCACACGTATCGTAGCACAGGGATTACCAGCCTTGTAGGATCTTCATACAAAGGAAGATGAAACACTCAGACGTTTCAGGCCAAACGAGAATCGCGAATCGCGCGAAGCCGGCTGGACAGACCGAGTCACGTGACAAACAACCAGTCACTCAACTAGCCTGAGGCATTCAAGCGAAACCTCCCTAGATTAGTTACAATACTTACTATTTCATACTTCGTTCAAAACCCATACGGCCTACCATCGATTCAGCAAAATGACATTAGCTATGCCTCCCCTTCATCCAATAACCGAATCGCCTGTTGTGACGCCAAACGAAGGACCGGTAGAAGTCCGATCCGGTTCTTCCTCTAGGAGCGACGATAGACAGAGCGTGGCTGCTGAAGCATTTAACGTAAATGGGGCTTACAAAAGAGCACTCGATGATGAACAGGTGAGTGAAAAGGATGTGAAATTTCGCATCGTAAGTGAGCTGATTAGTACGGTGATAGGTCCCGCATCCTTTAGCTGCCATTCTCGCCCTGACGCAACTAATGGAAGTCTCAACCGGTTAGTCTGCTTGTCCCTTCTTCACCTGATATCTCATTGACTGTTTCTCAACCATACTTGCCTCTAGCCTCGACATTGACCGGGCTCTTGACTGAACTGGTTGCTGCCAGGAAGAAATTGGTCGATACCCAGCCTTCCCTTGGGGTTCGAGCGGGTTGTCAGCTGTTCGAGAGGTTCGTCAGTAGTAGCGGGGCTGGGGAGGTGAGCCGGTCTCACAAAGCTGTAATCCACGAAAACGGAGGCTAATATGAATTTCCGATTGTAGGACTTCCCTTCGCATAAACGCTCGCTTATCGAACAAGGTCGCTCGTTCTGTACTGTCACCGCACCAGAATGTCGCCATAAAATCGCCGAATTAGCTGTTGGATTCATCCGAGACGATTGCGTCGTATGTGCCTCTGCATTATTGAATGGAAATCTGGTCAAAGCTAATGAAGACGAACCGATCACAGATATTGACACATTCATACTCGAGAACGGTCATTCAGGCGTTGTTGAGAGCTCATAAGCAGAACAAGAGGATCAAGGTTTACGTTGCCGAAGCAAGGCCTCAAGGATTGGGGTGAGGCTCACTGTATTACATGAAATCACGAGGTAACGAGCTAATCCTCTACCCTACCTAACAGTCTCAAGACGCATCAAATCCTCACCCAAGCTGGCATCCCCTGTACTGTCATTCTCGATTCTTCCATTGCCTACATTCTCGAACGAGTCGACATCGTGCTGGTAGGAACCGAAGCGGTGGTGGAATCTGGCGGACTGGTCTCTCGGATTGGAACCTCTCAATGCGCCTATCTCGCTCGAGCAATGGGGAAACCGTTTTACGCCCTGGCGGAGAGTTACAAGTTTTTGAGGTATTATCCCTTGACTCAGAGCGATCTGCCCATGCCTAAAAGCTGGGGGAGACGGATACCGCTCGAGTTTGATCAACTGGATGAGGAGGATGAGGAGGACACGGCCAGGCAATCGAGGGAGGAGGGGCAAGGACGAAGGGGGCTTTCGAGAGCGAATACCACCGCTCCTGCTACTCCTCGACGGATCTCGCTGGCGGAGGCTGCTAGTGCTGGAGCTGGGGGACAGGGGAACAATATACCTGGGTTTGACGTGAGATGGGAGATGACGAGGGAAATGGAGGAGAAGAATCCTTTAGTAGATATAACCAGTCCAGAGTTGATCGATTTGGTGGTGACGGATTTGGGATCGAGTGAGTGCTTCGTTCAATAACACTCGGTAACTAGCACGTCAACTCATGATTTGGCTTTACCACAGTCTCGCCGACGGCGATCAGTCAATACCTAGTTGCCTTGTTCTCCTCGTAGATGCAGTTGTATAATATCTGGTCTCGATGTTGTACCGCGGATCTTATGGTCCGCCACCCCTGTTTCATGTTTGCGGAATCAAAGTGGGCGCGTCGTATGACGAGCTTATCGACCTGATTGTTGTCGATATGCTCATCAACAGTCTACAGCGACCGACAAGCAACACATTGATACAAAGGACAACAACAAGTACACAATAACGCTATGAACGTTCAACCTGGTCGTTGATCACAGAAAATCTTCTTCTTCGCCTGGTCAATCGTTCTGACATGTTCACTACTCCACGGCGTTCGCCCACAACCTCTCCGAACCACTCTCCTCCTGGATTCCGCATCAAACTTCCCACTACCACTCCAGCAGGTCTTAGTCGTCCTCGAGCCGATCTCAGTCATGTCACACCAGGGTACACTCCTGCCTCCAGATCTCTAAGGAACCAAGAAGAACTATCGTTTGACGATGAAGGGGAAACACAGGAAGATATCACCAATAATACCACTGATACATCAGGAGCATATGATTCTTCTTACGGTCAGGAGGAAGACGAAGGAGAAAGAGCAGCGGTAGATGATTTGATCAACGGGATTCAGAAGACCATGAGGATCGTTTCGACTGCTTCCGATTTCCCCACGAGCAGGCAGAGTGAGGTGGAAGCGACCGAGGTGGAGAATCTCATCCCGCCAGAGCATCCTTTCGCGGTCGATGATGAGGATCAGGTGCTGTCGCCAGAACAAGACACGAATGAGCCGAATGTTAAAGGCTCTATTCAGCCTAGAGCGACTCACAAGGTAGGTGCAGCGCATGCGATTTAAAAGAAAACGAGATGACTGAAAGCGATACAGGTCATACGTTCCTTAGGTCAACCATCAATTCAACCCCGAATGAACCGTTCCACCCTCGCTCGACTGAATGGTAATTCTTCACCTAGGCCAAACAGAGACTACAAACCATCTCCACCCACTCATAAGATGTCCGTGTCGACTCTGGCTTCGAGACCCCTCGATTCACCTCTTCGAGAATCTTTCTCCAGAGCTGGCAATCAGGTTCCCAAAGAGTCTACCGTAAACATAATACAAGGGCAACGTAAGATGGGTGAAGGAGTGGCTACCCCCGCTAGCATCCGTCCTCCTTCTATAGTTAGTCCAGCTGTCAATTGGATATCTCGTTGGCGATGACTGACCCCTCGTCCACTTTGATGCTACAGGTCGGTAAACCTACCCGGTCCTCCACTCTTCGCGCGACCATGGCAAAAGATCCTTCCTACTTCTCACCTGAGATCGATACGAAATCCATCTCCCGCACCGTCGACATGTCTCCACTAGCGATCAAGGAACGTCAAGCCAGGATATTCCAAGGTACTCCCGGACACAAACGTAATCTGAGCCTCAAGAACGAGATCTCGAGTTTGAGACAAGGGGTGAGTCGTCAGACCGGTCTTGAGGGCGGGAACGGGTTCACTTCGGACGACTGAGACTGAGCGAGTTTTCGATCCCGTTCGACACAGGCGACGCATAGGACCAATCGTTCTGCGGATCTACGAAGAGATCCTACCCTGGCCGCTCGTCCTGTGACGCCCTCTAGGGAATTCAAAGCGAGGCCTTTGCCTGCGATGTATGGGAACAGGGCGGGTGTCAGACGTGGGACCCCGGCTTGAAGCGGTTGGAGATAGGAGAATGGGGAATACATATGCAAGAAGGAAGGTCTTGGGGTTATAGCTTTGATTTGTATGATAGTTCTAGGTTGCAGGTTGTATCTATGGTTCGAGCGAGCAGGCGAATGATGGTTCACCGTACGCGAGCTGTATATCAAGATCTTTGAGGGTCCTTTGGTGATGATCGATGAGACGTAGGTCGAATTCATTGTGCTAATTGATATATCGTACATACTTTCCAGGCCCATAGACCGACCTCGTACGATGATCGAGTGTACTACTACACTACGCGATATGATGATGAAATGGATACAAATCGTCTTTCCCCTTTACGAGCCGCCCCTTCGGCCTTTCCGAATACCTCAACCAGATCCCTGATCTAACGTGAAACAAATACAAATCCTCTCTTTTCCCTCTGCCCGGTGCCTTTACCTGCCTGATCTGACCTGCCGTCGATCGGATCGGAACGGATCGGATTGGATCAGCCGGCGAGATCGATACTGCCACAATCGCTACACATGGTCCACATGCTTCGTTTACCCGTGGCGGGATCGGGATGATCGGATAACATCAGTTTAGGGATCGTCCTGCATTGAGGTCTGAAGTGCCGAACGTTAAAGCATGAAGCGGGAAGAAGGCAAGGGTTCTCGATCAGTCCCGAACCGTCTCACTCTTCGCGAACAGATCGGACCCGGTAGACTGACCCATGAACGTTCCTAGCCTTTTCCACCTCCCCTGCGACCCCTGTATATTCCTCCATTGGGGTTCCTCCCTGACTCGTGCCTCCGGTCCCTCCGGGCTGAATCAGTCCCACTCGGGGCGGACAGAGGTCGGTGGAGAATGGTTGAGCGGCGAATGGGCTGGGTTGGGGTTCTTGCCCCGGGAATTGAGATTGAGATTGGGATTGGAAGCTTCCTGGTGTAGGCGGGAGGGACATGGTGGTGATATAGTTGGCATGCGGGTGGGAAGATGTGGATAGGTTGGAAAGGCGACGGGATGATTGGGAATGAAGGGGAGCGATTTCTCTTGAAAAGTAATCTGCAAGTGGTTGGTTTGTGAAAGGAAGGGAATAAGCTCTTGTACGTTGTCTCTCTCTCTCTCTCTCTCTCTCTCTCTTTTGATGGTGGAGATGGAGGAAAAAACCTACCTCCAATAGAACTAGCGGGATCCATCTCCACATCCTCCCCCTTCAAAGGCACATGACTTCCAAAAACGTCCACACTGCCCCCCGTAGACTGCTGTCCCGTTCCAGGCGTACCGGTCCCGAACAGACTCTGATTGAGGTTCTGGCTGGAATAGTTCGAGGTGAATGCTAACGGTGCCGGACGGGATTGTTGGGTTCGAAGTTGCTATAGCCGCGAAAGAGAAAGGGGGTAGGGTCAGTATACGTTGTCCTTTCCGGTTCAGACGTGAGCAAGATCAGTACTCACCTTGGCGGCACTGCCTTCGTCGATGATAGGATCCGCTTCGTCGCCTGTCCGTTTTCTTTTACCTCCAGGGGTGAACAGGACTTCGGAGGGCGTGAGAGGTGGTTGTCCGAACGTGAAAGTGTTGGCAGGGATGTCGATGTCCATGGTGTGGTGCGGTGTGTGGGTGGCTAGTATAGGGCAGTGGCAGAGTAGGTCGAAGTGATGTTATCGAGGTGAATGTCAGATTTGAAGGAGCGAAAGTGCAAAGTTGTGGAAGTGAATTCGTTCGTTCGTTAGCGCTCAAATGGCTTTTTACCAGTCGCGGAGTCTCCAAGACGCGTTGAGATGACGTGGATTTATAGTGTCAGGGCATTGATTTGACACGTCACACGTCAGCAGAGTGACGGTTTATCAATTAACAACCATCGACCTAGATATCGTAAACAAACCCATCTGTCCGAGCTCATCACGCACATTTCACTGAACATCACAACGAACAACACAACCAATCTCACCACACCATGTCATACTCTCGCCCCTCAGTCCCCTCGTCCCTCTCTCACCTCCTTCCGGCTCAACACGACCTCACCCCCTCCCAACTCCGTCTCCTCGAGAAACAACAGGAATACGCTTCCCTCCAGGCCCTCAGGGAGGCCAGTGGGAACATGTTGGCCCGTGTCGAAGAGTTGGCTAGGATGAGTAACGTTATGGCCGATGGGGGTGCCGGTGAGTGTGGGATTGGATGGTCACAAGGAAAGGACGTGCGTTGATTCGGTTTTCGGTTTCGTAGCGGTGGGATCGGTCCTGAGGAACTGGCCACATGTATTCTCCATCCTGAACCTCTTCGGTCCGTCCCCTCCCCACTCCCGTATCTCTTTCTTCACACTCACTCACAAACGATCTTTCTCCTGCTACATCCCTCACTCATAGAGAAATCCTCCGAACCCAACCCCGAACCCGTGGAGGACGATCCGGAAGAGGTCCCGGAACAAGAACCTTTACCTCAACTCGTCCGGCTGGGGTATGATAAGTATCAATCGCAGGATCAAGAGGGTTCGGAGGTGGGGGGGAAGTAGAGGAAAGGGGAAATGACTGAAGGGGTTCGGGATGGACTTTGGGCGATGCAACCTTTAGACGAGAGGGGACACCAGGATCATACCCGCACACCACTTTCCCTGCTCGATTCATCCTCATCATCATCATGACAACCTAAACCTACACCCTTCCCTTACAAAAACTCCCATCCCCTCTAACAGTATCCAAATCCAAATCCAAATCCAACTCCTCCTCACCCAAACCCAAACCCAAACCCAAACCCAAACCCACAACCCAATCCCCAACCTCATCCACCCCGAGCCTAACCTCGACCCCAGCACGAACACTCCCGTACCCCGGAAGATCTAGGAAATCGGTCCGGACGGAATCGATCGATGGGGAAGGACTGTGAGGCAGGCTGGAACTTGCCCGGGTCATGGGGGGGAGGGAAGAGTGGGATGGCAGGTCGTCTTCTCTTTGTCCGGAGCACGAGCACGAGCTGGAGGTCGAGGAGCAGGAAGAGGGAGGGACGATCCGAGCGGGGTCTCTTGCCCGGAGAAAAGGCGATCGTCGGTCCGACCAGAGCGAATCGGATGGGTCGGGGAAGATGGAGGAGAGGTGGGACGGGGAGGAGGGGATGTATCTCGGTGAACTGTAGATGGGGAGATGGAGCAGATTCGAATTAGGTTTCGCCGTTTCGATCGAGTTGAGGTTGAGCTTCAGGTCGGGGTTCAGGTGGGCGTGGACGTCGATCGGGAGTGAACTTGTCGCTACGAAAGTCTGGGTTGGTTCGGTTGGAGATGGGTAGGTCGATGGAAGAGGAGTCATCAGTAGCCCCGAGGTCAGGAGGGGATGAGCAGGAGGGGATGAAGAGCGCGCTGTCATTTTCGTTCCTTTTCCGTCGCTCTAGTTTTCGGTATTCGGAGAGCGGGATTTCGGTTTCAAGGTGAATGGTAAGGAGAATCGGATTGGGTACAGGGGGTTGGGAATGGGGAGAGTCGGTGAATGAATCTGGTCTGAGAGGACGGGGTGGGAGGGGAACGTTCTTGTCGCTCTACCCACCTCTTCTCCCCCTTTTCATACTTGCTTCTTGATCGGGTCGATGCTTCCTTTGATGTGGAGTCGTTTCAGATTGTGAATGGGATCAAACAGAGAGAGTCGTGAATTTGGATCCGCAGGGACGATCGATCACCGAGAGCGCTCTGGTTGATCAACCATTTCAAGGTTGAAGCTGCTCCGCTACAGCTCAGACACTGATACACCGCTGCTGCACTTACATACAATGCACAAACCCCACCTCTCCATCCAGTTCCGACCCACTTGAACTTCCCCCGAACAATGGCCAGGGCGATCCATCAACGAGCCAGGACGTTCGATCCGGGTCCACCGGCGATGCTAGAGGAGATCTCAAAGGCTGACATTCATAGTTGGAAAGGAGTGGCGGGTCTGTTACAGGAACGTTTCCTGGCTGAACAACAACAGCAGCAGGGCGCACCTCCTTCTTTAGATTCCCCCCTGGATCAACCGGATGATTCGTTCCAGAGGACGTCGACCTCGAGGGAGGAATCGTCAGGGAGGATGACCTTTTCCGGAGTCTCTTCCTTTCAATCCCCCGCCAGCTCCATATTCAACCTCGGAACGTTCTCACTGAACCATTCCCCCAGGAAGAAACCCGGTCTCCCGGCTGGACGTACGCCGATCTCCGTACCCAGTACACCTCTTAGGGAATCTCTGATTGGGAACCCGTTCGGACAGGACGAAGAGGTTCGGAGGTTACCGGCTAGACATAGGCAGAGCTTGTTATCCCCCGTCCAACCTACCTCGAGGGATCGGAGTCGCAGCGGAAACAGGGAGAGGAGTAGGGAGAGGAACAGGGATGCGTCGGGGTATGGGCGTACAGCTGGACGACAAGCTTCGGAACAGACCATTCGACCGGTCCGATTTTCTTTACCCACACAGATCCACAGCGATCCGAGTCATTTGAACGGCTCGAGTCGGATCATCTCGGACGAATTCATATCCACTTCACCCCCGTCGATACAACCCGAGAACCTGGGTGGGGGACTGGAAGATGGGTTCTTCGGGTCGAACAAACGATCGAAACCTAATCCCGACTTGGGATCTTTCTTGAATGAGAGCATACATGCGGTGGATCCTGAACCGCTCTTACAAACGAATCAAGTGGACCCGACAGTGATCCGGAAGAAACCTTGGAAGCAGAGGTTAACCGGTGAGTCATCCCATCCCTCAACGTGATCGACCTCATGGACCAACCCTCTCGCTCTTCCCTCATCGACAGGTCTTCTCAAGCTCACGGTACCTCAACAACAAGTACTCAAGTGCTCCATCGCCTACCTCCTCGCCTCTCTCTTCACCTTTGTACCTTTTCTCGCTCACTTGCTTTCCACCAGTTCTCAGAAGGATGTGCATGGGAGGATCATAAGAAAACCCGCTTATAGCGCTCATATGGTCGCAACGATCGCTTGTTATGTGAGGAAAACCCCCTCTTCTCGACCTAGTCATCCATCCATCCGGCGATTCTGACTGAATGATCTTTTTTGTTTTTCTCTTTCGTCCACCAGTTTCATCCGGCACGTTCGGCCGGGGGGATGATCCTCGCTTCGAAATACTGCATGATCCTAGCTTCCCTCGCAGCGTTCTTCTGCGGGTTATCCATCCTCACGCAAGCCGCGTTCGATACTTATATCCCTTCGACGGACGTTTGGGTGTTTGAATTGGGGGATATGGTCGTCCTCTTCGTTTGGGTGCTCTTGGCCATGGGCGGGTTGGCTTGGTTGAAACAGTGGGTGAATAATCCTAGTTTCAATACTGGTCAGTTCTGGCGTTCTTGGGCCGGGGTTCGTGTGCTGATGGTGGGGGCTACGTCGATTCAGGATGCTCGATGGCGGCTGTCACCCTGTTCACCGTGGTCGTCAAAGAGGGCGGATGGAATAAACTCGCCGAAGTACTCTTGATCGTCGTGATCGGAGCCGCCATCAGTAACCTCACCTGTTTCACCTTGTGGCCCTCTTCCGCTACTACCAGGTTACAAGGGTCCATCACCAAGACGTTGGATTCGTTTGGGACTCTGCTTGAACTCCTGGGTGCCACCTTTCTGTTGGATTCTCCACCGGGAGACGCTACTTACGGATCGCTCAGTCAGGCCGTCAAATCACACAACGAATCGTTCACGAAACTAAAGGCCGATCTCGCCGAGGCGCAACACGAACGGCTCATCGATGGACGGATGAACATCGCGCAGCAGCATCGGTACACCGCCGTGGTCGACAGTCTGCAGAAACTCGCTCAGCATCTCACTGGGTTACGGAGCGGGACGGAATTACAGATGGAACTGTTGAGGGCGAATCAGGAGGGGAGACTCGCTCTGGATGAGGAAGGACCGGCGGATTCGTCTTTCACGTCTTTCACCGAGACCGGCCAGTCTCGCTCGTCTCATCGGGTCAGGGCTCAGAAACCGGATGATAATAGCTTGGCGCATGCGGGAAACCTGTTCTTCGAGTATCGGGAGAACGTCGCCGAGACGATGAGGGGTCTGGTGGCAAGTTTGTTCAAGACGGTTTGAACGACGACATGCTGATTCGCCCACCCGTCATAGAATTTGAGCAGTCAAGGTTTGAGTCTTGTCAAAATCGCCATGACAGACTTGAAGTCTCCCGGGAAACACGTGACGGCTCTGACTGAAAATCAAGAGGATCTGGATTTCAAGTTGCGCGATTTCCGGAAACTGTCGCTCAACTCGGTCAAGAAGTTGTACGCTGGAGCTTCGGATCGTCGGATCGAGGAACTGTTCAACGAGCCTTCCCCGCTCAATACTGACGGTTTCCCCGATAAGAGCGGGCCTATCGACGCTATCTACTCGATCTACTTCTTCGTGTTCACGTTGGAAGAGTTTGTGAGAGAGTTGAGCACCCTGATCGGAGGCATGGTCGAATTACTGGACGGACAAACGATGCATCGTATGCCAGCAGTACTGACATGGGCTACCCCAACGTACTGGAAGTCTCGTAGACATGCCCCCAAGCGTAAACAAACGATACGTAACCGAGTTGCCAAACTCATTCCGATCGATCCCAGCGACTTGCAGCCTCAAGCTGTCTTTCCGGAAAAACGGAAGAACAAGTCAAACACCTTGACCACTCCATCTCGGGAATCCCTTACACGATACAGCCGATGGAAACAGGCCATATGGCGGTTTCAGGCTCGTCTGCAGGAACCAGATATCAAGTACGCCATCAAAGTCGGTCTAGGCACGGTCATATTGGCATTCCCCGCTTTTACGCAACGCTTTCGTCCGACTTTTCTAGAGTTTCGAGGCGAATGGGCGTTGATCGCGTTTTGGGCTACCATGAGCCCATCTATCGGAGGCACGAACCTGTTGTCCTTCTACCGGGTCGCAGGTACGTTGTTGGGTGCGGTTGTCGCAGTGGCCGCATACACAGCCTTCCCTGAGAACCCGGTCGTGCTTCCCATCATCGGATTCTTGTTTTCCATACCCTGTTTCTGGATCATCACCCAACGGCCAGCATATCAGCAAGCCGGTCGGTTCATCCTATTGACGTACAATTTGACGTGTCTCTACGCCTACAATCTGAGGGAAAGGGATCTTTCCGCTCTGGAAATCGGGTGGCGAAGATCAGCTAGTGTCATTGCTGGAGTCGTGTGGGCAACCGTCGTCTCGAACTTATGGTGGCCCTTTGCTGCAAGGCGTGAATTGCGTATGGGCTTGAGCGACTTCTCCCTGGATCTGGCCTACCTGTACTCTCAACTTGTCCGAACATATAGTGGTCATCATACGGATGCTTGCGCCAACCACCCCATATTAAGAGGAGTCGCTGGTGCGGATGAGGAATCGCCACTTCTGGAGCACGTGCAAACCACATCTTCAGATCAACCGGCCAATGAACTAGCAACACGGCAGTTCATGAGCATGGAGTTACACCTTCAAATCCAGTTGATCAACTTGCGCAACCTGTTGAGTCAAACCAAAAACGAACCCAGATTGAAAGGACCTTTCCCTCAGGAAATGTATGCGGAGATTCTGAACTCTTGTCAGACATTGTTGGACAAGTTACATTCAATGCGCTGTGTCATCACGAGGCAAGAATGGGACGAGTCGGTCCACATCGAGATATTACGACCTATCAACGAACAACGACGAGAAATGGTGGGAAACGTCATACTCTACCTGTACCTTCTATCGGCTTCCTTCCGCTTGCGGTTGCCAATGCCTCCAGTCCTTCCGGCCGCAGAGATCTCGCGACGGCGATTGGTTGATGTTGTGAGGCATCTAGATATCGTCAAGCAAAAGATTGGAGAGGGCGATATCCGACATCTCTTGATATTTGCTTATGCGTTGGCCATGCAGGTACGTCCTACTCGATCCTCGTTCATCCCTGCCGCCGTAATTGATCTATATTCCCACTTTATCAGGGTGTGATCCGTGAACTGGAGTTTCTAGGACGGACTTTGCAAGATGCGTTTGGCGTGATTAGCCAGACAGCTCGAGAAGACTTCGAGACCCTTTTCGTCTAGAAGGTCTCCTTATGATTGCCATACAAAACTCAAGGAGCATCCCACTAATGAACTCAACAACGACATAGACGATCCATACGAAGCTTATCACGAAAGGCACTGTATCTTGTGGATTTGTACGAACTTTAATGCCTCAAATCTGCTTATAATCACCAGATCTTTCTCTCCTATTGACGACACTACCTCTTGCTGATCACTACCATTAAGCTTGAGCATAGCAATGCTACCTAGCCCTGACCTGAATCCTCGAACAAAAATCGGTAGGGCCACCAAAATCAACGCGTGAGCGCGAAGATATTGCACCTTGCGACCCTCTTTTGGGTCTATATGGTTTCAATCGATCCTGACCGGACTGCCTTTGTATGTTAGAGTTGGGATTTCCCTAGCTTCGGCTTGTCCAATTCGATCTTCTCTTGGTGGGTCCCAAAGACCCTTCTGATTGCTAAAGCAGCATGTGGACCCCTGAGCTGACTTACAATCCCTGGTCGAGTCCAGTTACCATGGCCGTCGATGGGGTCGACCTGGTTACATCGACACCCATACCACCGAGGCAGGTTGTCACGCCTGTCAACGGGCCTATCACTGCAGTAATGGATTCCATGTCGCCGTTTCTTGTAGAAGAGGATACACCGGGTCCGGACATACATATGATCGACACCACTACAGGGGAGAATTGCAACAATACAGCTGCTGAGCAGATAGAGGCCTCTGTATATGGCGCATCAACTGATAGTAGTCGAAAGGAGACAAAAGCCAGAGCATTGCCCCTGGAGAGTGCATCAAAGAAGAAAGAGAAATCTAGCAAAAGGAGAAGGACTACAGGCCGCCCGTCAACGGATGATGAATTCAAAGCATCATACCGAGCGTCCTCTCCCACGTCTTCTCATGATGGATTGGAGAGAAGGCTGAGAAGGAACGCTCCAAGGGGGTCAGTCATTCGGTGCCTTGATAAAGGATGACAGAAGGCTCATGTTTCTTCTCGTATCTGTTTAGGAGCACAATAGGAGGAAATCGCAACGTAGACGGCACGATACCATCCTCCATTACGATACCCGAATTCAACATGCTTCCACCTTCTTCTCCCACGGCATCTGCAGCAGATGACCCGTCCCTTATACCATATGCCTCGCCTCGGTCTATGTTTCGTCCTCCTCCGTCCGCTGCATTAGAGATCTTTACCAAACCACCCTCTCCTAGCTTCCGGCTCGCATTTCGAGGGCAAATCATTGGCGAATTACCAGCATCAGCTTCAACAAGCAGCACGCTCACACCCCTTCCTAACAGTATCTCCGGTGCTTCAATTCATCATCCTATAGGGAGTACTAGCACGACGAACGAAATCGATCCCGCAGTGGGCGATCAACGACCCTTTGCGCTGGCAGTTCCTCCTGAAAATGACAGTCAGGCTGGCTCTAGCAGGGGGGCCGAGAGAGCTATCACGCCCCAGATGAATATGCAAACAAACTTGCGAGCTAGTAGAAGGAGCTTAGTTGGCAATGATACATCTCCTTATGCGATCAAAATAGCACCGAAAACTACGGGAAAACGAAAAGGGAAAGCTAAAGCGAGCGATCCCGATGGTATTCTTGAAGCTGTGGTAAGCACAATTCCTGTCTGATCTTGTTAGTCATATGGTAACGCTCATATTGAACATATTTCTGCTTATATCAGCCAAATCACGATTACTGTTCAGCTTGCGGGGGCATCGGCAGGTTTTTGTGCTGTGACGGCTGCCCGAGATCTTTTCATTTTATGTGTTTGGAGCCACCCCTCAATATCGACGAGCTCCCACAGGAAGATGAGTGGTTCTGCAAGCAGTGCGACCTCCGAAAGCATGTGAGTGCGGACGTCTAAGGATGTCCTGTTCGGCACTAATATAGGGATGCACTGTTCGCCATCATAGCCCAAGTCAGTCCCATCGTATGACGGCATATTTGGCAAGCTTCTCAAAAATGTTGAGCGATCTAATCCGCGGGAGTTCCGTCTGCCTGATGTCATACGAAACGCCTTCACAAATGGTAGGTGGATCGTTCTTCAGCCTTCTCTCGATTTCAACGTGAAGCTCATCGAAGCAAGATAGTGCAAACACAGTTTGATGGAGCGTATCTGGAGAATCACGAGCAAAAGCCTGTCAAGTTTGAGTAAGAGCTTGCCTCTGGTGTTGATTCATATCGCCATACTGATTCCGAGTGTCTCAGTCGTGCTGGATTTCCGGAAGAAGGCGATATATATCGTCTGAAATCTAAGGGACAGTCTGTGATTTGCTTCAGGTGCAAAGGCTCCGCAGCTCCCGTTGGAGCAGGGGTAGCTGCTGGTATAGCGAAAGGTCGGCGGATGCTTTCGTGCGACTATTGCGCTTTACACTGGCACCTGGACTGTCTCGATCCTCCTCCGCCAACGATGCCTCATCCTCTGCGAAAATGGATGTGTCCCAACCATGCACAAGCCCTATTGGTAAGCCCTATTCCAATTGAACGTGGTTGGTTCAGCCCTAACAGAAGATCGAGCTATAGCCGAAGAAGCGGACTCTCAAACATGGCATGACAGAAGAAGTAGTCACTCAACCCGGAACACGCAACAACGGAATCGTGGAGATCTTTGATCCGGAAGCGGAAAAAAAGCGCCTGGAATACGAAGCCGCATTCATCAACGGCAAACGGTACAAAGTCCCCGAGCGGATAATCCATTTAGACTTCTGGAATAAGATTGGTCGGAGTGCTATGTGCGTATATGCCGATCAAGACCAAGATATCTGCAACTCATATCCCCTCTACCTCTAGGGCGCTAGATTCGCCTACACTCGCAGCGCAGCATAGCAAGGAATCCATATTTGGAGGTCAATCCCCGTTGTCAACAGCACCATCCAGTCCTACCTCAGCGGCGCATCCACTTTCACCAGCACGAGAGAGCTCGGACTCACAGTTCCGAATAGATCCAGCTGTGATTCTTGCCCTTCTAGACATGCCTCGAGGATCGCCGCTGATGACCGCTTCGACGGCTTATGACACGAATCATACTAGACGACTAATCGTTCAAGAGATGGACCAAGAAACACTTCCAAAGGAGGACCAGGAGGTTATTCGAGACTCGCTTGAAGACATACAACAGTACCCATACCAAGAGATGGACCAAGAAGTAGATCAGGGGGTGGAGGGGAAGAAGGATCAGATCATGGATCAAGGGATGCATTTGCCGACTGAAACATTAGAAGAGGAGCCAGGAGAGAGCTCAGCGCTACCGGACTCGATTCTAACATCCTCAGAGCAGGTGGTAGGAATCGTCCAGCAAAACACACTTGTTGCGCCCCTCGACGCAGAAGGAGAACCCTTAATAAAGACCGCCATCGAGTCTGGACCACTCCAAGAGTCAACGTACACACTGCTGCCCGCAGAGACGTTCATACAGTCAACGCCGCATACCTACAACGACCAGAAGGAGTCGGATGAAGATTATCCAAGAGATGAGCTCCCCGTTGTGCTGCCGGATCCCACACATGGAATTCCACTCGATCCGCTTCTTCAAGAAACGGAAGTGGATCCCAGTATCGCTCACCAAACGAACGAGTACGAGTTGCCCAGCTTTGAGACTCTGATGCAGAACCAACCTGGCGACTTTACGTTTCCGGAGACTCGCCAAACAAGCTCCTTTGGCTCCATAGCAAACTTTACCCAAGCGTTCCCTGAAGTGGCTTCTTATAATCAAGGTAGTGAGAAGCCAAACACGCCGAGAAATAGAGATCGGCTTCGACCGATCGCAGCGAAACCACCTACTAAGCTACCCGGTTTGATCCTGCAGCCATCTGAGAATGGTGGCCGTTCAGTGGAAGCGCCGATGGAACCGGTAAGGTCTTCCTTCGTCTGTATCTGACAGAATACTAACGCAATCCTGATGCAGATGGCCGAACTCCCTCCTTCGACCCGCAAAGAAACTCCGCCAATCCCTGCCATCTTGCCTGAGAAGGTACTTATCTACAGCCATGCTTAAGCGCTATGTTTCAGATTGCTGATAATTTGCCACAGCTTACGGCCCCTGAACCGTTACAAGCTTATTCTAACCCCCAAATGCGACGTCCGCGACCAACCGCGATGGTTCAAGGCTCGACACCCAGAAAGATCTTGCCGTCAACTGCAATGCCGCAAACAACTCCGACCAAAATAACGCTGAAACTCCCCGGCCAAAATGAAGTCATTGCCAGACTGGCTTCGGCTAGAGCCAACGGGAAAAATATCTCGACAAAGTTGTGACGCAGTCACACGTGTTTATTTCTCTGATAGAGCTATTCCGTCTGCTACCTCTGTACACTTCATATGTGGCAACGCATAGGCAGCATCGCATCACCTTATACAATCGATAGCATACTGAAACGTGCAGAGGGTTTCACGATAGGCACCGGAGATATATACTCATTGCCACTGACGGCGACGCCTAGCGGCAGAAGACTCGCAAATCGTGCATCAGATGGCTTCCTGTTGAAGTCCTGCGCGAAAGCAGAGAGCACCGGGAAAAGGTGAAGCTGGTTGCGTTGAAGAAAGGTGTTTGCAAGATCCTGTGTCAAAATAAATGTCAGACCGATGGAGACATGCATGTACCACATTAACGCACGGTCAGTTGCTGCGGATCATTCTTCGCTAGCGCCTCAAGCACAGACCGTACAACGGTTTGTTCGTCAGCTGGGACCTCTGTAAACAGCAGTAAAGCTCGCTTGGAGAAGGTCTGGACAACGTCTTGCTCTACTGCTGCTCGGTAGCTACCAGGTATGCCGCTGTCAAGCATTGAAGCAGCGATAGAGCGCAATGCGAAGAATAGTCCGTTTTCAAGATCTGCTTATATAAATTAGCGAGAGGTTGCAACCTTTTAGGACTTCACTGCTTACCAGTAGTAGCAGTCTCTACTATCCGCTTTGCGATCGCGTCATTCATGGTGTTCACAGCACGTGCGACTATACTTTCCCGCCATGCAGGAAGAGCGGAGGCGTAAGCGGTATCGAGTTTTGAACCGACAGCTAGGATGTTTTGCTTTCAGTTCTTAGGCTAATTCAGTTGAAAGGGATATTGCGAGCTCACCATCGATAGATTGTTTGGACAACAGCAAAGTCGGTAAAGCTTTTGAAGTGGCAAGTAACGCAATAGCGAGTCGCGCAAGGAACAAGCATGTATGCGCCTGATTTGTGTTATTCGAAGAATCTGATTGATTCTCTTTGGTAGTAGCCTCGATCAAGGCGTCTGCTATTCCAATCGTTGTGTTTTTCGCCGCTTCTCGATATTGCCCAAGTAGCACGTCTTCTCCAGTCTTCTTCAGACATTTCACATCGTTTCTCATGCCTTTGGCAGTTTGTTCGAGCGACACTAGACGGTCATCTAGTAAAGGCGTTCGACCTTCCAGTCTCTGCCGTAAAGCAGAGCGGAAATCCCGTATGCTCTTCACGCGATTCACTCCTCCCCGGAGAGAGGGGAAGTCGACAGGCGAGAAGAATTCGACGGACAAGTGGTAGTCTAGGACAAGTTGGTCAGCGAAGGTCGCCGCGTTCAAATCTCGCGAGAACTAACCTTGTTCGCTTGCATTTCCATCCCGTATCGACCTCAAATCGCTGCGCAAGCCATCTGAAAAGTCCTGTATCAGTTCAGCAAGACGATTTTGCCATAGCTCTTTTGCTTTGTTAGCGAAGCTGTCAGTCAAAACAACTTGTAGCTTTTGCACGTTGTCCTGATGGAATTCGGCAGATCGCGAAGTAACGAGTCCTTCAAGTGCCTCGAGGGTACGCGCACGGACTGTCCAGACCTCGGTGATAAAGTTGATGTATTGTAGCCAACTACTGGTGCGCGTCCGGAAATGTTCAAAAGCCTTTTCGATCCAAGCATCCAAGCGGCCTGATAACTTTTGGGTCAGGCTAGAGTCTTCTGTAGCAATTGAGCCAATAAATGGGCTGAATCCCTGAATACTCTGAGGCAGGTATGTTTGAAGAATCTGTGAGGCAGGCATCGATCGCAGGAGTGAGGCGGATGATACCGTAGAGACCGCATCAGAGGTTTGACCAGAGGTTGACGAGGAACTTTGCATGCGTTTGATGGCGGATTCGATCAAGCTCTCGCCCTGATCCGCCAAAAATATGCCTCGAACAGAGGCTACGGTCTCAAGCAGAACTTTAATGCTTTCGTGAAACACCTTGAATCCTCGTTCCTGTTCCGAGACTCGCCGTTTCTCCTGCAATCGAGCCTTGCGCGTCTTAGTCGGATCCTCGCCGACACTGGGAGATCGATTGCGAAGTCCAGCTTCCCGATGAGGTACGGGAGATAAGCCCCTCAATACTTCCGCAGCGTTCAATCGAGAATCTTTTCTGGCATGTCTCGACTGCTTGCCGTGTCGAGGTAAGTCTTCGAGAGGAGCCATCGACCGTCCAGTTCTCTCATTTGATGAGCCAAAGTTGAAATTCACCATTCCTGATCGGTTACGCGATTGCAAGTGGGTAGTATGTATTTGTTGCAGCATCTTCAGTCTTTGTGTGAGGAAGATGTCGAGAACCTCTGGTAGTGGGTCCGAGCGCGGTTCGAGCAGAAGAATGGCAAGCAAGGATCGCATGACGTCCTAGATAAAATCGGGATATAAATGAAGATGCTACAACCAAGCAGAGGGCATACCGATGACTCACCTCATGCGAACTCAACATATCGGTATCTTGTTGTCGTAAAGCAGCAGTCGCTCTCTCAGCAATTTGACTACGAAGTGGAGCTAAAGCATCCCACTGCTTCTGCACGAGGGGAAGGAGCCTCTGTCAATGTAACTACACAAATCAGCTCGTGAACTATTTATCAGGACGGCTTCGAGCATACACTCGCCTGTTGCGAACCCTGATCAGCAGATCCCGTTGAGGAATTAGTCAACTCTTCCTTAACTACTCTAGCTAGAAGCCACAAGTAAGCAGCCTCCAAGTACTGTCCGGCAGCCAAGTAAGAATATAAAGCTTCAGAGGTAAGAAGAAGGTTTACGGTCAGCGTTTTAGAACTTGACAAGATTGACTAACTACTTCATTACTGACCTTCAGGAACATCGAGAAGGAATTTGACAGATGCTGCGGTTGGTAACTGATTTGAAACGTCTAAATGGTTAAAAGCGAGATTAGCAATCGCATATAAGATCGAATTCCGTTCTATATTCACCGGTATCAGGGGTGTATTTCTGTTCTATCTGCGTGCTAGTACGTCTTGAACTGAGAGGTTCGGGTTGAGGAAAGGAATCTTGTAGAAGTTTATCCCTCGGGTCTGAACATATCTGCTCTATCCTTTCAAGAGTAGTGGAGAGTTTCAGGGAAGAATCGCGGATTTGGGAGATTTGGGAGGTCGATAGAAGGAGATCTCGATATCGCTCGCTATTAACGTAGAAATCCCATAAGACTTGGATCGCTCTAAGTACTTGTTATTCATACATATACTCACCTGACCATAGTCCTCAGTTCACCTTGTTTGCCAGCCGCACTTGTCCGCAAGATGTCTTCCACCTTCTTGACCTCTTTGACGTTCAGCTGTCTAAAGACATCGTCCGGATCCATGGACGCCCAATGACCGTCCTTGCCACCTATTTGACCTATACTTCTATGTTGCACCCCGCTTCTCCGCCCCGTTCGATCAGATGCTATACTCGCAGCATAGTTGGAGAAAGCCCGACTTTTATTTCGGGCATGTCCGTTCAAATGGTTATTGACGGTATGCAGAGTCTGGTTCGAGGACCTTCTGCGCGATGGACCTGGCCTGTGTAGTAATTCTTGCGATGCTGATGCTAGAGGGGTACTCGGTGATAGAGGTGACATGAGTGGAGAAGGGTTTTGAGAGGGGTTCGCGAAGGTGTGACGTGGGGAAGGTGCGAATGCCATGATGGTCAGTATCTAGATCCTTATCCACGACACTTGAGAGGAGCAGACCAGCCTCCAGATCAACCAGTTGCCAAGGCAGCGCAGTTAAGTCTCTTGGACCAGCAAGAAGCTTGTGTCGAGAATGAGGATTGATGTTTGAGATATGAGAGAGGTCATATCGGAAGCATACCCATAGAGTCAAAATGGATATGCGTTATTGAAAGATGAATGACCTGCCTCGCTACAAACATCTCTTGACGAATTCAAGCGTGTCCACTCTTTCTTGGTTTCAAGTTGACACAGATCTTACTGAAAACGCCATGTCTTCTCTTCAAGCATTGGCTAACGAGTCTTACAGCTTCTTGCCCCCTGGAGCTCGACCGGACGGTATTCCTCAGCTCAACTCGGGATTAGATGACATCCTCAGCGGGAGTGCTAAACTTGCTAAAGCGAGGAATGGATCGGGTCTTGGAGGAGGAGTAATCGGATCGAGGGGTGGAAGTGGTTTGAGGAGCAGTACGGCTGTTGCTCCTAGTGCTGGAGCTGTCGATGCTGGAGCGTAAGTCAGGCGATCGTTACGGACAGGAGGATCAATTTGCTGATATCTAGCACCGCAGTGCCTACTTGCTTGCTACTCACGGAGTCAATGCACCCTCTCTTTCCTCCCAAATCAACCATCTCACTCAAACTCTCCCTTCTCTGCCTCAAGGGCCCGTTCAGAATGCTCACGCTTCTCATTCCGAGGCTCCCTTGGTACCTCTTCCTACTTATCTACAACAACACAAGGAAAAGATCATCCTGAGCGCTATTTCTGATACACTCCGACGAGCCGTGAGGGACAGTGAAGAACGATGGATAGATCGGTGCGATAGGGAGTGGAAATCTCAGAGGGCGAAGATCTTGGAAGAGATGGGTGTTGGTAGTAACGGTGCGACTCAAGGAAGTATGGGAGACTCGACTATGGGGAAGAGTCGATTTGGCCAAGTAAGGGTCTTGCGTGCAGGTTGCTAAGTCATATCTGTTATCTTACTGATTATTTTCGATCACTCATAGTCTACCATGAAGGCAGCCATGTCGGCATCTACTATTGGAGCATCTCGTCTCGGTCAATCAGCAAATGGAAGCGGTGCCAACGCGCTCGAGGCCATCAATGCCCAAAAACGTATGATGGAATACGATAGCGTTGTCAAGTCTCTCAACGCTCGACGAAAAGAGAAGAAGCCTTTCCCAATCGTCAATCATATGAAGGAAAAGGTCAACTCCGAGAAGATCCCCGATCTTAGCGGAACCTATACTTTACTTGCCGAACTGCTCAATGAGAAACCAGACGGATCTGCTCCTGGCGAAAGAATCTATGCACGTGGATACATGGCGGAAGATTCTTCTCGAGAACGATGTGAAGTCCTCACCAAGCTCGTTGCGAACGGAACGAACTGGTTGGAAAAGATCTTTGCTAATCATGTGACCAAGACATTGGCGGATAACGCAAAGGAGATCCCAGTTGGAGGAGTTCCTGGATTTAGGAGCAAGGTCTCTGCCTATGTCGGATACAAGTTCAAGAGTCATCCTATCGCTAATCAGCTGGAGGTCAGTCTCGAGCAACACCTCGTGCACAAGAAAGATTTCTCTGGACTGACATTCTTGCTTTGTTCAGAAAATCGCCAACTCGTACTTCTGGGCTGAGGTTTACTACTTGCTGAGAGCCGGAAAGGCGGAGGAGGCTTTGGAATTATGTCAGGAAAAGCAGCATGCTATGAAGAGGAAAGATCGAAACTTCTCGGAGACATTCCGAGCTTGGGTCTCCAGTCCTGACAGGACGTACGTATATGCTTGGACGAAGTTTGTTTTCTAAATGACTGCTGACTTGTTGACAAGCAGGTTGCCCGTTGAGATGCGTGTAGCTTTTGAAACCAACTTCAACGCCAATATCAAACATCACATTCCTAAGGGAGATCCTTTCAAATACGCAGTACATAAACTTATTGGACGTCAGGAGATTCACAAAAAGAACATTCCCGAAGTGATCGTTACTACCGAAGATTGGATGTGGTTGCAGCTTAGTCTCGTGCGGGAGGTACCTAATGTCGGCTCCAGCTTGGCTGGCAAGGGCGCTGTGTACGGTCTCAAAGAGCTTGGTACTTTGGTCGTCAAGTATGGAGAGGATGATGTTATCAACCAGAGGATTCGTCCTCTTGTGTACTTCCAGCGGTTGCTTCTTACAGCTCAGTTTGAAAGAGTGAGCCGGACCTTTTATACATATTGGTGATAAACGCTAATGGTTTTCCGTTATAGGCTATCGCCTTCTTGTATGAGAATGGGCTAGAAGTGGATGCTGTTCATTTCGCCATTGCGATGACCTATTATGGTCTACTGAGAGTTCCAGATGCACGAAACCAGTCCGAGACCGAAATCTGTAAGAACTACTGGTTATCGGCTTGTTTGTCTAGACCTGCTAAAGGTGGTGCCTCTAGTCACTGGCAAAGCGGCTTCTACACCTGTAACAGCACAAAGCTTTATGGGCACCTCTGGCACTGCTTCCGCCAACTATGAGATCACGCACTGCAACTTCGCTCGTTTGATACAGCGATACGTTCGCAACTTCGTCCGGATCGACCCTCCTGCTGCTTTACAATATGTCTACCTCATCTCATTGAACGCGGATGCTCCCAACACTCTTGGCGAGGAGCAAGTACAAGCTTGTTGGGACATGATACAAGCTGTCATCTTGGAGACCAGGGGTTACAACCTGGTGCTGAACGAGCAGGGATCGGATGGCCAGCCCGTGGTAAGCTGCTTCTCAGAAAAGACCTGTCTGGAAGTGTACTAAAATCAGCCGCCCTTACAGCCCAGCGTGTTGATGCGAGATGTCAAACTTGTCAAAGTCCGCAACCCGGACGAAGCTGTTCGCGACCTCATCGCCAAATTGGCGGCATCAGCACCTGTTGACCTGCCGCTCAACGACCGTATCGAGCTGTACAAGCTTGCTGGCCAATCCGACAAAATCATGGATGCCATCAACAAGCAGTTGTCAGATTCGCTCGACCAGCCAGGCTCTGGAGAAGAGGCAGATGGACAGGATGACTTGCTGACCTACGTTAAACACAAGCTCGATGCTTTGCGACGCGACGGCATTCAGGTCAGCAGTGCCGCACAGACCACTGCTGGTCAACTGCAAAAGCTTCGCGAGGCCAAAGGATGGACTGAGAAAGCCAACTATGAGAAGGCCCTTGCTGTAAGTCTCTGCACTTCGAGCAGTCTTCAGGCAACTAAGTCGGACGTCATATATAGGCCGTACAAGAGACCGGCCTCCTTCCTCTTGATAAAGATGTTCCAGGCATTACCCGAGCTGCAGAGGACTTCAAGCATGTCAACGAGACCGTCACCCGCAAGATTGATAAGGTCCTATTGATGACGATGAACGCTATTTTCGAGTTGAACCAGCGTTTGAAGGCGGGGCCTTTGAACGGGGATGCGCAAGATGTGGGTAATGTTCCCTTTAAGTATGAACCGAACAAGGCTGACCATCTAGCTTGTTCTGACGTAGCGAATGCAGCGTCTGCGCAAACAAGAGCGGGGCCTGATGATGTTTGCGGGGATGCTTCGGTATAGGCTAAGCAGCGAGACTTATGCACAGTTGGCTCATTATGGTCAGTGCACCCTCCTCCCAAATCGATTGGCCCAAACCGCGATTGATTTCCTCTTCTATGCGCAGACGCATTCTTCTGAATATGATAAAACCGAACGGGAATCTCAATGAGAACACGATAGCAATGTTGCTTATGTATTTCATAACGTCAAGAATGATGACAATCTGGTTTACGCTTCCCTTTGATGTGCCGTTGGAGGCATCTCGATACAAATCCTGAACAATACGATGCAGGTGTAGTTGGATACAAGTTGTGTCTATGATGTGTGTGGGGTGTCATAAGTCGTCAGGTGGCTCAGTAAAGGCCAGCTATGTGAGAAAAAGGTCAGAACATCTATTGAGCCTGACTTCATCTTTGAAACTGGTGTACGTACCACCGACAGGGTCAGCGATAACTGGAGAAGTCAAGCATGCTTGATGAATTAGGTTCAATGCCTTGATTCCGTCACTTCCATTGATAACTGGGGACGATTTGCTTCAGATCAGCAAAAGTAAAGCGATCTGCCGATATCTCGACTCACCACAACTGATATTGATCTCGCTCGCCCTACAGAAACAATTTTAACCTTAGCCAATCGCGATGCAGACATAGGAATGGCTGAACTTGCCCTTGCGAGATCATTTCGATGTTCACATTGCCATCAGCCAATGTGGAAAACATCTTTCCGGCGATTCCGACCATATGTCGCATCTGTCGCCCGACCAATGACAGAATAGCCATATCCTTCGAAACGGTGATCTGCGAGCTTGTCGTTTAGCAAGGTGACGTAAGATAATAGGAGAAAAGACACATACATGACCAATCTTCTCCAAGTCTCGGACCAAACGCTCCAGTCGATCTTTCTTGATGAAGTCCTGCAATGCCATTGAGACCTGTAGTAAAGAAATCGCTTGAGCTCAAGCTGAACTCTTACATGTGGTGAGAAGCACTCACGTGGACTTCACTGGTGCTGATAAGATCCACGACAACACCCGCCCGATCAAGAGTTCCGAAAATTCTAGCCAAGAAGCCATGACTGATAGTCTTCCTATTCGAGTGTATATTGATGACAATGATCTCGTCCTTGATGGTAACAGCCGTAGGCATCTTCACGGCATCCACACTCTTGACGACCTCATTGACATCCCTCTTCCCGACTCCTCTAGCGGACGCGTCCGCAGAACCGTCATCCATATCCTCGCTTTGAGCAGGGTAGATGATAGTCCCCTCTCCTGCAGGATTATCCACGTTCTTGATTCTGATAGGAATTTTTGCACGGATCACCTGCTCCATAGTGAAAGGGTGAATGACCTCGCTTCCGTAGTAAGTCAATTCTGCGGCTTCGTCGGGGGTAATGATAGGTACCATCCTCGCCGTCGGGACCTTTCTTGGATCTGCCGTAAAGATACCGTCGACCTCCTTCCATACCTGCAACTCGCTGGCCTGAACTCCCACTGCGCAAAGAGCAGCGCAGAGATCGGTGTAGCCTCTTCCGATTTGACTCAGTAAAGATCCAGGAACGACTCCGAAGTAACCAGTAATAACTGGAACTCTTGTTCCGCACGCACGAAGACGTTCACCTAGTCGAGCGGAAAGCCTGTCGTAGAATGATTGATCCAATTGAGCGACGCCTTGATCGTGCGAAGAAGAAGCCTTGGCGGCCTCTTCGCCGGAAGATATAGTACTATCCACGATGTTTTCCAGCGATACCAGCTCCGAATCGATCCCCTGCGTCGCGAAATAGGCGATCAGTAACGACACTTTTTGGTCCATACACCGTAATTGCGGACGTACCCTGTCTCGTAGTGAAGCAGCAACAATTTTACAAGCCAGCCTCTCACCAATTCCAATAATACTGTCCTGACTTCTAGGACTGATCTCGTCGATGATCTGCGCGGCACTCAAGAACGATCTCAACCGATCCAAATCCCTTTCAATCTCTTCGTTCAGTTCTCGCAGCAGAGCAGGGTCCTGAACAGCGTTTCGAGCAGCTTCTAGGTGATCCTTCTTCAATTGATCGACAGTTTTGTGAAACGCTGGGAGGTTGCTGGAAGGAGTCTCGAAACCAGGAGTTCTAGGTGGTAGAACGCCTGAGGAGGAGGGGGAAGAGGTGGAAGGTTGAAATGGGGAGGGAGAAGATGACCTTGATAATTTCATATCTCTCAGAGAAGATATGCTTGCATTCAATCCAGCAGAAGCTTCGTTGGGATTTGAAGTCATTCCATTTAGGCCCTCATTGAAATAACCGGATCCAACTCGTTTAGGATAAAAGGGAGTTGCGCTTCCAGAGGTAGGTTCAGCAGATGGAGAGAACGAGTTGGGAGAAGGAGTTAGAGCTTCTCGAGAAGCTTGCAGGAGAAGATTGGTAGTTCCTAGGGCCTTAGTGCTACCTGAGCGAGCAGAACAGACCACGGCTACCTTGTTACCAGGCAAATACGATCTAGGAACGATGGGGATTCAGCATTTTGACCTCTTATAGAAGCATAGTTCTTGCATCCGTATCAAGACCATTATAGTAGAAAAAGGTTTTCAACTTACTCTACGATCGCTCCAATATTGTCGAGACTCTTTCCGACAGATGTACCTCCATATTTTTGAATAACCCATGGTGTACTATCGCTACCAGAGTTTGCCAAGAGCGGCTCTGGAGATGGTCCGGTCGGGGTGGACGCTTGAGAGTCGTTAGGCGACGCCATATGGGAGTGCTTGCTCGATTCTAAGCGACTACTAGGATGCTCTGGGGGTGTCCGTGGATGAGGTTGGTGAGGAGAGCAGACGAGGTCGACAATCGAATTGAGCGTGTTGGTCTGAGTGATTGGTTTGGTGTAAGCGAGTCACAACTTTACGAATTACTTTCGGGTCTCGGATACAAATAACAATCAATTACGGATATAAATATGGCGTCAACGTCAACTCAACCCCTGCCGATTGATACCCAGCATCACAAGAATTCTGGCTCGACATGATCGTCCTTCCCATCCTCTATGAGAAAGGAGGAATCAAAACCAAGAATGGTCAACATCTTCGCCCTGTTCTCGTCTCTTCGGGTCCTCAAGCAGACTAACCTTCACCATCATCCTTCTCATCCGTCTTCTCCTCGAACCCATCAGCAAGCGGAGTATCCTCCCTCTCCTCGCCGTCATCATTCCCATCGCTTTTAAACAAGCCCTCCAGCGCGGCGTAATTGACGTTTCGACTATAGTTCTTGCGTTCCAGCAATCCTTTCGCTGCTGCTGCGGCACTTTCCGCTGGTCCTACAGGACCTCGACGGACACGAGGCTAAGGCAACGGGGAGAGCATTCAATGAGTCGGACTTGTAGTACGACGATGAATACCAACTCCAGACTCACCTTTCTCTGGTCCGCTTCTGCTTCTTCCTGCAATTCATCCAACTTCTGCCTGCGCAACTTTTCTGTTCGACAGAGCAAGAACGATCAGTTCAATCGACCTGTACACGGTCTACAAATAGCCTGCAGTTACCTTGTAATTTCTCCAGATAATCCATGTTAACGCTTATCCATGTGTGCATTTTGATCTTTGCCGAAACCTCGTCCAGAAGATACTCGTCCAGCTCATCCTCGTCCAACCCTTTCAACGGATCATCCTCCTCCTGAGCCCGCCTCTGAGTGATGGATTGCAATTCCTCTTGCTTCGCTTGTTCGATGGTTTGTAATTCGTTCGCTACTTCGTCATCTTGCAAGACCTCTTTCAAAACGTTCTCGACCGCGGCGTCAACGATTTCCTCATTAGGGTCTGGTTCATCGGGTTGTTCCTCGTCATACATATTTGCCATTGTGGATGGACCAGGACCCGCAGCCGAGGAAGAGATTTTGGGGATCACAGGGAAAGGGGATTCGTTCCTTTCCGAACGAGCCGAACCATTACTATTCCCTCGATCGAGCTTCACCCTCTTTCCCTTGCTCGAAGGTACTTGTGATCCCTTCCGTCTCTTTCTGGATCCCGGAGCGACCTCTTCATCCTCGTCATTGACAGTGCTCGCACTGGCAGCCCTAGCAGACCTAGCTTCCTCTGCCGCCTTCACCTCCTCAATTTCCCTATTCTTCGTAAACGCCGGCGGATTCTCCGCTTGGTCCAACCAAACGTCCCTGAACTCTGCCACAGTGAGCTTTCCCGTAGCAGATCTCTGGAACTCCTCCAATCTCTTCTTTATGGTCACATCCGCAATCTTGACCACCTGGACGATTTCCGCAACGGATCTTCGATAGTTGTTCATCCTCGCTGCGAGAATCAGAGCAGCCCCACAGATTCCAGAAGGTTTACGTCCAGTGGTCATCCAATCCCTAGAAAATCGTGAAACAAGTCGAGTAGCATCGGATTTGACTTGATCTAGATCGTCCCCGAATTCAAGAAGACTGGCGAAACGGTGGATATAGATGGAAGGGTCGATGGGAAGAGCATCCTTGATGTTAAGAGTTCTAAGGAGTTTGAGGTAGATTGCTCCGACATCAAAGACATTGACCTATTGCAATGGACGTAATATGAGATCAGACTGTGAGCTACCCCTTTTCCGGTACAATTGCTTACGTCGTTCAGTCTGTCCGCGAAGTCGATCAACATGAGAGGAGGGGGATCCCTCCTGATCCGACCAGCCAGATAGACACAGGCTCCAACCACCAGCTCTCCCCTTCGACCTCGGGTGAATTTGGCCTGATAGGCCATGAACCACACTCGACCAGCCGATTCTCCTATACCTTCACCAACTCCCATCATTCTCGCAACATCCATGCATCTAGCCTTTCCTGTTGTGTTGGGATTCTTAAAAGACTGGAAAGTATAACTAGGAGACTAGACATACCAGCTTTCTCAGAGAAATCATGAGAGTTTCCTCCAAATCGATTGTGTTTCCCGAACGTTGCCCCAGCTGATCAATCTGAGTCAGCTTCGGCTTCAGCTGGGAGGATGCTCGGCAGACTCACTAGCTCCAGCCGCGATCCTTGTTCCAAGAGCTGTTGCTGCTCCCGCCGAGTTTTCTGCAAATCCAACTTCATCCTGCAAAACTGTCTCCGAGACGATCGTACCACAGTTTAAGCAACTTTGCGTTGACAGACCGTTAGGAATAAGAGCGGTCGAACCTTATCAGCTGGACTTACTAGACTTTCCCTTCCACAGCATCCTCTCGCAGTTTCGTCTCGTAACACGACGGGCAGTGCACCGCCTTGATTTATATGAACTAGATTAGTGAAGATCTGTAAAGCTCGAGATTTTCCCACAGATCACCTACGTTCATGGCTATGGGTGTTTCCCTTCAAGCTGTCAAAAAGTCGAGTGGGGTTTCCAGGATTGTGGTCAATGTTTGTGAAGTGGACAAGAAATATTTAGCTTGCCGAGCACAATCAAAACAGTTCTGAAAGCTTCGATCTTGCCATGCCAAATGCTAAATGACTTGATCGCGCAGAGACGCGTCGCAGAACACCGCGCTTTGGCGATCTCTCCTAATCTCGACGTCCCGACACTGGCCTCACTACTGATAGATGGTAGTATATAGTTTACATCGTTACAAGATTAATCCATCGCTGCAAGGACGACGAATGAGTGATAGGCATGCTGAGAACATGCAGATACACGTCTTCCTCGCAATACTCTAGTCTAATCCACCTTTGCGAGCCTGACCGACAAGAGAAGCATACAAAGAATCCGGCTTCTCAAGCAAGGCTTGGGGCGAGTCGTACTCGGCGACTCTACCATGGTCGAGAACAAGAATCCTATCCGAATCCTCGATGGTATTCATCCTGTGAGCAATGATAAGCTTGGTAACATGGTCGAAGGCGGGACCACGTAAAATGCGCTGGATCGCCTCATCGGTCTCTAGATCAATACTAGAGGTGGCCTGTAGGAAGAGACGTTGTGTTAGAAGCGATTTATTGATTAGACTGAGGAACATCGTTCTTACCTCGTCCAAAACAATGATCCTGGTTCGTCTCAAAAGGGCTCGGGCGAAACAAATGAGCTGCCTCTGTCCAGATGAGAAATTGGCACCTCCCTCAGAGACCTGTGCATCGAGACCTCCAGGTTGGTTCTTGATGAAATCCTTCAAGTACGACTGTTCCAATGCGGTCCAGATTTCAGCATCGGAATAAAGCCCGATAGGATCTACGTTGAAACGGATAGTAGCATCTCCGAATAGCTGAGGATCTTGAGGGATAATAGAAATGGCAGTACGTAGGTCAGTTAGACCAAGAGTGGTAATGTCGACCCCGTCCACGAAGATCTTGCCCGACGTCGGTTCGAGGATACGGAAGAGAGCCAAAGTCACGGTACTCTTTCCTGCTCCAGTTCGACCACAGATCTAAGACATAGGAGGATTGAAACGTTAACCGACGAGAACAGATTCCCAATTAGCGCTCTACTTACACCAACTGTATGTCCACCTTCGATCTTCAAGCTAACATCCCTCAAAGATGGGTCAAGCTCAGGTCGGTACTTGGCGGTATAGTTGCGGAACTCAATGCTACCGTGCTGAGGCCAAGAAGATACCGGCTTCGTCTCTTCGATTTCATCCGGGGCCTCCGATGGCAAATGAGTGTATCCCAAAACTCGCTCGACACTGGTGATATTGCTCTCGACATCGCTTGCGCTTCGAACCATCCACCCCAAAGCTCCCATAGATGAAGAGATATACGACATCACGATACCGGTCAGACCACTGTCAACCTTGCCTTTGCCAATAATGACAGTAAGGACAGACGCTACAGCTGCAGCCAGAATCATGACCGACCCAAGTCCTTCCAATCGAACAGCCAGCCATCGGTTGACGTTCATGGCAGGGACTAGTGTACTCGCGTTACGCTGGACGCGGGCCTCGTTTGCTAAGGAGAACCTCTTGGCTTGATTGTACGCTCGAACTGTCTCGGCTCCCGCTAGCGCTTCGCCGAACCAACTAAGTACGGGACTTCTGGATACTGCTTCGAGTCGCTTCAATTCTCGGCTAGTAGCGATGTAGAAAGACATGACCTTGAGGTACACCCAAGCCAGGGGGATGATAGGGATCAAAACGATGGGAGCTCCGAAAGCGATCACACCAATAACACCGATTACTGACGTCAGAGTCCTGAAAAAGCCGGAGAAGACTCGAACTAAGACGTCGTCAATAGTGTTGATATCTCGTGTAAAGATGTTTAGAATCCTCCCTTGAGGGGTCTGTTCGAAGAAGCTCATGGGTGCTCTCATCAAGGCTGCGAAACTGCCGTCATGCATTCGCTTGGAGCATCGGATTGCACACAATACCTGCAGCAGCAGAGTCGACGCGACCGACAATGCTGCAGAAAGGATTCCGATCCCTCCATACAGGAGGAGATAAGTTGCAGTGTTGGAGTTGGCGTTGTTTTCGTTGTTGGCCCGGGCCCAGTATCGGAGGATCAGGTTACCAGCAATGGAACTCGCTTGAGCTGCGATTAGACAAAGGAAGAAAGCCCCAACTCCGATCCTGCTGGCGGCGGCAATGTAATCCCGGTATACCTGACGGTTAACAGCTCCCTTTTCCCGCTTTTCCTTCGGTTTGGAGTCCTCCTTTAAGTCACGAATGGCTTCCTTCTTGGCAGCGTGGGTACTAAGCACCGAAGCGCGTCTCATAGTAGCAATCGACATCCTACGATCATTTCGGGGAAGCCTTGCAGCATCCTGCTCGTATTCCTCCGTTGCGTTTTCTTCGTCCTCGACAACGTCCTCGACCATATCTCCGTTCAAGTTGGTGGCTTCCTCCTTCTCTTCTTCCTTCTCGGAGGCTTGGTTGCCCATGGTCGTGATCAATTTGTAAATCTCGCTTGCAGAGTTGGCCATTGCCTGATCATAAGTGCTAGTCTCCAGGATGATTCCCCGACGAAGCATAACAATCTTGTCCACAGCAGGCAGGAAAGTGATGGCGTTAGTGCAGAGAATCCTGGCTTTCGATTTTAGAAGACCATTGGGTCCAAATACGTTATCCCAGATATGTTTTCCGACATGAGCATCGACGGCAGAAAGGGGATCGTCAAGAAGGTATAGATCGGCTCGTGCATAAACACATCGAGCCAAACTGATTCTAGCCTTTTGTCCTCCACTGAGTGAAACACCCTTCTCTCCTACTTGTGTACGGTCTCCTTCAGGCATAATGGCGAGATCAGGGCGCAACGCACAGGCGTCCAGGACCTTCTCGTAGAAGGCGTGGTCGAACTTGGTTCCAAAGACGATGTTGTCCTTGATCGACGCCGAAAGAATAAACGAACTCTGACTGAAGTAGGCGACATCTCCACGGACAGTAACGGAACCCTCACTTCTCTGCATCTCGCCCAAGATAGCTGAGATAAGAGAAGTTTTTCCGTCACCGACACGACCAAGGATTCCTACAAGCTCTCCCTTTTTAATGGAAAAGTCGATATCCTGCAAAGTCGGCTCAACGGAATCCCCAGCCCATCTGAACTCTCCGTTTTCAATCTTGACGATCTCCTGGCCTCGGCTTGGGGTCTCGGCGCCGCTGCGACCTTCCGCACGAATCACAGTTCGGGCATCTTTCTGAAGCTCTTTCGCGCTCAAAAAGTCCTCGATACGTGTAACGGATACAGTCGCCTCGATGATACTGGAGATAATGTTGGAAAAGACTCCCATAGGGAAACTCAATAGTTGGAAAAGCGAAATGGCAGGGAAAATCTTGTCACTTGTCAGGGGATGGGGACTGGTGTATGCATAAGTGGCGAAGGTTCCGAAAGCAACCAAGAATGGAATGGTCGACCAGAAGAAGAACGACATCGAGTTGTTTTTTGCGATCGACCTGAGCATCTCAAGCTCCTGACCGTTCCTGACTCCGAGGACCTTTTCTGAGAAAGCCTTCTCCCATCCATAGAGCTTGATACTCTTAATATTGGTAAGAACCTCGTTCATCAATCGTGTCCTCGTGTCCTTATTACCCATCTGGATCTTCTGCAGACGTTTCTGACGTTTGGCGATCAAGGCGTTGATGGGCAAACTGACGACCATTATCGCGACTCCAACGAAAGCTTGCCATCCGAGCAGGTTGTAGAGGGAGACGAATGCAATGATGATCTGTGGAGGGGTAAATTTAGTGTGACACTTGAGAGTATGCAAAATATAATCTCACCTGGAAAGGCCCACTCCAAGCGATGTGCAAGTACGGCAACAAATCCGCAATCCTGAACGTGTCCACGCTCTGGAGATTGACTATATCACCAGTCGTCTTTCCCCCTCGCTCTTCGTTGCTGAGAACTAAACTCTTCTTGAAGATGAGCATGACCAGGGCCGACCTGACTCTCATGTTCGTCTCGAAAGTGCGTTCAAAGTATTGATGCAGGAGGAAAGTGGCCATGTTCGCACATGCAAACATGGAGAATGCAATAGCGAATCCTTGAATGGCGGGTTGAGGGGAACTTGGTCCGGCCTTGTCTGTGGGTGCATACGATTGTACGAAACTAAGCAGATATCGGAGCAACTGTGGTTGCAAGAAGGACAGGACGTCGTAGAACGCCTTCAGAATACCAGCAATGACGAACGGACCTCCAAACGCTTTGAAAAGCGCCATTTTAAGAGAAGCCCGCTTCTTTTTGCCGTCATTGACGTAACCCACTTGTTGCTCCCAGGCAGAGGTGAGTCGCTCATTCAAGGCTTCAGCACTGTCGCTGGCAGGGAGAGGCCAGATATCGTCCTCCTCGATAAAACGTTTGACCCCTAGTCTCATTAGAGGAGTGAGGTAACCGAATGTCAACCTGGAATAGATGTTTGCTCTGAGAACAGGGCTTTCTACCTCTTCCATAGCGATTTTGTCCTCCATAGTCAAGCGATTGGCGGATGGCTGGTCATTCTCCCCTTCACTCTCTTCGGTTATAACGCTATCGTCGTCGCTCCCAACAGCCGTATAGTTTGACTTGGTCTTGCGCTTTGAATCTCCCTTGCTGTAATCGATTCCCTCTCCGATCCTGATTCCACCCTGTTCAGGTCCAATGATCTCGATGAACCAAGCCAGAACTCCGAATCCTACGCTAGACGCTAGCATAGAGAAAGAGGCTTTGGCAGTAGCGTTCCATCGACCGTAGACGAGGGAAAACAGGCTCGTGTTGTGGCGATGGTGTAGCTGCGAGAAATAGGTTCGAGTGGTGACTGCCAATGCCAACAGGTAGACTGGCCAGAAGATGAGAATGACTGAAGATGAACGGAGAGAACGATAGTGATTGAACCAAGTCAAGGCCATCAGAGTAGGGACAGAAAGTAGGTGGAGGACAGCAGGGAGCGTGATGATGTTTTTAAAGGCGACGGGCGTATGTACCAGGATAAGCACGAGGTGCACAACAGCAGTCACAAAAGACAGTGCTAGTAGTACCTGATAACGAAACGATGTTAATTATCAACACCATGAATCTGTCGACAGGCGACATACCATCTTCATCACGAGCCTCGCTTTGCTCCATCCACCTCTTCTTCTCCTGGGTCCTTTTTTTCCTATCCTTGACACATCTATTATTCCTGCTACTAGTAGTAGGACGAGTGGGATGGGCAACACTACAAGGTGTTCGAAGCATGGCGTAAAGTCAAACTGCCTGAGCTTAGAGAAAGGAGAATATCCTTCGGGCGAGTGACAAAAAGGTGACCTTGATTTGGAAAGTTGACCGATTGGGTCAGGATCTCCTCCTTGAGCCGAAGCTATGAGGATATCCGCAATTTGCGGTAGCCAGGAAGACATCTTGAGGACGTCTGCTTCAGCTGCAGGTCTTAGGATGCCTTGGGATTGTAGGTGATGTCTGTGCCCTGAAGCAAGGATATCTATACAAAGCTGCGCTGCGAGGTGTCGTTACCAATCAATTCCGGGCAAAATGCCTGATCGAACGCAAGGACGTAAGACCTTCGATCTGCCTCCACCTCGCGAGAAAGTTACCGCGTCGGGGGGAGCCGACGGATTGGAGATCTCAGTACTCAATCAGAGCTTGTGAAGGTGTGGCAGATGTTATCGGTGCAAAACCTGCCGTAAGAACATAGACAGAGCTAAAACGCAGCATATGCATATTATATCAAGCATCACTCGTCAAAAGGACGAGCAAAGGGTAAGGGCATTTCATACAACCTCAGGCGACAGAACCACGTCAGACGGCATCTTCAACCGAACCTCTTAACGGGCCAAGTTGTTGATTCCAGCGGAGGACTGTCCCATTCCATAGGTTCCCTCGCCGGCAAGGTTCTCCCCGACAACAGGCTGGATAGGGGCTCCAGTGGCAGGAGCACGGTTGCTAGAATCAAGCGTGTGCAGTTTCTCAGAACGGGCAGCATCGTTGATGTCGTGCTAGGAGATCGAAAGCGGCACATCAGAACGAGTTCTCAGTCGAAGTCATTGGATCTACTTCAACTTACCTTCCTCTGAGCCTGCTCGAGAGCCTTCTTCTTGGCAGCAATCTGCTGTTCCATCTCAGCATGATGACGCTCCTTCAGGTTGATGTCCTGATAGCAAGACAGATGAGAGCGCCATCAGTCCTTTCTTCCACATACTATTATAGATCGTAAAGGAACAAGAAACTAACCTGAGCGAGCTTCTGCTCACGACTAAGAGCGGTGTCATGCTCATGAGTCAACTCGTTGACTTTAGCAGCGAGCTTGTGCTCCTGTTCAACAGCCCGGGCGTGAGCCTTGACGGAAGAGTTGTGCTCCTTCATAATCGAAGATAGGTCAATATCAAAAATCGATCGGAAAACGATAAGATGTAGGAGCATCAAACTCACTTTGGCAGCCTTGTGCTCTGCCTTTTCAGCAGCAGCGACCTCTTTCAAAGCATGCTTGATAGCACTATCGTCGTGCTTCTCCTCTGTCAACACGAGCGTAGCCAACCGATCAGTTCCGCTGTTCCTTTTAGCGTTGTCCCGGTCTTATCACGAACTCACCCTTCTTCAACAACTTCTCCTCCTGAGCGGCAGGGTCACTAGATCCGAACAAACCCATGTTGATACGATAACGCTTTGTGTATGTGTAGTAAAGTGTAAAGAGATGCTAAAGTGCGAGTCGGGAAGACTTGGATTTAGAGATTGGAGAGCGATTGCTCGGAATGATCAACAGGTGGAACAACAAACAACAACGAGCGAGGATATATAGGCGATACACATCACGCGGCGAATACGGCACCTTTGATCGTTCGAATCTTGACGTCATCGATTAGAGATGGCTTTCTGAATCCGGTTACCTCCGCGTTGCCGCTAGCTTTTGGCAGGAAAGTGCAAAAAGAATGGTTCTGCTATAAGACTCGAACCCATTCCCGTTTCAAACCCGGGCAGTTCCTCACCGTTCCGCTAGTACCGTTATGCGAAGAAGGGCCGAGATTCAAGCAAGGTTCTATACAACAATATATTCCATTCTCAATTCCTGCGCATATCTCCTTTGACATGAGTGACTGATCGCCGGTCTTTGTTTTGGTAGAGTTTTACCTGGAGAGGGCATCCGATCGCTCGAGTTGACTTGAAGGAGCTGAATGGTTGTGGTGCAGTCATGCAAAATCAGAACCCGGGTGTCTGATCTAAGACGCATTTACGCCAGGCTGACCGAAGCTCATGGGTTTGTGAGCTCTCATATCAAACGGTCATCTAGCTTATCGCAAGTGTTTAAGTTTCCCCTGACAGGGCTCACAGGCTGAGCATTCGATCGTTTTCCGCGACGGAATGACGTTTGGAAGCTTTGGAAGGACATCCCGATAAGCGGTTTCAGAACAATACCTTTGGTTGATTGACGCGCCGATAGCTTCCGTTCGATCTGCTCAGATCAGACGTTTCAGTAGGAACAGCTACCCCTATCCATGTGTAAACGGCTTTTTTCCGAAAGGGTATGCCTTATACCAACAATCATTGTTTCGGTCGCCAACGTTTTGACCCGAAGAAGCTCGAGCGTAGAAAGTCGTTCAGCATTGTTGTCGTAAGATCGGTAATCAACGCAAAACAACAAATATCGCGGATCGTCAGTGATCGACGGTCACCGACAATCCAAAGGTAGATCCTTATCAGTCCCCTCGCTTTCGGGAAATTCCTCTCCGCAGAATAAAATGTCGGTCGAGTTTTAGGTTTCCGTGGTGTTACAACTTTTAGCTTATAGAGCTTTTAGCCCGTTTAACGGGAGTCCCATGATAGTTAAAGGCCCTTTACTTCGACATTCCCACCTCATCTTATTGGATGTTAGGCCGAAGGTGCCTTTACTCGTGTTTCCTAGCAACGTTATATTCTTCACCCCTGGATACCACAACAAAGCATAATCTCCGTCCTCCATAATACAACAAAGCTCGCTCATGAGACTCTAATCCTGATATCGTAGCTGAACATACTATTCCAGCAATCGATCGTATCTTTCACAAGTCATGCATTCAGCTTATCGGCCAACCAACTACAGCCCCTTCGTCTATTCGTCCGGCGAAGCTGGTCCGTCCTCATATCACTCAACACCACCAGGATGGCAGAGGTAAGTAAGCCCAGTGGTGATTCCGCTTGCCAGCCCGATTGACGATCTTCCTTGTAGTTCCCAAAGTTCCTGGACCTCCAGCTCGATGGCTACTCCGCATTCCCCTCCAAGCTCGAACAACACTTCTCCGAGTTCGATCAGACAGTACGAGTCGTACCCGGACAACCAGAACCATTACGGCTCCAGTAGCGGCTCTGAATGGTATCCCTATGAAGCGGAAGCTCATCAAGATATGTTCTTCGAGCCGACGAGGGATGGGAGTAGGATCGTCAAGCGGGGGAAGACGCCTTATGGGTTTCCGTGTGACGCTATGGAGCAAGAGGTCAGTTTCGACGCGTGTTCCACTTTTGTGAGAAATGTCCTGACAGACCCCCGTATTATCCGACAAAGAGGTTGAACAGGCAGGTAAGTTGCGTTTGCCTACAAAAGGTTCGGGTAGATCACTGACGATCGTTCGATTTGATCGATCAGCACGACATGATGAAACTGTGTAAGATCAGCCGTTCCTGTTTCGGATGAGAACCATGATCAACAGTTCTGATCGACTCGTCTGTGTCCCGATAGTCCTCGGCCGAAATTACTACGGGCCATTACCAGATGTTCTTAACAGTCCTCCTTGTTTCGAAGGGGAGCCGAAACGTATTTTAGATCTGGGCACTGTGAGTGTCGTCTAAGGTGGATGATGAGCCTGAACTTATGTTCAACGCCCATTCAACGCGAGCAGGGTACTGGAATGTATGTGAAAAGTCCCGAGGCATAGGAGGCTAAAGGAATGTACTGATGTGGTGTACCTTGGCGATAGATGGGCAATGGAGATCGCCGAACAATTCCCTTCGTACGTTCATGCCAGTCCGTAGCATCACGACCTCGTAATGATATCATTAATATCTCCATGCTAGAACGGAAGTAGTAGGAATAGATATGGTTCCCATACAAAGCCGGATGGTCCCTCCAAACTGCTCCTTTCAGATAGCAGATCTTAATGACGGTCTTCCCTTCGGAGTTGGGAGTTTTGATGTGGTACATCTTCGGTTCGCTCAGTCAGGCGTAAGTGTTCCTTTATTCAGAACCTTGAAACGAAACAACGGCACTGAAGTCGAACCGTCGGTGTGCAATCCAGCTCGTCTCCCCTGCCCACCTATTCACCGAGATATCCCGTATCCTACGCCCTGGAGGCATCTTTCTCTATCTAGATAGCCCTCCCTTTTCGCTCTGCACATCATCCTCGTCTTCTTCGTTTCGACCAGGAATAAGAGGGTTTCGGGACGCATACGATAGAGCCGCTTGGAGCAGGGGCGATCGGAGTGTTGTTCGGGATGGGGGAAAAGCGTTTAGATCGATGATGGACTGCGCATCTGGGTTGAGAATCATAGGTGGAGGGGAGATGAAAATTCCTCTTAGTGGATGGAGTGGGAGTGGTGAGTTATTTTATGATGGGTGATTCAGAATGAAGCTGATGGTTGATTCGTCAGATCTACATTCCCGAGCTGTAGGCGAACTCGCTCTAGCAAATATGAGGGAGATGGTAGAAGCGGGTAAAGTCAGTCTACGACAAGCTGGAGGATATAGCGAGGCGCAGATATCCTCCTTAGGTAGGTTGATATGGTGGTCGTCGAGTACAAATGCTGATGGCCAGCGATGAACAGAACGGGCATTTCTGATAGATTTACAGCGGTATCAGTTTAGTCAGAGGTAAGCGAAGTAGGGAGGAACGTATAAGGATGAGCTCTGATCTTGCTGCTTTAACACTTTACCTTGATAGCCTTTACGCATATTATGCTGTCAAATCGAGATGAAACGAGTTGATCTCGATGTGTTCATGTGTTTCATCTTGGCTGAAAGTGTAAGCGCAAGTGTAAACAACGAGATCAATGCCAATTTGAAGCGCATCTTCGAGACCACCTTAAGTGACATGCCCACGCGTGAGAAAGCGATTCCCGTTGCTGTCGTGTTTCTGTCGAGGAGCAACTCGCGCTTTTCCGCCCAATCAGTCACGCTCTCCCTTCCCGCGCCAGCTCACGGACACTCGCTCACCCTCGCCCCATCCTCCACCACCACCTCCTCTCCCCTCCCATACCCATATCTCCTCACATCTACATCCCCACCCTAGCCACCCAGCCTACACGACACAGACTCATACTCTCTCCCCAAAACACCACTCCTTCATCATGACTCTCATCTCTCGATCTGCCTACCGTCTCTCCAGGCGTGCCGGCCAGCAGGCCAAGCAAGCTCGTGGACAGGCTGCCGCTTTGACCACCGCCGCCAGGACCGCCGCTCAGGTTCCCGCCATGTTGAGGGCTGACAACAGGACCGCCAGGACTTTGCCCAAGGCCCAGCAGGGTGAGTGAACATTGCAACACAAGATGGGCAGAGGATCGATCGGAACGCGAGTGGGATTTTTTTCGGGCTAGAACGCGAACAAGAGCAGCAAGAAGAATACGGCGACAGCTGGCACTCGACTCGTCGCTAACAGTGAACGCACAGTCAACAGACGAAACCATGACACATTCCATCGAAGGAGATCGCACTCGACATTCCACCTCTGCCCATCTTGCAAATCATCTCAGATGTCATTCCGCATACTCACCCTTTCTCTATCTTAGTCTCTGCCCGAACCTACGCTACCCCCGCTGCTGCCCAGATCGGTGCCATCAAGCAGGTTATCGGAGCCGTCGTCGATGTCCAGTTCGACACTGCCGAGCTTCCTCCTATCTTGAACGCCTTGGACGTTCAGTTCGAGGGTTCTCAGGTCGCCCCCGAGGGTGGACGATTGGTCTTGGAGGTTGCCCAGCACTTGGGTGAGAGCACCTGTAGGTGTATCGCCATGGAGGGAACCGACGGTCTCGTTCGAGGACAGAAGGTTGTCGACACTGGTGCCCCCATCCAGATCCCAGTCGGTCCCAAGACCCTTGGGTGAGTTGCGTGGATTACAAACTCCCAATCGGCATCCTGACTGATTTGCTTGCTGTTTTTCCAGTCGTATCATGAACGTCATTGGTCAGCCCATTGACAACCGTGGACCCATCGAGGGAGTCAGGAACGCTCCTATCCACGCCGACGCTCCTTCTTTCGTCGACCAGTCCATTGTCCCCGAGGTTTTGGAGACCGGTATCAAGGTCGTTGACTTGTTGGCTCCTTACGCTCGAGGAGGAAAGATTGGTTTGTTCGGTGGTGCCGGTGTCGGAAAGACCGTCTTGATTCAGGGTGAGCCTATGTCTGCTCGTATGTTTGGTATGGAATCTTTACTCACATCATTTTGTCATCTTTGAGTAGAGTTGATCAACAACATCGCCAAGGCCCACGGAGGTTACTCCGTCTTCACCGGTGTCGGTGAGCGAACCCGTGAGGGTAACGATTTGTACCACGAGGTGAGCTTCGCAAGCTTCGATACGAGTTTGGTCCTGGGACTGATCCGCCTCTTCGTATCTATAGATGAGGGAAACCGGTGTCATCAACCTCGAGGGTGACTCCAAGGTCGCTCTCGTCTTCGGTCAGATGAACGAGCCTCCCGGTGCCCGTGCCCGAGTCGCCCTTACCGGTTTGACCATCGCCGAGTACTTCCGTGACGAGGAGGGTCAGGATGTGTTGTTGTTCATTGACAACATTTTCCGATTCACCCAGGCCGGTTCCGAGGTGTCCGCCCTTTTGGGACGTATTCCCTCTGCCGTCGGTTACCAGCCCACTTTGTCCACCGACATGGGTACCATGCAGGAGCGAATTACCACCACCAAGAAGGGTTCGATTACCTCCGTCCAGGCCGTCTACGTGCCTGCCGATGATTTGACCGATCCCGCCCCTGCCACCACCTTCGCCCATTTGGACGCTACCACCGTCTTGTCCCGAGGTATCGCCGAGTTGGGTATCTACCCTGCCGTCGACCCCCTCGACTCCAAGTCCCGTATGTTGGACCCCCGAGTTGTCGGACAGGAACACTACGACATTGCCACCAGGACCCAGCAGATCTTGCAGAACTACAAGTCCTTGCAGGATATCATTGCCATTTTGGGTATGGACGAGTTGTCCGAGGAGGACAAGCTTACCGTCGAGCGTGCCCGAAAGATCCAGAGGTTCATGTCTCAGCCTTTCGCCGTCGCCCAGGTCTTCACTGGTATCGAGGGACGTCTCGTCTCTTTGAAGGATACCATCCAGGCCTTCAAGCAGATCTTGAACGGTGAACACGACGCCCTTCCCGAGTCCGCTTTCTACAGTACGTCTATCTCGCATCACTCATTTACTAGAATATCCAGCTGATACGTTCCTCCTATTTTCACAGTGGTCGGAGGTATCGATGACGTCAAGGCCAAGGCTGCTGAGATGAGCCGAGAGATGGCCAAGGCATAAGCGTTTCGTACATGACGAAATGCGTGTCGAGAGCAAAAGACGGGTTGGCAGTAGTGTAGTAGAGAGGAAGTTGTGTGTTTCCCATGAAGTAGAGCATCGCAAAAGCAAAATTCAGAATCCTTTGATCGCTACAGGCGATGCGTTCCATACTATTCTTCGCGGTGTCATGAGTCTTCTGATCAATTCCTGGAGAACATTTAGCCTGAAGCCTTGCAGTACAAGATTTTGACCGACTAAAGCAGAATAAACGGTCCTGCCTGGCTCAATTGTCTATGACACGTCCTATAGTGGATTAAGCGTGGATGATCGCATCAATGCATAGATCAAGCTATCTGACCAACATATGACGTGGGAAGAGTTCAAGGCAACCCTTGGGCAGCACGATTTGCGGTCTCTTTGGAGCGAAGGAAAAGGAAGTCTGCTTCTCACTTTGTATTGACCCTGTGTCGTTACAACCGGGGGCAACTTAGTCGGTTTCACTTGATGTCAGTTGGCAGGTCCGGCCTAATGCCTGGTACTACGCTACTCGAAACCCGATTACCTTCAAATACCCCAGGAAGAAGTAGACATGGTCATCGAGATGAGGCGCAGAAAGCCACTCGTTGCATACGAGCGAATTGTGAAGGAGGTTGGAATCAGTACATATAGTGCTTGGTGGATCACAAAGTACCCAGAGTGCAAAGGGATGGGAACTGCAAACACGCCCATCTCGAAGTTTTCTCACGGCGAATGGGACCCGAACAGGGTCCGCAGGCAGCAACTTCTACAAGAGGTTAGTATTCGGTTGCTACAGGTGAAAATCTTAGGTTGACTGTAAACTACCCACTACGAAAGGTATCGAAAAACGCATCGGCAGAAGAGAAACCATATTGACTCGTGAGTAGGAGTGTCCGGTAACTTTGCTCACACCACTCCGATGGGTCATATGAAGTACAGTGCTATGATGCCCAGATCGTTGTTGTGACGAAGGTTGAGGTATTATAAAGGTATGGGAACTACGATACAATCAGAAGACGACAACCTTTGGCTTCTTAGGTACTCTTGCGACAGATGGAGCCTTCTTGACAGCCGGAGCGACTTTAGCAGCAGCAACGACAGGCTGAGTTTTAGCAGGGGCAGTCTGAGCCTTAGGAGCCGGCGCGCTGTTCTCCGGTAGATCCGCGTTTCCAGTAAACACTCCAGTCTCTCCAGCAATCTCCCTTGTCTGACGGTCAAAGTCTCGCTTCTCTTTGATCTTCTTGGCCAGTTTCTGGGCTTTCTCCGTGGTCTTCTTCTCGGCTGCTTTCTTTTCTAGTTCTACCCTCCGTCTTTTGACGACCATGAAATCGTCCTCATCGGCTCCAGCTCCGCTACCGATTCCGAATACGACTGCTCCATTCTCATCACCCAAAGCTTTGAGTTCATCGTTCACGTCGTCTTCCTCAGGCTTTTTACCCCGCTTGTCGTCTGGGCAGTCACTGGCACGATGATCAACCTTGCCACACACCTTGCAGCTTCCACCGTTAGGGTAGACCCCTCTGTCGTTCTGAGGGCAAGTGGATGCTAGATGTCCTTTCTGAAGGCAGATGAAGCACGAGGCGAAGGGAAGGCCGACTGAAGCTGGTTTAGGGCATCTTGACAAGGGATGTTGAGTGGAATCACACCTGCACAAAGATCGTACACCAGACATTAGCGACCGACTAAGCTGAAACTGGGAGCCAAAATTACCTGTAACACCGTCCTCCGCTACCAGCAACGTCCGATCCCATCTTCCCCTTCCCTCGCTTCATACCCTTCTGCGCCTGAACCTCCCCTTGGCCAACAGGGGCGTCTGGCGTCTGCGCTGCCAACAGCACGTTAGGGCATTCTCTTGCAGCATGACCCTTCTGCCGACAGGCGAAGCAGACCGTGGATGCGTTCTTGTTTTCGATTCGTCCCACTCGACGTTGCTCGGATTTATCAGCTTTACCTGAATGCAAGAACGTAGTTGATTAGCGATTGTCTTGCAATTGCGAAATCAGGAATGGACATGGGACTTACGCCTCACATCCTCGTTTCTTCCCCATCCACCGGAGCTGGCTCCACCCTCAGCGGAATCTGCTTGTGGCCTCTTCCTCTTCTTGTCGCCATCTGAGGCTTTGCTGCCAGATTCATCTGCAGCACGCTTAGCCCCCATATCAGAGGATTCCGCCTTTCCAGTCAGTTCCTCCCATGTGGAACCAACAGGGCCCTTTTTAGGCATTCCGAATGCAGTCACTCTTGTCATTTTCAGAATACCAAGTTATACTGGAGCGATGTAGTTTGTCCAGAATTCAGCACTGATTTGACGTAGCTAAATTCTGAATAATCTGATTTATCTTGTAATTTCGAAATTCCCAAGTGCGAGCGAGATCTTCGGCGGAAGCAGAAAGTTAGAGATATGCATGACAGTACTAGTCGGTTATGCGTTTTTGACTTGTGCCGTGTTTCAGGCAGGCCCACCTTTGTGAACCCTTGTTTCAGGCAAATTCTCTCCTGGTCGAATTCTTGTACTTACAAGCAGGCAAGAATCCAGTCTTTTGAAAGGAAATCGGAATGGACAAGTACCTCGTTGCTCTCATCTCTCGGATTACGAGACAGCCTATTGCTTCAACAGTCCGAATTGGCGCGACAATATGGCCATGACTGCCAAGCGTTCCAGAGGTGCAGTGCTTGCAGTATGGACTACCTTGAACCTCATAAGACTTGCAGGGATATCAGCTCTATTAGCTGCCATGGCAATCCAATGCATATTGATGGCGAAGTGAGCAGTACACAAAGGGAAGTCAATGACATCCTGCTGATTTAATATCTCCTATTCTGCAGAGACTTCTCAGCAAGCAGCAAACCCGTTTCCGACTCAACAACAATTCAGGAGGGCCTACCTATATCTTTAGTGTCGGTCACGGTCTCCGCTCCAAGTAATACTGGTATGCAGTCTATCGGCGCTCCTGTCACGTATGTCACGAAAAACCAAGCGGCCTCAAGCATTACCAGCATTCCAACTAACGGTGAGTTAACGATCAAGCTCATTTTCGGATAAGCATCTCATTGATCCATGAATCAGTCGCAAAGGCTGTGACATCATCGAATCCCGTGGGATCGGATGTTCCTTCCCTTCTCCTATTCCCGAATGGCGCCACCCCATCCGCAGCATCCCCCACCGAACCGGTGATCGCACTAGTATCTCAACCCTCTTCTACCACTGCGGTCGGGGGATATCCTCCTTTCAGTACTCCAGGGGCTATACAAAAGCGTCAAGATACCTCGAATGGTACAGATTTATCGAAAGTATCAAGCCAACCTAGCGAGCCGCGTTACTATACAGACAGTACCGTTCCTATACAAGCTGGCGGGAGCATGTGAGTCCTACGCCATCTTCATGTCAAAGCCTTCTCGATTGACGAAGTTCTGCCTGCCAAGATTCGCTGTCATCCACCGCGTGTTATCGATCGCGCTCCTGGTTATCTTGGTGATGGGTGAACTAGGCCTCCCAGAAATCTTCCTGGTTGAAAAACTTGGCGCGCTTAGTATGATCAGCAGTCCCTTCTGGCTTGGAGTGGGTAAGATTTGGTGAGTCGGTCTGACATACGATTGATCGGAGAGTAAGACTGAGTTATTTTCGAGTTTCCCAGGATAGGAGTAAACATGGAACGGCATTTGTGAGTTGTAAAACAAAGAAAATGATGAAATTGTGCTCAACCTTAGACGCGCACGCAGCATCTCGAAGAATTATATGTGTTGCCGGGGTATTTCTTATGCGGGCTAGGAATCTTAAACGTCTTACTTGTAAGTATGTAAATCCCTCATAGTCTACCTCGTGATTAACACCGCTTTTTTTCATAGGCGCTTCCCTTGATCTGGAAACAGCGTAAAGCCAATTCTTTCCCTCACCTAGACTCTCGTGATGTCTATCTAGAGTACAACTTCAACTATCGACTGCTCTTTTGGAGACCCGTACCTGAAGCTGTTTATATTCGAGCATATGATGGAAAAGGGATCGCTGCTTTACAAGCAAAGATGGGAGTGGGCGATACGAGTTACGACGAAAAGAGATCGTTTGAATCCTCTGACGAGGAGAAAGGAGATTACCCGACATTCTCCGGCGGTTCGCTTACTGATTCGGAGAGCCAAATCGAGCGAATGACTCGGAGTAGTAGGCGGGGATCTCAGGACGAGCAGAGTCAGCCGTTAAGCGTTATCGAGGAGGAGGATTCAGATGAGGAAGAGGTCCTGAGGGTTACTAAACGGCCTTCCCAGCAGGCTTTAGATAGGTATAGCAACGCTTCCGGACAAAGCGTGGCTAGGCCGCCTGAGGTTATGCCCGGTATCCCGCCTCAACTACAAGGGATGGTAACGAATGTCCAGCCTCGGTTCGCTAAAGGAGGACTTCCTACAATCAATCTATTACCCAGTACTCCTTCCACTATTGCCTCTGGTAAACGATCGGTGAAGTTTCCCCGACCGGATTCCATGTTTAGTACCAGTACTGCCAGGACGGCTTCGTCAAAAGGATCCACCGATACCAGACGACTCACGCTGCTCAAGGAGACCGCCAATGCATTCCCTTCCCCACCTGATCGAGTCTTGGCTCACACCAAAGCCAAGCCGAAGCCTCATCTGGTGAATCCACCCTCCCTGGATCAGTCCAAATTGATGCCCCCAAAGAAACAGAACGCTCGTCCTCGGTTGTCTACGACTTCAAGATCTTTGGATGCAGACAGCAGAAATCCGAGTGCTGCTCCTAGTCAATTTAGCAGACCCCCTCCTCGTAGAACTGCCAGCGATGAACAAGTAGAGAGGGAAGAATCCATAAGTCCTAAAGACCAGCTGGATAGCTGGAAAATGCCTGTCCGACCCGTTTCTGCGATGAGACCTGTGGAACCTGATGCGCCTCATCAGGCCGCGCGCCGATCAGTTCGGTTCAACTTGCAAAGAGCGTCAGTGGATTCCGCCACGAGCGATGAGGATGGCTTGAGTTTGGATGACATCCTACCTAGACGTCATGCTACAAGCGCGCTTCCTGACTCGATGAGGTATGGGAGCGGCAAACAAGGCAAGATACCTAAGCCGACCGTGGAAGATGAGCAGGACGATGACGACACCGAGCCAAATCCCTTCGAACCGGTGAATCTGCAGCGAAAGAAATCAAACTCTTCCACCAGAAGCTACATTCCAGGAGTCGCATTGACCACTGCGGGTGATCGAGCTTCTTACCGAAATTACAACCATGGCAATCCCACCCATTCCGATAGTGTCAGCTCTGCCGATGGGTTATTACCGAATTCACACTCTGAAACACCTAATCCATCCAATTCCCGAAGAGATAGAAGGAAGTCGTATGCGGTTGTATGAACATATGAGATGTATGAGATGTATGAGATGTATGAGATGTATGAGATGTATGAGATGTATGAGATGTATGAGATGTATGAGATGTGCTGATATAAATCGATGGCCTGATAGAGGTGACGGTAGACGAACAGTCTGTGGTTCCGGTGACAATCTGATGCATCCGTGATTTGCATCCGGTGTTGTTACCTGAATCGTCATTCCGCAGCTTGAAGTAAGATTGTCTTTCATTGAGTTTGCTTGAATGCCATCAAACAATCATCAATTCAGATCCATAGAGATCTTATCTGCGATCTGCATACAGATAGTACAGCAACCTTCCATCCATTCTTCGCTGCAATCTAAGCCAACTGCGTCCCTTGCCATGTCAGGCGACGGGATAGTCCATCAGGATTTTGCAGCAGCATACAATCTAGGAGCTGCCATCTCCTCTACGGTCGGAAATGGCGATGATCGACCTGGCCCTAATCTCCACAACTCACATCATAACGAAGAGCCTGCAAGTAACATGACTGCAGCCTCCAATGCTTTCATGCAAGGTGCAACGGAGGAGAGCTTCAAGAGGGAAGAGCAAAGAGAAATCGGCAAGGCATTGTCCGAAGACCTGATCAACGGTGCCAAGATACACGTGAGTCGAAAAGGGTTTACTACCTATGTATGAGAAGACGACTCAAAAAAAGCTTGCTATGTAGACATTTGATCCAGATGCTAGTACTGCAGAAAAAGTAGCAGCTACCGCCGGAAATATCGGATCCATGGCACCGCTAGGAGGTCATGCTTCTCCCCTCGATACGGGCGTGGCTCCCTCTGCCCGACCTGTCGTAGTCGACCAGACCAGAGTGTCCGAGCTACCTATACCTACAATAAGGATAGCGGATATCAACAGAGCTTCCCGTGAAGAAGGAGAAGGGGTTGGCGGGGAAAAAGTAGCGGGAAATGAAGGCGCTATCGGTCAAGGCGTCGGAGCGAATTTGACGGAGAGCGTGGTAGGGTGGTTACAATCTGCTGGAGGTGTCGCTTCCAACAACACTATCGCGGAAAAATCAAACGAAGAAACTCGGGTACTAGGCTCAAACATCTTGACTGAGAAGATCCCCATCGAATTCTACGGGACCGCCTATCACAATGCAGGACTCATCTTGTTCGCCGTGCTCGCAACTCGAGCGATAACTCTCCTCCGGTTGAGTTGGGGATGGATCATCATTCTGCTCGCATTCTGTATGAGCATGTATTCCATCTCGATCGAGCGAACGAGAGCACGGGCACGGGACGATATTCAGAGAGAATTGATGAAAGTCAGGTTAATCACTGAGACGGAAACGGCTGACTGGATCAATAGTCTGCTGGATCGGGTGTGGTTGATTGCCGAGCCATTACTTAGTGGTAAGTGGTTGTTCACCAGACCCGGATGAAACGGTTGGCTAAAGCTCAAAACCCCTTGTTCCAGCCACTATCGTTGCTACCGTCGATGATGTTCTGAAATCGGCAGCTTTCGGTCCTGTCGAATCCATGCGGCTTACAACCTTCACTTTGGGTAACAAAGCTCCTCGGATCGACCATATTCGAACATACCCCGCTACTCCCGACGATGAAGTGATCATGGAATGGGCTCTTTCGTTCACTCCGAATGACATTGAAGACCTAACACCGAAGCAAGCCAAGCGCAAGGTTAACCCGAAGATCGTACTTTCCATCAAGTTGGGAAAGGGTCTAATTGGTGGTGCTATGCCCGTATTGTTGGAGGATATCAGGTAAGTGTTAACGAATTGTATCGACGTAATCAATGAAGCTGAACTGCAATCGCACAGTTTCAAGGGAGAGATGAGAATCAAGTAGGTGGAACGTCATCTACATTGCCCAGGGTGTCGGCTGAACCTGTGCATTCATGCAGACTGAAATTGATGTCCAACTACCCTCATGTTCAAATGGTCCACATGTCGTTCATGGAGAAGCCGGAATTTGATTACGTCTTGAAGCCATTAGGAGGAGAGAAGTTCGGGATGGACATCAACTCCATTCCCGGACTCTCAGGTTTCATCAAGGAACAAGTCCATGCCAAGTAAGCTATGTTACGACCTTTATTCGGCCTGATGAGCGACTGATCGTTGAACTTTTTGTCAGCCTTGGACCCATGATGTAAGTTTCACTGGCTTTTGATTTGTCACAGTAGCTAAGACATCCAAACAGGTACGACCCAAATGTCTTCACTATCAACCTTGAACAATTGCTCTCAGGAACACCTTTAGACTCAGCGATTGGCGTTCTCAAAGTGCATGTCGAATCTGCTAGAGGCTTGAAGGCCACAAAGGTTGGAGGAGGTGCTCCTGATCCATATGTCACGATGGGTATTGGTCTCAGGCCTGCTATCAATAAGACAAAGACTATCGACAGTACAGCGAATCCTACATGGAACGAAAGCCAGTATATCCTCATCAACTCGCTTATGGACACCTTGCACCTATCTATCTTCGACTATAACGAACATCGAGCAGACAACCTCTTGGGTACGATATCACACGAGCTTGCCGGCTTAGCTGCTGATGCCGAGCAGGAAGGTCTTACTGGCAAGGTCTTCAGCGACGGTAAAGATCGAGGGGAGTTGCATTATAATCTGTCGTTCTACCCGGTCTTGTTGCCACAAAAGCTGGCCGATGGCACAGTGGAACCCCCTGCAGATAGCACTACGGGAATCGTACGACTCACTATACATCAAGCGAAAGATTTCGATCTTAGTAAAGTGACTGGGACGCTGAGCCCTTACGCTAAAGTTTACCTCGGAAGTGGGCAACATATACACCGTACTCCGACCATCAAGTCATCAAACACACCGATTTGGGAATCGTCTACCGAATTTTTAGTCCCGGACAAGAATCAGTCGACCGTTACTATCAGGTTACAAGACGATCGAGAGTTTGCGAGGAATCCTGCTTTAGGTACCGCCACTATCCGTCTGACTGACTTATTAGAAGCCAAGAATCGACAACAGGACTGGTTCCCTCTATCAAACGCTCGATCTGGGAAGATCCGTATCAGTACCGAATGGAAACCTCTCGGCATTGCTGGAGGTATCAGCGGTGCGGCTTCATATGTAGCTCCCATCGGTATCATGCGGATCTGGATCAAGAAAGCTACAGATGTCAAGAATGTCGAATCGGCGTTAGGAGGGAAAAGCGATCCGTATGTTCGTGTAATGCTGAACAACCAGACGCTGGCTAGGACGGAAGTAGTCAACAACAATCTCAATCCCGAGTGGGATCAAATCGTTTACGTCCCAGTCCACCGGTTGGGAGAGCGTCTTCTGCTCGAAGTGATGGACTATCAGAACATCACAAGTGATCGGTCCCTTGGAACTGTCGAGCTGAAGGTATCTGATTTCGTGACGCCGAATAACACCAATCCATCTATGCCTTTTATGTCGTCAGGAGGGCATGACGTTAACCAGCCAATCAGGCAGGCGCGCGGCCAAGGTACGAAAGGTACACTGTCCTACCATGCTTCGTTTTGCCCAGGCACTGCTCTACGTGGTGGAGTACACTTCGAGCCGACTACCGATGGCTTGGCAGCGATTCCAGAAGCTTTGACAAGCAAAGGGAGTAGGAGAAGCTCTTACGCGTCAATCAAATCCCATGCGTCTTTCCAGCGAGTACACAAAGGTGCACCCTCTGCCGACAGCACCCTGTTCTTCTCTCCTCCACCACTAGCAAACGGTGGATCTGCTGATACGGACGGGCGTTCTGTCTTTGAAGATGAGGACGATAACCGTAGTGTGATCGAGAACGAGTCAGGGCTAGACATGACACGGACCGAGCTATTGGCACAACGTAAGCAATACGCTCATACATATGTACTTACTTTGGCTAATCAAAGCTGGCGTGCCGGCTTGGAATAGAATCGGGAGTTTTGGTGATTCAAGTCATTGCAGGACGCCTGTCCAGGCGGGGTCGTCTCGAAGTACTGATTGACGAAAGCTCTTGGCCTGCGTTCTCAACTGCAAAGGCGCGAAGTCATCGGCAAACCTGGGATCAGATTGGAGAAGTGTTCGTGCGAGAGCTTGACTTCAGTCGCATCACCCTTCGACTGCATGAGAACGACGAAAACGAAAAGGAAGATGTATACGCCCAGGTACAGGTCGATACTCGCAATTTATTGGAATCCGCGATCGTGAGTCGGTCGGTGGATAGACCTGGATGTCTCGATCTGATGTCATTCGTCCCTCAGATGCAACCCACAACGTTTACATTGAGTTCCCCTGGGAATGGTGGCGAACGCTCTACAGTACTTCTCAGTGCTCGTTATGTCCCTGTACAAATCGCCCTTGAGCCAAGGGAAAGCATCAATAGTATGTTGCACGTTACTTGGTCAATGCGCCTCACTGACCCTGTTGGTCAACTAGATATGGGTTTGCTCCGAGTAGAGTTGGTAGATGGCAAGGACATCCGTGGGGTAGATCGCAGCGGCAAGAGTGACGTAAGTTATAAGTGATCCGTCTCTTAGATATCTTCCACTAACGGTATACTGGACAGCCATATGTGGTCTTTGAACTGAATGGCCGTAAAGTGTTCAAGTCTCAAGTACAGAAGAAAACGCTTACTCCTGTATGGAACGAGCGGTTCGAAACCATGGTCGAGTCCCGCGCGGGTTCTCGTTTCGAACTAGAAGTGTTCGATTGGAATCAAATCGAGACCGCGAAATCGCTCGGAACTGGAATCATCGACTTGACCGGACTGGAGCCGTTCGAAGCGTCAGAGATCGATGTCCCTATCCAAACGATCAAACACGGATCTAGAGGATATGTTCGTGTTCGATTGGTCTTTAGCCCTGAAATGATCATGCGCAGTCGCAAGAACACTTCGACCTTCTCGGCTGCCGGCCGGACCTTGACGTCAGTTGGGACTGCACCTATAGCTGTTGGCAAGGGGGTAGGGAAGGGCGTGTTCGCGGGCGGAAAGGGCGTTGCCCATGGGGTCGGAGCCCTCGGAGGATTCGCCGGACGAAAGGTTGGTCTCGTAAAGAAGAAGGATAGAAGTGGGCACGATGTGTTCGTCGAGGAACCATTTGAGGAGGTAGATAACATTACGACCGAAGGGACGGGAGAGCGAGACGTCTATTCTACCAGCGGTGCATCTTTCGAAGCTCCAAATCACACGCGTGAACCGACTGACTCGCCTCATACGATATCGAAGAAGCAATCTTACGCTTCTCTCGGAGAGGGGAAGCGAAGCGTCTCGGTTACCTGCTTGAAGGGCAAAGAGATTGATGGGACGTCGACGGGCGAGATCAAGCCATACGTTCATGTGCAAATCGGGAAGAAGCACCACTCGACAAGTCATGCGAAGAAGAGTTCGGAACCAGAGTGGCAAGTCTATCACACAGAATATCCATATGGTTGATCGCCTCGGCTGACACCCTTGATTTTGTTCCGCCAACCCGTCAACCCGTCTACAGGAACCAGACTTTCCGCTTTGATGTCTCGGCTGACGATCCCATATTGATCTTGAAACTTTTTGATCACAAAACGTTGGGCAAAGACAGAGAGATTGGCGAGGCACAGATAAATGTATGTATATGGATCCCGGGTCATCCAAGTGATACCCCGATCATTATACTAATTCAATCACTTCAATATCCTCGTCTATCTTTACGGCGACTTCGTTTAGTTGATCGATTATGAGCAAGCAAACGGACCCGCCGAATCATGGGTAACCTTGACCAACGGCCGGGGACAGATTCAACTCCGGCTCGAACCTACGAGCAACGATTTGAGTCGCATACGATCAGCGAGCGTTGGATCAGTGAAAAGTCCAGGTCGGTTCTCCATCAGAAAATGAGTCCGGGCCGAATATGTTTGTTATCCGTTATTATAATTACCGACCGATGCTTGGCGAATACACGGTGTGTGCCTCCACGCATGTACGGTCCCGCATGTTGCAGGGTGTTCACCCTTGTGCCCTAGCGTGTTTGGTCTGACTCAGATGTCGCACTTGAGCCGTGATCGACGATTCGACGGGGTCTGTGTGACCATTCGCATGACGTGAAACACGATTTTTCCGAACACGCGGATGTCTTGAACGCGCTCGGCCCGCAAGGGAAGCCTAGGAACACGTCTCCCGCGCGGAACGGCCTCTCGGCTCGGAAGATATATCATCGCCGGGTGATCGAATTATCCTCCAAATTCAATTACTCCGCGTCGATCGTCACCTTCCGAGACATGTTTTCGTTCTAGCGTCCAAAAGTTCCGCTCGCTAGGGCTTCCGATCGCGAGGTGATGATTCAGTTCAGAATATCTGGAACGCGGGACGGGTGATCGAACTGATGGGTGACGATCTTCCCGGCGCGACCGGCAAAGGTGCACATCCACATGGAGGATTTCTTTTCCTCACGTCGAGAAGCTCGATTCCGAAGATATATAAGGAGACAGGAGTGAGGAGGTGTACAAACGTCCCTTGCTTCTTTTTACTCACACTCACTCATCTCCACTCCTCATCTTCTTCTTACTTACCTACCTCCCTCGTCCTCGTCCTCACCCAAAACCCACCACCCCCTCTCTCTCTTCAACACCTACCCACCTGAACATCTTCTCTCAACCGCAACCTCAACCACCCGCAACTCCACCCTCAACCCAAAACTTCACCGTTTCCATCCCCTTACTTTGCAACTTCACCACCTCACCGCCTCATCACCGCTTACTCTCCACCTCAAAATGCGCTTCTCTTTCGCCGCCGCCGCCCTCGCCCTCTTGGCTCCTCTCGCCTTCGCCGCTCCCTCTCATCACACCACTACTCCCTCCGTCGAGCTTGACCTCGAGCCCACCTCTTCCCTCCACAACCTCACTGCCCGAACCTTTGTCTCCACCTGGACCTACGACCAGTGTGACCGAGTCCAAGGTTACGTCGGCATCTTCCCCTTCGCCGTCTACTACGACCTCGGATGTCTCTGTCTCGGTGACGTCGACACCTTCTGTTACCACAACGGATTGAGCAGCTACATCAACTCTTGGATCAGGAAGACCCTCAGCGGTTGTGGTAACTACAAGTACCCTACCGGTTCCCAGCCCACCTGTGATGACCGAGGTGGTTACACTTGTCCCATCGCCAAGGACCCCGCGACCGGATTGTGTACCGACAAGGCCGTCTCTTGTGGAAACGGTTACACCCTTCAGAAGGACGGTTCTTGTTGCCCTCGATCCACCACCAAGATCAACGGTCAATGTTGCGCTACCACCTGTTCCGGAGCTTCCAACGGTAACTGTTACGGTGCCGCCACCTGTACCAACGGAAAGACCTTGAGCAACGGACTTTGTTGTGACAGCGGTTCCACCGGATACTCCAAGATCTGTTGTCCTTCCGGTCAAAAGGAGGATACCGCTTCCGGCCAATGTGTCTGCAGCTCTTCCAGCCAAAAGATGGTCAACGGTGCCTGTGTCGACAAGTGTACCACCGGTATGAGCTGGTGCACTTCCCAGTGCTGCAAGTCCTACATGTCTGAGAGCAACGGACAGTGTGTCTGCCCCGCCGGTCAGAAGGACAGTGGTAGTGCTTGTGTCGCCGTCTGCACCAACCAGCAAACCTACAACCCCTCCACCAACCAGTGTGTTCCCAAGGTATGTCTTCCTTACAATCTTTCGACTTCTGAATCGATGTCTGACCTTCATCTTCTTCACTTTAGTGCGGTTCTCCCTTGACTTGGTCCAGTTCCTCTTACAACCCCAACGGTCTCTGTTGTGAATCCGGCAAGACTTGTCAGAAGACCAAGTGTTGTGCCAGCGGACAGTTCGAGGGTGATGGCGGTATCTGCTGCAACATCGGTAGCACCGTCGTCAACGGAAAGTGTGTCGCTCCTTCCGCCGCTCCCAAAAAGGCCAGGCGATCCGTCGGAGGTTCCACCCGTGCCCAAAAGCCCATCGACAAGGCCTACTTGAAGATCGACGAGAAGCTCTGCCCCAAGAACTTGTCCGCTTGTCCCGTCCCTGGAGCCAAGTCTAGCTCGAGCTACGAGTGCTTGGACTCTTTCACCGATATCAACTCTTGTGGAGGATGCACTTCCATGGGACGTGGTCAGGACTGCACCACCATCACCGGTGCCAAGTGGATGGGATGCGAGCAGGGATCCTGTGTCGTCTACTCTTGTCGACCAGGATTCAAGCTTGTCGGCACCAACCAGTGCGAGAAGATCTAATCCTCGCCGCTCGACATGCCATCTCCTTCCATCACGACACCCTCACCAACATAGAAAATCATTCCGGACCTCAGGATGCGTATCGCTTTACTCTCCCTTTATCATATTACCTAGATAAGAGACACATAATCTCTCCACACGTTCTCTCATAATCCTACCCAGGACCGTTGTATCCTACTAGCTCTACTAGCCTAATAGCTGTACCTCTGTGAACATTATTGCATGTTATCTCAGCTATCTTTCGTCTCCAGTCCGCCTTAACTCCGCGTCCAGCTCTACTTGGTCACGTGCCCATCAGTTAAACTCCGCTCTACGTCCGCAACCGAGGCCAAGTCAGCTGAGAAGCGGATGCAGATGAAGGAATCATCATCGCTTGTAGAAGTTTCGCTTGGCGCTAGCCCAATTTCTCCTTTTTGCACGTCGTCGTTCCCTCAGCCCCGGCTCAGACAACGACCAATGATGCTCACACTCGCTCTCCCCGCAATCGCACTCCTCCCTCTCTCTCTCGATAAACGATAAAGCCTACACCATATATAGATCCACCCGAATCCCCATCATCAGCCTTCACCGAACGATACCCCACTCTCCTCTCTTACCCTGATCGTCTCTGACGAACTCGAATCCGAAGCTCATCACCTCACCTCACCTCACCTCACCTCATCTTCTCCCTCTTACCTACCTCTCTCCCATCATGTCTCAACCTGTAGACGTCGCCGAGGTCAGCCTGACTCCTCTCAAGGACCGAAGGTCGCCCAGTGGGAAGGGCGATCTCGATGAAGACAGCAGCTTGCAAGCTCGTGAGGCCTCTCCCGCTGAGATCGAGGACGCCGTCTTTGGTCAAGTCAACGAGGATGGTCCCAATTACAAAAACGTGAGTCGCTACAGTCTTGTCTCTGAGACGTTGCTATATCTAATGGCGATCTTGCTCCACACGTACAGTTAGGATGGATGGGAGCTACCGTATTGATGGTCAAGGCTCAGGTCGGATTGGGAGTGCTCTCGCTCCCCTTCACCTTCCATGTCCTTGGTCTGATCCCTGGTATCATCGTCTTACTGGTCATCGCTGTGTTTTGGACTTGTAAGCAGATGAATCAGATTCATATCGTACAGACAGCTCCAACACTGATGACCGTCATTGCGGAACAGACGGAGGATACGTTCTCGGTCAATTCAAGCACAACCACCCCGAAGTTTACTCCATCGCCGACGTTGGTGAAATCGTTGCAGGGAAATTCGGTCGATACCTATGTGCAGGTGTTTACTGGCTCTGTAAGTCTTTACCGCCCTTTCCGCAAAAAACATGCCGAAGTCGAGATTCTCATTCACGCGCGCGACTGGTATTCATTCACAGGGATGACGACGGTCGCTGGATCCGCTCTCCTGTCCATCTCCATCGCTCTCAATGCCATCTCCCTTCACGGAACCTGTACCGCCGTCTTCGTGGCTGTTGCTACCATCGTCGTCTTCCTCTTGGCCAGTATTCAAACTTTGGAGCAGGTCGCTTGGATCACCTGGTCCGGAGCCGCCAGTTTGGTCATCTCCTGTTAGTCACGCGCGTCTCTCCCGAAATACCGCGAATCAAAGCTAACAATATCGACGGCCTCCCTTAGTGCTCGTCGTCACTATTGGTGTCGGTGTTCGTGACCGACCTGCTGCTGCTCCCCAGGTTGGTGACTATGAGAAGGGCTTCCAAATCATCGGCAACCCCACTTTCGCCGCTGCCATGAGCTGTGTTGGACAGCTCAGTTTCGCTTTCGCTGGAACTCCCGCTTAGTCAGTCCATCCTGCAGAGTAATTCCGCCCATTCTGGCTGACGTTTGCCGCTTAAAATAATAGCTTGGCCATCATGTCCGAGATGAGGGATACAAGGCTCTATACCCGTTCTCTTCTCGCTTGTCAGGGATTCACCGTTGCCCTCTACATTGTGAGCGTTCACTTGCAGACACGTTGTACTTGTCGCGATTGCTCATCTTTTCTTGCGTACATGCCAGACCATCGGAACCGTCGTGTACTACTACTGTGGACAGTGGGTTGCCTCCCCTGCACTTGGTTCTGCCGGTCAGACTATCAAGAGGATCGCATACGGTCTCGCTCTCCCTGCCTTGATCGTTTCCGGTATCCTCTACATTCACGTAAGTTGCCTCTACCACTATCTGCAGATCAATTACTTACCCTTATTTTCCACTTAGGTTCCCGCTAAGTGGATCTTCTTGGCTTCACTCAAGGGTTCTAAGCATCTGGGATCCAACACTCCTACGCATTGGGCCGTCTGGTTGGGTTGTGTCGCTGGTTGCGTTCTTTTCTCTTACATCATTGCATCGTAAGTGGACAGAGCGCCGATGTACCAAGGTGACCAATTTCTCACCTTTCGTCCCTCTCCAGTGCTATCCCCGTCTTTAACGGTCTCGTTGGTCTTGTTGGAGCCCTCTTCGGAACTTGTGCGTATCTGATACCCAACCTGATTACTCTCGAACACCATTAATTCCGTGTCTGCTCCAACAGTCCTTTGTACCGTCGTTCCCGCTTCCATGTGGTTCCACGACAACTTGCATCAACGAACGATCAACAAATCACTCTCTTACCGACTTCTCTTCGCACTCAATGCTGTTATCGCTGTGATCGGTATTTTCGTGCTTGGGGCAGGAGTAAGCAGATTGCACCGTTTTCATCCCCTAATAAAGCTGACATCATGGCCTGATCTAGACCTATGGAAGTGTAGAGGATATCATCACCAGTTACAACGCCGACGGTGGTACAAGCGCCTGGTCATGTGCTGACAACTCCAACTCGAGCTGATCAATGGGCACAAAAACAAAAGGAGGAGGAAGCTCTTCGATCGATTCGGTATCGATTGTAGCAGGTGAAAGGAAAGACAGAAACAAACACATGTATCAAACATTCGGCATATTTTGCATGTCTACACATTCGATCTCATTGTTCAGCAGTTCAAGCAGTGATCTTACTGGCCTCTAGAGCTTTCAACAGATCCGCAAGCTCAGTCTTCATCTTCAGCAGCTCTGCTACTTCAGCATCTACATCGCCTTGGGTTTTACCCGTTTTGAGGTCTTTGATGACCTCCTTTTTCACGTCCATCCGCTCCTCCAGCGCTTTGACTTCGGGCGTCTTGTTTGCTTCCTTTAGCGCCGCCAGAGCAGCAGCCTGTGCCTTTTGTTCCAACTTCTTCTGCTTGGCAATGGCGCTTTTGGAAAGTCCGCCCTGGGCAGCAGCGCCGGTAGCGGTGCCCGCACCCGTAGCGCTTCCAGCCACGGTAGCTGGTCCTGGGTTCTTGCTCGATTCACCCCCGAACCTGTTCCTCCACTCGTCTTCCATCTTTGGGTCGATTCTCTTGAAGAGATGATCAGGTTTGCCGATCTTATGTCCTGGCAGGATATCGATCGAGAACTTGTTGGGCAAGCTTCGAGCCGGTGCGTTCAATTGTTCGAGAATACCGTCGGTTGTTGAAGGCATGAATGGATGGAATACGGTTGACAGAAGGTAAATCAAGTTGATAGCGTTGAGAATCACCTGAGCACATCGCTCAGGGTGGTTGGCCAGAAGGGCGTTATCCAGGGTGTTGTCTTGTAGGTATTGGTTTCCTCTGGCAGAGAGAGCCATACCAGCAATCAACCCATTTCGGAATTTGAGAGCATCCATAGATGATCGGTAGGTCTCGAGAATCTCATTGACATCCTTGACAAAGTCAGCGTCCAGTTTGGCTGAGGCGTCCGCAGTGTCTTCAATGATAACATCTCCCCCTTCTAGGTGCTCAGGACCGGGAACAATCGATTCGTACTTCGCAGCAGTGAATTTCAGGAGCTGCAGAACACCTAGTCAGTACCGTAGTAAATGGCTGATATATCACCGAACTCACTCGGTTGACGAAGTTACCCAGATTATTCAATAGTTCGCTGTTGTTTCGACTGATAAACTCTCCCCACATGAATTGGGAGTCGGAAGTCTCAGGACGGTTCATAAGGAGGTAATAACGCCAAACGGAAGGCGGGGCGCTAGTTTCTTTGGCACTGTTACCAAATACACTACAAGCTCGTACATCGAGGTCAGCCAGGTACCGACTGAAGCGTTCAGAGATATTACGTACCCAACATTTCTGCTCTTGCTGAATTTTCCGTTTTCGTAATTGAGGTATTCTGGTACCGATTGCAGACGTCAGAAGTAGGTCTTACCGAGAAGTGCATTGGAGCTTACGGGTTCCAGAAATGTTTGTAAGCATGGTCCAGTCACCGCCATCGGCCATCTGTACAGCGGGGAACAGCACAGTGTGGAAGTAGACGTCTGCCAAGATCGACATCAGCACAACCATACGCAAAGCACTTTGAGGCTGGTAAACGTACTGTCTTTGCCCCTAAGAATAGCAACTCGCGTCAGCATTGTCGACAAACCGCTAAACGGTAAGGCTACTCACATAAACTGGAACAGCTCGACATCCTTTGGTGCTTTCCACCATTTCTCCCATTCATCAGTGTAGTTGGCTGTTATCGATGGATATCCGATGGGGGCGTCCAACTAGCGACCAAGAGGTCCTGAGTTCACTAGCTCGCACACCTGATGTTTGAATGCCAGACTTACCCAAACGTCTGCAAGCAACGAGGAGTCAGGTTGCATCCAGGCAAGACAAGGGCATTTGACAGATCGACTTACACATGACCTTTCCCTTCATAGCCTCATCCTCCTCCTTGTCGCCAACTTCTGGGACAGGTACACCCCAAGTCAAGTCTCGGGTCACAGCGGTTGGTCTCAAACCTCCCTTCATCCTGGGCTCAACGATTTCCCCGTTCGACAGGATAACAGCGTTGGTCGCCCACTTGCCCTTTTCCCGAGCTGTCTGAAGGAATTCCTCCAACCGCGGCTGAAGCTTGTCTAGTCGAAGACAAGAGTGGGTGGAAGGTTTGGTGGATACTTTATGATTCTTGTTACGCTTGCATCGGGGCTCCAACAGCTCGGTGGGTGAAGAGAAGGTACCAGCACACTGGTCACACTGATCACCTCGTGCATCCTATACCCGAAAATCCTAGCGTGTTAATCCTTGTCATTCATACTCTTCACGCTATACTCACGTCGTATCCACATCGTGGGCAAACACCTTCTACGAAACGGTCGGCGAGGAACCTATTGCAAGAGAAGCAAATCAGCTAGTCACCAGCACGTGATCGCTTCCGAAACATACCGTCCTTCATCCTCACAGTATGTCTGCTCCGCGGTCTCTTGCACAAACAGACCGTTCTTATGGATGTTCAAGTAGATCGCTTGAACGAGTCTGTTGCAGTAGCCCGGCGATTGAGGATTAGGAACGGCTAACACTCGACGATTCTATCGACACCTACTCAGTCTGCTTTTCCGTAGAAGTTCGTCCGAAATGGTCGAATCCAATCTCGAACCAGCTAAAGTCAAGTAAAAATACTTAGATACCCTTTTTCTCTTCAGTGCCGGATTGATCTCTTACTCGTAGGTCTCCTTGTGAAGGGCGTGGAATTTGTCACAGAGTTCCCTTGGGGTTACGCCTTCCTCCAAAGCCTGCGATCAAGCGCTTAGCTGATTGATTCATCAAATGAGATCTTTCCCGGCAGCTCACCTTGGTCTCAGTAGCGGTTCCGTATTCATCCGTACCACAGATCTGACAATAGTCTTGTCATGAGCTCCCACACGGCGTTTTGCGAGATGCCTCTCTTGCTCACATATAGGGTGGAAATATTCTGAGTCCTACAGTACCTAGCATAGACATCGGCTGATAGGGTCGAGCCAATGATGTTTCCCAAATGAGGGACATTGTTCACGTCTGAGCCATGAGTAAGAGTCCTTTAGCTTGGCGTTCGAAGCTTCACAGCATTGTCTTGGAGATACTCACATGGTAGAGCAGAAGTTACCAGAACGTTTCTTTCTCCCTTTTTAGGCAGACTTATCGATACGACTCAGGGTTTGTAGATGAACGCAAAGTCTGTCAAAGCTACTCACACTGGACCGTCCGACTCTGAGCGGACGTTCATCAAAAGCCCTTCGGCTGGTCTGATTTTTCGACCTTCAGGCATGGCTGTTGTAACAGGTAGTATGTATATGCTAGGAAAGTGTCGACTTGCTGTGTGAAGTAGTCGATGGACAGCCGAGTAAATCTGGATATTTCGGCAGCTCGACAAACGAATTCCAACCCTTTCAGAGTCTCTGTCTTGCTCATAACGGGCGAGTCACGTTTGATAAGCAAAAGTCAACAAACGGAGAATGACGTGCTTTCAATCGAACCCGAATTATTATTTTGATCGTTACAGTATGTCTACCTGGGTGTTGAGACTCGTTACAGCGGAGCAAGAAATATTCTTGTCATCACTTGCTAATGCTATTCTATACGCACAGAAACCGAAATCGGGAGAGGGGAAGATGAAAAGCCAGTTGATAGCCCTAAATGTCGTAGCGTGAGGAGAGGTCATGAGAGGATTGATGCGTGCTTTTTTGTTTGGTTTTGGGTTTCCCATCGATCGTTGACCGTCTAGAACAAACCGGTGATATCACCAGTCTCTGGGTCCAGATCGATATCGTAGAATCCAGGACGGGTGGTAAGACCGGGCATGGTGGACATGTCTCCGACCAAGGGGTAGACAAAGTTGGCTCCGGCAGACAACCTGACCTTGTTGATGGGCAAGGTGAAGCCGGTGGGGACACCCTTCTTGGAAGCGTCATCGGACAAGGACAAAGCGGTCTTGGCCATACAGATGGGAAGGTGACCGAACCCTGTAAAAGTCAAATCGACCCGTTAGTAAAGACACGTACACGTCGCTGTTGTCTACACGAAAGGAGACTGACCTTGACGGGTATAAGTCTCGATCTGTTTCCTGGCCTCCTCGCTGAGCTCGATACCGTCCGCACCGTACATCTCGGTAGCGATGATCCTGATCTTCTCCTCCAAAGACTTTTCGAGTCCGTACAAGAACTTGAAGTTGGATTCGCCCTCACAGGCCTTGATGACGGCATCGGCGAGAGCGACGGCGCCCTTTCCTCCCTTGGCCCAGTGGTTGGAAGGAACGGCGTAGTCGGCTCCGTGAGCCAAGGAAAAGTCCTGGACGAGCTGCAACTCGGCAGGGGTATCGGCACTGTGGTCGTGATCGCAGTTTAGCGAATGTCATGTGGGCGTGACAGGGCGACGAGGACTCACGAGAACTGGTTGACGGCGACGACGACCTTGAGTCCGTACTTCTTGGCGTTCTCGATGTGCTTGCCCAAGTTGGCACAACCCTTCTCGAGGAGCTCGAGGTTCTCCTTCTGGTAGACCTCGGCCAAAGGCTTTCCGGGGGTGACGGCAGGTCCACCTCCGTGCATCTGGAACGAGGTGAGAAAGGATCAGTATGCCTGGACACGGTGTCCGTCATTCGCGAGACGACTCGACTCACCTTCAAGGCTCGGACGGTAGCGACGATGACGACGGCGTTGGGTTTCAAGCCGGAGACTCGACACTTGATGTTACAGAACTCTACGAGGGCGAATCATCGGATCAGTCCACCCATCCCGATCCGGTCGATCGCAAACGCCCCTCGAACTCACTCTCCATCCCGATATCAGCCCCGAATCCTGCCTCGGTGATGACGTATCCGACACGATCGGCATCGTCACCCTCCTCGGTCCCGGCCAACTTGAGCGCGATCCTGTCGGCGATGATGGAAGAGTTTCCATGAGCGATGTTCGCGAACGGTCCTGCGTGAACAAAGACGGGGGTTCCCTCCAAGGTCTGCATGAGGGTGGGCTTGATGGCGTCCTTCATCAGGACGGCCATCGCACCTGCACAACCGACGTCGTCTGCGGTGACGGGATCGCCCTTCTTGTCGGTCGCGACGACCATCTTCCCGAGTCTCTCCCTGAGATCGGCGAGATCGGTGGCGAGCGCGAGGACGGCCATGACCTCTGACCCTACGGCGATATCGAACTGGGTCTCCCTGGTCTGACCGGATTCGGTGGGCGCCTGTCCGACGGTGATCTTTCGCAGGTAACGATCGTTGGTATCGATCACACGGTTCCAAGTGACGGTGCTCGCGTCCACGTCGAGCCTGGCAAACTTGGAGACCTCCTCCGGGGTCAGATCGTCCGGGTTGGTCTTTTCGATCCCCAACCTCTGAAGTCGCCTCAACATGGGAGGAGCAAAAGTCCTGACCCCCTTCTTGGGGGGTACGAGCCTGTTGAACAACCCCTTGTCCGACTGCTGAGACTCGTGGAACATCCTGGCGTCGAGCGCGGCGGCCAACAGGTTGTTGGCAGCGGTGACGGCGTGAATATCACCCGTCAAGTGCAGGTTGAATTCGGTCATGGGGATGACCTGGGAATACCCACCCCCGGCGGCGCCCCCCTTGACGCCGAACGTGGGACCCTGGGAAGGTTGACGAACGCAAGCGATGGCGGTCTTGTCGAGCTCGGCGCCGAGCGCCTGAGCGAGCCCGATGGTGGTGGTCGATTTCCCCTCTCCCAAAGGGGTCGGGTTGATCCCGGCGACGACGATATACTTTGCGTCCTTCCTCCCCTTGAGCCTGTCCAAGACGGACAACTCGACCTTGGCCTTGTATTTCCCATAACTCTCGACCTCGTCCGGGATCAATCCCATCTCGCTCGCGACGTCCACCACGGGCTTGGGGGTCTGGGCGACGGCGATCTCGATATCGCTCGGGACGTTGTCGAGCAACTTGAGAGCGAGGGGTTTGACCTTGCGCTGCCTGCCTTGCTCCCATTGACGTTTGGCCGCCTGCAAGGTGTTTTGCATGAGCATGGCGACGGTCATCGGGCCGACACCGCCGGGCACGGGGGTGATGTGAGCCGCGACCTTGGAGGCGGATTCGTAGTGAACGTCACCGACGAGACGTTGGCCTGATTTCTTGGTAGAATCTGCGGGAGCGCAGCGAACCCGAGGTGTAAGCACTCCAACCTCGACATCGACACGAGCGAGCCAACGAGAGGACGTACCGGGAATATAATTCGTCCCGACGTCGATCACCACGCAACCCGGTTTGAGCCATTCTCCCCTGACGAATTCCGCCTTTCCGATCGCTGCCACGACGATATCCGCCTCCTTGAGCTGTGACCGGTGCGTGATGCGGAGTGAAGTGTAAGTGAGAGTGTGAGTGAAGAAGGGGATCAGTCGCACAGAGAAAGAAGGAGACGTACGATACTCTCCAACCCCTTGGTACGGGAATGACATTGAGTGACGGTGGCGTCCCTCCTACGCAAGAGCGCACAGACGGGGGTCCCTACGATATCGGACCGACCGAGGACGACGGCGTTTGCCCCTTCGATCTGGACGCCGGCTGGTGGGCGGTGAAGGAACAAGGGATACGAGTTTCGAGCGAGTGAATAAACGCAAGGCAAGGCGAGGTAAGAAAAGTGAGCGCGGGACTCACTGGAATCGATCAACCTGATGACTCCCGCAGGGGTACAGGGGGTGAAGAGAGGGGTGCTCAGGCGGGAAGACAAATGTCCGATATTCTCCGGGTGAAACCCATCCACGTCCTTGCCCACGCCTACGCTCTCCACGACCGCCCTCTCCTCCTCCGGTCCGGCCCCTTCGAGCGGTAACTGGACCAGCAGACCGTTCACCGCGGGGGACCCGTTGGCGTGCGTGACGAGCCTCTCGATCTGCTTGATCCCGTCCGGGCCTTGGGGGATGGAGATGTGTTCCACGGTCATTCCCGATTCTTGGGCGGCTTTCTGTTTCATCCGGATGTAGGTCGAGGAGGCGGGGGAGGCACCGAGTTGCAGGATCTGGAGGTGCGGGGGTTTGAAGCTGGGGTAGGTCGAGGTGAGGGATTTGATCTCCTCTGCGAGGTCTGACCGGATTTGTCTGCGAGTGGGCAAGAGAGGCGGGGTGGAGTGGGGGGGACAGGACGAGGACAGGACGATGAAGATGAGTCTACCATGATCTCTTGTCGAATCGACACGGGATCGGGTGGAACGTACTGAGCGATGGCGGTCCCATCGATGACCTTTGCCTGACCGGTCGCTTGTACGGTTTGCATGGGAGCGTCCCCACCCTGAGGGTTCTGAGCTTGATCGAGAGGAGACATCGTGGTCGAGTAAGATCTGGCGGTGGTGAGCGATAGAGGAGGGTGGATGTGGATGTGTTGCTGGTGGTGCTGCACTCGTTGAACTTGTGTGGCCGTTCGGGCGAAAGCGAACGCGGGGTTTAGTCTGAGCTGACGAGGTGTGGACGATCCGAGTGTGATCGCTGCTCTACGCATAAGAGAGTCGAGTGTGCGTGTGGGTGGTGGGTGGTGGAGTACTGGTAGCAGTGGTAGTGAGGTATGGTCCAGATGGCAGACAGTGACAGTGGCAGTGGCAGTGAGTGTGAGTGAGTGTGCTGGGCGTCGCAGCTGTCGCCGTGTGCATCCTCATCGTTGTTTTCCAAGAATCGAGGATTGTTGGAAAAGGATTTCCAAGGGATCGTCCATGTTGATGCACCGCGGTTCACCCGCGAATGTCAGTCTCAGTCTCAGTTACGACTCGAGTGATATGGCGTGTACAACTCTTGTTCGACGCTCATTATCGCTAGACATCCCTCACCACCAACCACCAACCACCAAGCACTACTGACCACCCTCACCATGAGCAACTCTGGCCTACGGGGCACAACCGCAGCTCAAGATACAGCAAGTCACCCCACCCCCTCACGCTCGATGCGACCTAACGACTGACCTCTACACTCCCCAGCGATTCAAAGATAAAGAATCGAAAGCTCTCAAGGGCACCAAGTTCCCTCCCGAGTTCGAAATCAAGGTGAGTTTAGCTAGCCTGGTCCAGTTCCGATCCCCCAGTTCCTGGTTGTTGAAACGCCATGTGCATGTGCTCGTGTGCGTGTACGTCGATCAGGTCGATATAAGAAAAGTCAACCTCTCCAGTACGTCCCACCCCCCACCCCGCACCCTTCAAAACCTCCCTCCCAAAAGAACCTTCTCATACTCACGGACCCCCCTTCATCTCGACGTACCAACCCAGTCATGCGTCCCTGGATCGCCAAGACCGTCACGGAACTCTCAGGGGTGGAGGACGACATCGTCATCGAATACACCATGGAAATGCTGGAAGATCCCGAGAAACCGGTTCGTCCGTCGTGTTCTCCTTTTTCGCTGATCATTCCCGGCTGGAGGTTGATGACGGACGTGTTTCGGCGGGACTTGGACTTGGACTTGGACTTGGGGGTGGACAGATACCTGATCCGAAAAAGATGCAGATCTCCCTTGTGGGGTTCTTGAGTACGAACGTCGGTATCCCTTCTCTCCTCTTTTCTTCTTCTTGGCTGTTCTTCTCTCCTGACGCTCTTCCCTCCTGACGCTCTTCTCTCCTGACGCTCTTCCCTCCTGAACCTCTTCCCGTATTGAACAACCAACCAACCAACCAACCAACCAACCAACCACCCGCCCCAAACCCCAGGCCCCGGAATTCATGAAAAGACTATGGGACTTGCTCATAAGCGCATCCAATTCCCCCGGTGGGGTTCCCGCCGAGGTGAGTCCCCCTCCAGTTCTCCCCGTGGGTTTCACCACGCATCGAAATCTCATTCGTCTCTACCCTCCTCCTTTTTTTTCTTTTTAACTCGACCCCGACCATACGGCACGGCAGTTCATCGAAGCGAAGAAGAAGGAACTTTTGGCTCAACGGGAAGCCGACGCCAAGATGGCTGAGCGGATGCAAGGGAGGGGTGGACAGGGGGGACAGGGGACGAGGATCCACGCGGAGTTTTCGGGGGAGAGGAGGGGTGGGGGTGCTCCAGGTCAAGGTCAGGCTCAGGGTCAGGGGAGAGGGGATGGGTTCCGGGACGGGTTTAGGGACGGATTCAGGGACGGGTTCAGGGATGGGGGGAGAGGTAGGGGGGGTCAGGGTGGGATGGGGAGGTACGATCGGAGAGAACGGTACGATTATTCGGGAGCGGGTGGACGCGGTGGCGGTGGGGGTGGGGGGAGGGAACGGTCCCCCCCTCCTTCGAACCGCAGGAGATACTTTGATCAGGATCGGGAGAGGGATAATGGGTATGGCTCTAGGAGGAGGGAAGAGGAGGATCCTACTCGAGCCAGAGGGATGAGGGTAGACCCGGAGTACAGGGAGAGGAGGAGGAGACGATCGCCTTCCTTTTCCCGATCGAGATCCAGGTCCAGGTCCAGGTCCAGGTCGAGGTCCAGGTCGAGGACTCCACCCGTTAGGACGAGGAGGAGGGAAGGCGAGAGGGAGAAGCCGGATCAGAGGTACAAGAGGGAACGTTCCGGTAGTCCCCCAAGACCGAGGAGGAGGTCCAGATCCAGGTCCGTCGCGGGGAAAAGAGGTGACGCGAGGGCCGGATCGTCCACCCCTCCGATCACTCGACGAAGACCGGTCAGTCCGCGATCGGATCGGTCCAGGACACCTCCGAGGAGAAGAAGAGATTCAGAGTGAGCGCGCCCGATGCGGTGGGTCTTTTTCGTCTTGATCTGATCATGTTCACCCCCACCCACCCCTTGTCTAGTACCCCGCCGAGAAGAAAGAGATCGGTCAGTCGGTCCAGGTCAGAGAGTCGATCGGGTTCGGGGAGCCCGTGAGTCAGGGCTTGGAATGTTGGGACGGTTGTATCTCGCTAGTCCATGTCGATCGGGATGATATGTTCGCTCGTTCGGAAACTCAATTCGAGGACTTTGATCGTCGAATACACCTCGTCAAAGGAACGCACTACCATTCCTTGCTATTCCGCAGGTAAGAAACGAGACCTTTTTACAATCATCATGATCATGGACAACAAAATTCGAAAGACATCTGGGTCCCCTTCCCTCTGAACAAGAAGCATTCCTCGCTTAAAACGAGCGCAACGAGCCTTCAGATGAGCACCGGAATGATGGGCCAATGATGATGCTTCGTGAAGTGCCGCGTCTCGCACCGTCAAGCTATATTGCGGGTTTCATTCGGTCCACAGGATCGACCTCGTCCTCGGCGAGGTCGTATGTCAGATTTGCATGGTTTGGAGGTACGGCAGCACTGACGGACGATGTTGTTTTTTTTGAATTTGCAATACCTGCAATGCCGGACATAGCTCTTGCTAGAGAGAGTAGAACTGGCCTGTAGCTTTTGACCTCGGAACGTGCAGTTCGCTCACACCACGGCCGATCGTTTTCGCATGCTATTTCCATATCAGGTACAACAGAGGTAAGAATATCAGGGTATATCGTGATTCCCGGAAATGGTCGTAAATGTTTTGCGTTCGTTAAAGATGACTGGGTTGAAGGTTGTGCTTGTCCTCAAAGATTTAAATTGTGTGCCTTCCGTATAGATCGTAGGAGAGTGTTTGGGCGAGCAGACCATAGCTTATGCTTCCATGAAGTCGGCTGCCATCAATCTGAAGTGTAACGAAAGCGAGCTTAGATCAGCCCAAGCCGAACGCAGAACTTGAAACCATATTACGCTACTCACAGTTCCAGCGCCAATTCCGGTTCTATCCTCTCACTGAAATCCTCCGTGATCTCCTTCTGAGCCACATCCTTGTAAGTATGCTTGAAATGTAGGTATTCGACTATTTTGGCGACGATTATGCCTCTGTAGTCTAGTTTGATGGTCTGGGTTGCTGATTCTGCGAATGCGGCTGAGGGCGAGAGGGGAGATGATTAGCGACATATGATTGATTACGAGGTCGAGAACGACGGAACTCGCCTGATTCGTCCAATGAATCCTTGATCACCCCGCTCCCTAGAGCTATAACTTTACTGTTTGGAAAAGATGCTTTGATTAGGAAGAGGAATGGAGACGAGAGTTACTGGAGATGACTCACGGGATGACGAATGAGAATCCATCGATTGAATTTATCCTAACCCAGCCTTGTTGCAGATCGTTCGAAAGAGAGGACATCAGGGAATCAGTCTAGCAGGTGCACAATACTGAATGTGGAACGTTATGAGTGGAAGGAACGGTTGAAGTATACGATCATCGACATCACTCGAGATGGTTGAGATGGTTTATCAACTAAAAGCAAAGCGCGGTTTGCGCTTGTCATCGAAAGATCAAGCTTCACTTTCGATCGATTTCAACCTCGAGACAGCTGAACCGTTCCACCGACATACTCCAAACACTCAGCTAACAACCACCATGTCGTTCTCAAAAATATCTCCAATCGCTAGACAGGCGTCATCTTCCCTGGCCTCCCGTTTACCCCGCTCTTCGAGCTCGAGAATCGCCTTCAATGCTTCCACCAGCCCGATTCTGTCCCGATCCTACGCCTCTGACAAACCTCCTCTCTCCTCTGAACCACTTCCTGCACCTCGACCAATCTACCCTCCTCCAACGAACCCTTTCCAGCCCCCACCTCAGTCTTCGCCATCCAATTCGAGCACTCAGCAGACCGGAACGCAACACTCACCCTTGAAAGTCAGCATCGTCAAAGCTTTGGCAAAGCTGATGGGTTACAACAGTCGAAGTGTCACGGCTATCAGAGAGACGGGGAACATGTGCGGTGCAATAGTTAGAGCCGTTGAGAGGGATCACGACTTCTGGTACAATGGTTCGTTGTCTTCGTACTGATCTCCCGTTCGATCTGATCTAACTCCGCCTTCACTTGCTGCTGGTTAGAATGCGCCTTGGCCCCAACTTATCAGACCTTCTTCCAGCTTCATCTCTTATACCTGCTCCTCCTGCTTCCCCGTCTTCGATCCCTACCCAACCCAACCTCGCTTCCAGGAACCTCCAACCCCCCTTCGCAAACTTACCAAACCGAGCTCCTCACACACTTCTTCGCTCTCGCCGAAAACCAAATGCGTCTCACTCTCGGTGAAGGTGAGAGAGAACGAGTGGTCAAAAAGTACATGAAGGAGATGGGGGAACAGTGGAAAGGTGCTGGGGTCGGGTTCGATTATGCCATTGCGATCGGACAAGAATTGCCCGAACTTTCTGCTCCTCCCCGAGCACCGGGAATGGATCAGGGGGACGTACTAGGGGGAGACTCGGAATTGGCCGCTTGGGTATGGAGGAACTTGTTTGCCGCTAGGTACTCGGATCTCCCAACGGATTTCACCCCTTCTGCTCCCTCTTCTACACCTACCGATTCCTCCCCTACCGATCCTGCTTCTCCCATAACCCATCTCAAACTCCCAACCCATTTGTCGGCAGTTGTCACTTTCATAAGGAAAGAACTACACCGATTGGATCAGCTTGAGAATGAGGATATCATGCAAGGACGGATCGGAGAGTTTGGGCGGGTCAAGGAGAATGGAACGAAAAGGGGTGCAGGCGAGGAGACAGTAGATGGAGCTTGATGGATGGTGAACTGACGAAGATATAGACTGATGGCATGTTCGAATAATATACGACTTGTACAACTGGGAAAAGATCGATCATGATTACGCATGACCGTTCAAAGACGATTTCTCCTCATTCACCATTTCTAGAGTACCCTCGGTTACGTCTAGCTTGTCCTCTACTTTCTCGAGGACCATCTCTTTCTCCTCATAATGCCAAAGCTCCTTCGCTCTTCCTGTCAGCACGGCAGCAATCGCGATCCCAAGTATTAGCCCAGTCCCGCCCAGGAGCATCCACAACGGCAGGAAAATGGTTGGCTCAAGACCCAATCCCAACGAAGAGCCAATAAACGCTCCGAACAGGCCGGAATGAAAGATCGGTTTGCTGGATCTGGGTATGTCCCTACTACGGAGGAGAAAGTATCCAGGCAGACAAGGGGTTTTGATCAGATTGAGTGAGGTCTGCTCTGCCTGCAGAACGGGAGCTTTGTCGCTCTCGATGACCGGAACAAGGTTGTCAGGTATCTCTGGTTGTTCGAACCTTTCTATCATGTACAACTGATGAATAGGTAATGAGCGGATATCACCGAAACAGGTTTGCTGAAGCGACTTACTGGCAGGATCGCTCGTTCCAAGATGAAGCCGAGGGAGAACAACATCAGGGTGGACGATCCGGCCGGTCCAAGTAGCTGTAGGTCCGATATCCACGTTGTCCACCCCTCAATTCCCCCGCTAGTCGTACTCTGGCTCTTTCCGTCCGAGGGCTTTTTTGTACGGCTCGAGCCTGCGTCTGATGTGTAGGTAGCGATTCCGACTACAGCAACGAATGCCATCTGGAAGAGCCACGAGGTTCACAAAGCTTTTCAGTATAGTTGACCGACACCTCCGAACGATGCTGCTTACCAGAAAGAGAAATACAGTGCCGAAGGCTTTCCGGAACACTACTGGCTTCTCATGTAGCTTGCTCCCTAGCATGACAACCAACAAGGCCAAGAGACCTGGCCAACCAAAAGACTCCTCGTTCGCTTCCAGAAAGCACGCAGCGGTCAAACCGACAGTCAGCACGAGACTGATCAAATGTCTTCCGAAAGCAGAGAAGAACGTGGGCTCGGACCCGGATCGTGAGACTGTCATTTCTGCAAGCCCAGAGCTATGTAGCCTCAGCACAGCAGCATCAGGGTGTATCCAATAGACGATCTTGAAGCAGGGGTCGGAATATCAGAACGAAAGCGATATGTAGTATCGTATCCTTGCGACTTACTTCGCTGAGGGGCATCGTTAAAAACATTGCCAACAAAGTGAATAAAATCCCATCGAATAATCCAACTTTAGTCTTCCACCATAGAGCGGTGGATACTGCCTGTACGCATATGCTCAAGCCCAATAGACTTCCGGCTACATATAAGTAGATATTATCAGGCTTCGCTTCTACCTCAGCTTTCTGATGGAGCTCTGGCTGTTGTATAAGTCGGCATGCTTTCGAAGTCACGTGAACCTAACAAGATACAACATAGGAGCATAAGATCAGATGAAAAGTAAAGTAAGTGTCAAGCTTGCCGCACTCACCCTCAATTGTGATCGACTGGACCATGCGATTGCCGTCCAGATAGCGATATTGATAGCGACTTTCGCAGGGAGATGAGATTGCAAGGGTCGGGCTGCTAGGAGAGCTTCCAAAACACAGGTCCAGATATCCATGATGGCAAGGAATCAATTCCTATAAGCGGCGGGAACGAGATTCGGCCATTGAAATAGAGCCCAGGTAGATGACCATAGATAAGATCTGCCATCTCTGACGAATATGCGTTTCTCGGTTATCCGCGAGAAAGCTGTGCAAACGCGAATTGCCTATTTCATCCTCTTTTTGCATCACACAGGCGCATTCACGAATTAAACTGATACAACCAAGGACTGCCCGATCTCTCCGTCATGCCGAACTCAGTCCCCCCGTCCGAGTCTCTCCAGCGCCCTGACCAAACCCTGCTCCTCGACATCGGCCCTGGACACCCAGAACTCATCTCGGCTCTTCATGATATCAGCCAAGACGGCTCCTCCAAGGAAGACCATATGTTTTCTCCTGGGAGGATCCTCGATCTTGATCTTGAAGTTCTGTTGTACAAGATAAACGTGACCAAGATTAGTACCCTTCGTGTTGTCGTTATTGGCTTCGCTCGCACCTTTAGCCTCTCAGCATTTCCACCCAAAACCCTAGTGAGGTATAGCTGCTTCATTTCCTTTTCCAGTCGACTGGGCAATCCTGGGTACATGCTTGATCCTCCAGAAAGAACGACATGCTTGTAAAGCTCCGTTCGGGTATCAACTGGAGCTTGCTGAATAGTTTGGAACAAAAGCTCTGCACAAATAACATAGGTTTAGCACTTTAGAATGTGCGTAGTAAAGTCTTGGACCACGTACCGGCCATTCCAGGTTGTTCTACGTCGACAAGATGAGGTTGGAACATGCATTCCGGTGCCTCGTACCTCTCGGATCCGACCTTGATCACTCGTCCGTCCGGAAGCTGTCGTGTCAGATTAAGTATCCATGAGCATAAGATGAGGAAACAGCAAACATCACATGTGACTAACCGTGTAGCTCTCCACCAAAGTAGTTGTCTCTTCAGACAACCTCTTGTCCATGTCAAGGTCATAACTGATAGTTGTAATCCGCCTTAGTGGGATCCTCAATACGAATCGTCTACCACTTTCTGTCTTACCTCACGTAACAAAGAGCCTCTTTGATCCCTCTGACAGTCTCAAAATCTGCCGTCCTCTCGAATGCGTAACCCCTCATTAAGAGCAACTTGATCAGATAACGGGTCACATCTCTTCCTGCGACATCGAGTCTTTTAGTGAGGTGAGGGAGAGCGAATCCATCGTATACTGGGACGATATGAGTGACACCGTCACCAGAATCGACGACTACTCCTGTCTGAAGACCTGTTACCGAAATCATCCAACGGTCAGTAATGAAGAGAAACGGTCAGGCGAGCATGAAACGTACCCTGAGCATATAAAGTCAAGACGGCTTGAATAGCCACGTAAACCCCTCCAAATCCGTATTGTTCGAACATGACTTCACACATCCTCATCCTATTCGTCTTGGGGTTCATAGGAGGCTCTGTCAACAAGACCTTCCTTCCTTGGGTGTCCACCTTCATCTTCTCGTTGAACGTGTAGTCCCATAGATGTTGCATGTCTTCCCAGTTCTTAACGATTCCGTGTTCCATTGGGTGGGACATCTGAAGGAAAGATCGGTTGGCGGAAGCTTCGTCTCCAATCATCAGATCCTTGATCTGAGTAGAACCGGAACGTTCTTCGGCTCGAAGGATAGGTCGACCGACGATAGAAGGGAACACATGAGCAGGGAAGTTTTGACCTGTGATCGGCAAGTGGAACGATTCAGCTAAAGGAGCGAAGGTGTCGACCTGGTTTTAATTACCGGCAAAACCAGCTTTCACAAAACCGGTACCGTTATCTACTACGAGAGGTACTGAGGAGTCCATCTTTGCTTTCTATAGTTAACACAGGCGGATTCGTCCTGTATGTCAGTCAAGTTAGCTACCGAATCGAATGGAGGACTTGTCGAGATATTGTTTAACTCACTCGTGAAAGCTACCGTCAATATGAGGATATGATATAGGCTTTACTTTGCCTGTGTATGCAGTGATCGATCAGGTTGCAGGTTGAAGGGTTCGTTCTATGAACGCAGGTGAGCTGGTCGATACGTCACTCAGCCATCACAGGACGCGCAGCACCGCGGATTGGACTCAAGGCAGTGTTCGGCATTCCTGGTCGACGAATTAGGCTGCTACCATCTTGCACAAAGCACAAACTATTCATCCCAAGCGAATTCTAGCGATCATCGGATATATAGGTCTTCTCTTCTCAACATGCAAGTCACAACATTACGTCGCGTCGCAAAGCCATCGCCTCTAACTTCCTCTCGATCGTCCGTCTACCTTCTCCTTTTCTCTCGGAAACAGCAATCCAAGAGTCCAACAAGAACACCTCTTCAAGGGATCTCACATCAGACGATTTCATGCATCTCTCATTCTCTCCTCTAAAAAGTTCTTCAAGAACACTATAAACAATCGTAAAGCATCCCAGATAATCAGTATTTGATCACGCGCAACCGGTCCCCACACGTTTGTCCACTCACAGCAGGAGTCTCGGACGAACGGGTGTTCAAGATCAAAGCAACAATAAGTCCGTAAAGACCCAAAACCTCGGCGAAAATGAGGATCAAGATCTAAACATGACACATTGCACGAGAAATTAGCCTTCCCATTCGTTCATTCTGACCTTTTCGTTGTTTGGAGACTAACCATTCCGACGAACAACCTGGGCTGTTGAGCGGTACCCCTAACACCAGCATCTCCTACGATTCCGATGGCAAATCCAGCAGCCAAACCGGCAAGACCAACAGACATTCCCGCTCCGAGCTGGATAAATCCGGTGTACAATGGCATGGGGGATTGCAGATCACCCGAGATAAGGACGGAGACGACCAAACCGTACTGTGATATTGTGCACAAGTCCGAGTTAGATATTTGCGCTGGACTTCTAACGGGATCGTAGTCAAACTTACAATGGCGATAATACCAGCCATAATGACGGGGACAACACACTTCATCATCAAATCCGGACGGAGGATTGACATGGCGGAGATACCGACACCGGACTTGGCAGTACCGTAAGCTGCTCCGATACCTAAGATGCACCGATAGAGTTTTTAGCACGTGAGCCAATGAGACGTGGACAAGAAAAAGACTGACAGGTAAGGGAAATAGCAGCTACTACTCCCTGTATGATTTTGATGTGCCCGGGTGATTGATTAAATCAGGTGCGTATTTGAGCAAGGCGATCGTTGTCAGACAAGGTGCGAGACAAAGGGTGAGAAGAGGTCCATTTGTTAAGAGAGGTAAATGATGTCATGGGGGGTGCGGGTGATTTTGAGGTATTGAGGAGCGTAGAAAGCACACAAAGCAATCAGCTAGAGCCTTGATTTGAACGCATGGATTCGTTTGTGAGACTAACCAAAGACCCAAAGAAGGGTGCTGAGTAACATAGGTGAAGAGGCTTATCAGCTTGCAATTCCGATATGTTCAGAGATTATTTGGACGACTCACCATAGACGGGGCACAAAGGAGAGATCTCGGACATCTTGATTCTAGTGTTTGTTTCTGTGAATTCAGAATTCAATGAGGTCGAGAGTGATATATGCGGCGAAAGATCGAAAGTCGAGGAAAGAACGTTTGATAGGATATGACGAAAATGAGCAGAAGAAAAGGGAACGAGATCAGTTCCTGCGCGGATGATTGGCTTGTGGCGACGAGTTGCAAGTTGATTACTGACTTCTGAGATACCTCGGTGGTGTAGAAGGATTGTCTGTGACCTATGTGATCGTGTCGAGGCAACGTCTCGAACGATGATGAATGATGATGATGGGAGGCGTATATTCACGAGGTTGATTGCTGTCGATCGAAATCGCTTTCTCACGCGTTGCCGTCGTTCAGCTCGCGCACGTCCGAGCGAGTTTCAGCATGGTAAAGATAGGGGTAAGGTTGTTCGGTACAGTTTAGCCTAGAATACAGTCTGGAACTTCCTTCTGGTACTTCCTGAACCCCTCTTTGCTACACTTAGGTACCACCAGCCATAATTTTCTTGATTGTGCATGGCTATTCCCATCACATGCTCTGGTCTAAGACCCGCAGATTATATAGCAGTCATAGCATATTTCTCTTTAACCATTATCATCCAGTGGAGGGTTACGTGTTTTGGTCATGACTTAATCCCAGCCTTGTTAATATGTTTCCTGTTCCTCTTGCATGTGTTCATCTAGTTCAGAGACTCTCTCATTCAATGTGGAGGTTTTCTCGGCGAGAACAACCCGGGAATTACAACCAGATCCAGATCGATACCACGCTCACGGAGCCGGTATAATGTGGATTGACATCGCTGTCGTCACAAGTGAAATCATGTCCGATAGGTGAGTGATTTGGTGGCTTTGCTCGCTAGACTCTGACATAGATATCCAACTTTTTACCGGAGGTGCGGAGCTTGCCCGCCACCAGAAGCACCTTCACTGATTACTCGTCTGTTCATCAACTCCCGTCGAATCGAATTCGTAGATACCCTCTTTCGTGATCGAAGTCCCGCTTGACAACATTGTATTAGCTTCTAGTGTCATCACTAGCGTAACTTCCTCCTGGTTCCCACTCTCGTCCTCATGCTTGCAGCTTCCCGACTCTGATCTTCAAACACTGTGGTCGATGAAACATGATGTTTATCGAGCTGCACAAGGGACCAGCACGATACAAGCTTTGTGAATGCCATAATTATACAATCTGGTAGTTTCGTTAAATTATAAGTCGTAAATTTAAGGTGTGGCATCGCCACCATCTCGTTCCACACTTCTTGGTAAGACAAAAGAGATCGATCTTGATAGCTCTTTCGGTCCGGTCGTCTCCAGACGAATCGTACTCCTCTTCTCTTCTAATCCTGTCTCTTCCTGAGAAACGGGATTCGGTTCCCCTAGAGTGATGATCGATACGGGTCTCGCTCCAGAGACCGAAGGGACTCTGCTGATTGGAGCGTTCAGCCTGATCTCATTATTGGATCCAGGTAGACCTGCAGCCCAACTGAATCGACTGGCTTGACTATCCCACGAGCTCCTGCCTCTTAAGACGATCATACTGGATCTTTCGTCCCCTCCCGGAGGCTCTCTTCCTCTTCTTCCTCCTGCAGGGAAATAATTGGACGAGAACAAAGACGCCCGATCGGTCGTCATCGTTGGAACACGTGTGATAGGGTTTGTAGCAAAACCCTCGAGTCCCGTAGGAGTGTCGTGTTTTGATCCTCCAGCCCCGTCTTCGAGCTGAATCGGAGGTCCCAATGAAGCCGAATGTTCCCCTCCTATCCCGTTCCCTACTATACTCCTACTGCCTAGAGAGAGAACTACATTCGAACGATCTCCCGTCATTCCCGCCATATCCCGATCGGCAAAGTTGGAACTAGCGAGCGTTAGCATGCTAGCGTTGCAATTGGGTGGGGAATAGGGGGAAGGATTGTCTCTTGGGTGTCTATGAGAATGGCGAGGGATCTGAATGCCTTGTATTCGAGGGAGGTCCGTGATCGTATTTGAAAGCTGATCGATATCGTTCGCCTCTTCTCCATCCACTTGACTATCATTTGCACTCCCTCTTCTCCCTTCCCCCTCACTCTCATGATTGAGGTCTAAACTGCTCCCTTCGGTCCTTATAGTCAAAGGAGGTTGGGCAATTTCCGCCATCCTCTCCCCCAACCCTACCTCTACCTGACTTTCAGTCCTAAAGATAGTGGTCGGTTTGGTACTTGTTGTTCCAGCTCCTAGGCTACGAGTACTGTGGGTCGGAGTTGAGTTCCAATGGGGATAATTGCTGGATGATACGGAACTTGAAGGCGATTTCGGCCGGGCGGCGAGATGGGAATGGGAAGGGTCTAGGTGTATCGGAACACGGTCAAGTGATTCGGAAGGAGAATCTGGGCGAGAAGGAGGTAGTGGTAGGGTTGAAGCGTTATCGTCCATCCAGCCTGCTCCATCCCTCCTCTTCGTCCGAGTAACATAGCTCCGAGCATCCGGATCATCGACGCCTAGATAACTGGAAGCCAAGCTGAACACCGAGGAGGAACGAGAGATGCTGAAGGAATTAGTGGGGGAGCAGGAACTTCTGGTAACGAACGTTGAAGCTCTGGGATAACCGCGTGGACGGTGTGGAGAAAAAGGAGGTAGTCCGTTGGGATAATACGATCTTCCACTGTTCCGTGTCCGAGTTGAACTAGGCCTGTGAGTAGACAGTCGTATTGATGGTGTGGGTGGGTTTTCGGATCTTTGCCTCGCTCGAGGAAGTGGAATGGACCCAGAAACTCCGGAGGAGAAGGAAGGTGTTTCGTTCAGAATCCCTCGAGGCGGTTTCCCATTCTGTGCCCCCTTGCTCGGCAAGACCTTCCCACTTCCTCCTGCAGTCCCTGCCCGTGTGCCTCGCGGGTGACCTAGTTTCTTAGCTATCCAGCTGATCAAAGGCCTAGTGGGATTCTCTTTCTTCGGTAGGTATTGTCTCGAAGAAGAATAAGCTCGATGTGTCCAAGTAGGAGGGGAATGCGGACGAGCTCCCGGAAGCTGTCGGAAGTCGGTTGAGTGCGCTTTGCGGATTGTTTGACTGCGGTTCTGCTGATCCGTCATCTGTCGGTGCTCCAAAGAAGAGAGAGGAAGAGAAGAAGACTGATGGCGAGGGTAAGCGAGCTGACATCAATAACGGGCGAAAGTGGTTTGCGATCTGTATAAGAGAATCCAAAGTCGAGAATGGGATGATGAATATGGCCGGCCAAGCGTAATCTGAACGGTCCACCTCAAATCTCAGCTCAAAATAATGTTTATCTAATCAAGCAAGCCCCCGCAAATAAGGTATAACCACCGAACATAACGATACAATCTACATTTCGGAACACTCTATGTTACGAGCCTATAAGCGTCGGCTACCAGGTACAAGCTTCCAGTAACAATCACAGGTCCGTCGGATCTAGGATCCAAGGTCTGTAACGCCTGTAGGAGAGTCGGACCAGGTAACTCCCCATTCTCGGGTGTGAGGGTGATGACGTTCTCTGGCCAAATTCCAGCTTCTATGGCGGCCTTCCGTACCTCGTCCACAGGGACTGGTCTGATCCAAGGCATACCCTCTATGGGAGTCGAGAATGCTACCGGGATAACCTTGTCTACACTCCGACAGCCATCGAGTAGAGGATGCAGAACGGAAGCGGGCGTTTTGGGAGGGGAATGCGATAGTCCGATGATATACGTGATCGGAGTCATAGGAGGTGTATGAAGCGATTCCACGTAGCTTCTCAAATGTGAAGCAGCCGAAGCGTTATGCGCACCATCGACAAGGACGTCGACCTGCCTGATGGAGGGGGAGACGGATCCGATCGTTGGAGGGGGATAAGCCACTTGAATCCAGCTGCACCTTCCCTTCCAGATCGTTCGGGATATACCTCGTTTAAACGACTGCTCGTTTAGATCGCGCAGCTTGGGCAGCAAAGATAAGGATCTCCGGTGGCTACGTAGAACTTGAAGGGCAGTCAAAGTCGTTGTCAGATTGTCCTTCTGGTGCTCTCCTGCCAGAGGCAGAGAGACATCCAGGTCAGATTCCGGGGTGTCATAAACTCCAGGAAGATTGACACGGATCACGCGAGGCCCAGCATCTCTAGAAGAACCTGAGACCACCGTAGGCTTCTCGTCCGCTTTATATAGTTCAATTCCAGAGTCTCGAACCTTGTGGATCGTTTCATCCATGACTTGAGCGTGATCTTGCTTGCCTACGATCAGCAAGCCATCCTCGACATTGATGCCTAGTTTCTCGCGGGCGATCGCTCCAACCGTGTCACCCAAGAATCCTTGATGATCCAAGTCAACGGCTGTCAACACGGAACATAATTGGTACGATTTTTCCAATACGTTGGTCGCGTCTCTCAATCCACCCATTCCGCATTCGATAATGAGGACATCAAGTTTGGGTTCCATTTCCGCAAAGATTGAAAAGGCAATCGCAGTCGTGATTTCGAACTCCGAGTTTTCCAAGCTGTTATTCCGTATGATATCGTCTATCTTGTTGCGATGCTTTTGATAGAGTGACAGCGAGACATCTTTCCCGTTGATAACTATGGCGTCCCGTATGGTCACTAAATGAGGTGAATTGTACCTCCCAGTTCGCATTCCCGCTTCCCGCAGACAGCTATCTAGCATTGCAGAGACCGATCCTTTCCCGTTCGTGCCCGCGATGTGGACGTAAGGGATCTTCATGGGAGCAAGGAAAGACATCAAAGTTTCCATGCTCTCAAGGCCAAGATGGATCCCAGTCTTGACAGTTTTCGATCGCGGCGGTGCCGATTCATCGTCCATCTGTGAGAGAGGTGCGAAACCCAGTCCTGCTGCTTGTGTGCTATAGCTTCCAAAGTCTTTCTTCCATTGGTTAGCCATTCGCAGACACATGATTCCAGCGATAGCCGCACTGATACCGCCCAGTCTTTGCAAGGTACCGGTCACCGGTCAGAACAATCTTTCTGCAGCTAGCTAGCGAGGAAGCACGACTCACCTGAAGACTAGACCGACTGAGTCAGATCCTCCTTTCACATGAGCTTCTACCTCACGCTTCCCGTTGTCATGGAAGAGAGCGTGAATGGTGGCTCGCGCAAACAGTCTCGCACTTTTACCAACCAATCCTTCAACCTCAGACTCCGGCGTCTCTTCATTACCGCTATCGACGAGTGTGATATTGCCCTTGGCCGGAACATTGGGACTCGCATGAGAGTCGGGTAAAGAAGGTCGTGTAGGTTCCATAAGATAGAAAATGATCGAAGATAAAAAGGTCACAAGGAATTGCGGTATCTACAAGATTTCAAGGTGAGCAGTGAACGCTCAACCGGTATCGTTCCACTTACCACAACAAAGATATTATGGATGCCCTGTATAAAGGAAGCCTTGAGCAATCGGACGATGGCAAAAGGGAGGCTATTAAACGAACCAGAATGACGCCTGCTTTCTCCGCCGTGCTACTGCCTGATGAAGGCGGTTTGGATTTTGGAGAGAACGATTGAAGAGCGTCTCTATCTGGAGTATCAAGGTGTAAACTCCTCCTCACAGAAGTGTCCAACTGTAAACTTCTTCTTGTGTTTCGCTGGGCGGATCTTTCCAATGAAACCCGTCGGAAGTCGTCGTTGCTCGTTCTAGGCCAATTCGCTTTCAGATCTGATGAAGTTCGCCGGTCGCCTTTGTGATCCATCACTCTGTCGAAATTGTCGATATCATCATCAGGGAATCTCGAGTTTCTGAGCGAGCTCGGTGTTCGGGGCCTGCTGTCACTGACATGCTCCGGTTCCAGCGACGAAGAATGGCCTCTCGAATGTCCTGGTCGACCATTAGCTTCAGGTTTGACGTAGTCATCGGTGACTTGTGCGCTTTTCATAAGGAAATCTTCGTCCTCGGTATCCTGTAAAGCGAGGTCCAGCCTACTGCTTCTGAAATCGACGGATCTAGATGTTGAGACTCGGCGGGCATGACCGTGCTCGGAATCCGGCTCAACAGTATCGAGCAGGATGAGCTCTCCAAGCTAAGAGTATATATCAGCACTTGCGTATGATATCGAAATCAAAATCGAAATCGAATTACGAACCAGAGAGAAAGGCGCCCCTAGAAGAGTGCATAAGGTGAGAAAGGCCTAGCAAACCCAGCGGGAAACTTCGACTTACATTGCGCTACCGCCCAACAGAACCCGTTCAAAGCGATAATGACGTTAGCCCAGAACACTGAGCCAGCCCCCCTATAAGTGAGCAGATTCTTCAGCGAAGACGATCGAATCTAGTTGGCCGAGACTTACCATGTTGCCATCATGGTGAAACAGAACATGAATTGCCCGATCGCCCAAGTTCGAATCAAAGTGAGCCAGGGGAGAGGAATTTGAAATCTGAAACGCTTGGGAAACGGGATCAAGCTCCTCACACGATCGAGCTGTAGAAGAATTCGACCGAGGAAACCCTCCGCGTGTGTCCGTGCTGGACTGGAAGAACTCATGCGCAACGTTTGTTCCGCCGTAGGGGGTTTGATACCAGAAGAAGAGACAAGGAAGGGAAGGAAAATACTGGTGAAGAGGTTGACGCATGCATTCAGAAAAAGAGCGCGAGAGCCAGCTCGAGTGGCATCCGCCGCAAGTTCCGGATCATCTTCCGATCGGCCACCGGCGATCACTTCCCGAGTGTAGATTTCTCCAACCCAAACAGAGGTGTAAAACAGAATTGGAAACCACCCAATCCAGGCGAAGAATTGAGCGTAACAGATAGAGGCGATGGCGGGTGGGAGGAGGAATATATTGGTCCAGATACTCTTTACAGCACCCCATCCGTTGGTTTTTGAAGACGTTCGGCTGTTGTACAAGGGTGGGGATTAAGGTATAGGACTAGACAAATGGCTATTCATATCACTCACTTGTCCCGAAAGAGAACCCTCTCCTTTACGCTATAGGCAGTCAATCCATGCGTGACCATAAGCGTTACACTAGTCAGGAAACTCAGCACCTGAAGCTGCGTTTTGCCTAGGAATGGGAAGATATTAAGCAGGTTGATGTTCCCCCTAGACGATTCAAGCGAGTCAGGACGTGCATGCCGGTGAGTCGAAGAGAATTTTGACAAGACTTACACCCAAAACCCAGCGAGTGAACCAGTTCCAAACATTCTTCCTGCCCAAGCATTTCCGTGTTCTTGCTGAGATGGAGGAAGTGTATCGACGAGAAGCGCTCGATCCAGAGCCATGACTGCGTTACGATTCATCGACTCAGCTTTCTCATATCTCATCGAGTTTTATTACCGGACCAACTCACCGGCGTTGATAGACTTTCGCGGTTAAGCAATTTCAGCTTGGGCAATATCGCCTGCGTTACGACCCAACTCACGAAATCTATCAGGTAGATGGCGAAAACAGCAATAGCGATCGCTAGACCTTGACCCTGTCAATCTTTATTTAGCTCTGCACATAGGAAAGTATCTTAGATCGTCTTACTCACCCCACCAACGGCATGAGACATCTCCCTAGCCCATCCTAGTATCATCATTGCGAACACACTGACTATACATCCGATGATCATGAACGGTCTTCTTCTGCCGAACCGAGATTTCGAACGATCCGCGAATATTCCTATTGGCATGTTGAAAGCTTTAGCGAAGATTATCTTTAATACACTACAGCTATAACTGACCGATAAGAGGTTGCATGATCAGGCCACTCAGTGGTCCCGCGACAAAGACCAATGACATCAAGGATTTTGATAAGCCTAATTCGAGCAGATACGGAGAAGCTGCGTAGAAGCGAAGAGTTAGGTTGACGAAGTTTGCTTTTGAGAATTGTGCTTACCATATCCCATTTCAATCGACCAGACGCACTGATATACGACTTGTATGTGAGCTTGTGCTAGTTAATCAGAATGATCCTCTTTACCTGAAGTCCAAGCATACAGATGGTCAATCTATACCAATATCATCAGGACATCATCAGCTTCTCATATGGTCAAACACGGATCTCCGATATGCAGATGTAAGGCTCACAGTGGCATTTTCATCCATTCTGGACCAGCCACATGGGGTTTGCCGACCCATTCCACTTCTCTTCTCTGTCCGGGTCCATTCTGCCCAAGTTCAGACATTTCGAGCGTGTTCCCTTCATCCTCATCGTCCGAAAAATCATCATGAGCTCCAGGAAGAGCAAATCCGCCTCCTGTCATCTCATCTACTAGTTTTATAGGTGCAGATCCTTTTGCTTAGGATTGGAGCTGGTCACCTATAATATGTAAGATCATGTACGATATATACACAGAATACCACTCCCGGATTCTTGCTGTTAGATAACGCGCTCTGATCCGGCGAAATTGATATCGAATATGCGTTATGACGTATCGACAAATACCGAGCGCAGTCTACCGCTTACGCCGAAGTGAGGCATGGTATGTTGTAAACGAGGACAAGACAATCTACAGGTCGCACATCATATCACGAGTATCTCATGGTCTCCCCTTCAGCCTCTTTGCCAAATTGACTGCCCGCTCGGCTCGTAACGGAGCTGTAATCTACGCTCATTGGTCTCATCCTCTCCGCAGCATGTCGTCCCCTAATCGGACTGCTCATTCCCGCTGGCTCAGACACGCTGGCACCCATGACTCCAGCCATACCCATAGCGGATCCTACGCTCAGTGGTCGTAGTTTCTGGCCAGGTTGAATGATTTCTACCCCCCCTCGACCATTCTTCATAGATAGAGCAACTACCTTAGGTCCTTCTAGACCGAATTCGTTCTTCCGAGTAGGAGAGTTGACTTGGTCGAAGAGGGATTCTCCACCGGGTGAGAGGTATTGACGATCATATGGAGAACCGGGACGTTCCCCCTGATGACGGGTAAGATTCATGGAGTAAGGTCTTCCTAGATCTCTGCCTCCGCGCAAAGACCTCTGATTCACTTCAAGCTCATCATCGAGATGCATCTTAATGCTCTCCCTCCAGATCGAGGTCGATTTGATCTTGTAAGAGGATTTCGTATCGTCTCCAAGTAGACGAGTGTTGACGGAAGACTGCTGGGAAAGAGGGGATCGGCGATTGCTATACGCCCAGGCAGCAAGGAAAGCGCTCAATGAGAGGGTCTATAACGCACGAGATCGTTTTTATACTTCGGCGTTATCTACCCATTCAAGAGCTGGATATGATAACACTTACGACCATGCCACTAAGCAGTGCCACTCCCATAGCGATCTTCGTCGAGCTTTAGCAAGGATAATATCAATTTCCAGCCTAATCAACCACGTAACTTGCGCAAGCTCACCTGGGCTCCCCAGAACTCGACCAGTCTATCTTCAGAACCAAAAGCACGCCTCCGACTTCAAGTAGATAATAGAAAAGAATCAAAAGGGAAGATAAAGGATGTATGCTACAGGAGATGATTTACCGATAACAATAGCGGCTGACCCCGAGCAAGCGAGGATTTCGTCCGTAACCGTTAAATACTCCAGGTAGGTAGGTGTAAGATTGTGAACCAGGCTATGAGCAAATGTGGTGAGTAAATCTGATGTCATGAGGTATCCCAAAAGCTCTCACTAGCTTGCGGACGTTATCGCTGTGAGCAGGTTGCCAATCAAGGCAATCCAGGTTGGCGTTGTAATGTCGGCGTCCTCTATGACTGATACGAAAATTCAACACCTGCAATGCATGTAGAAACCGCCAACTGCGCACTTACAGCTGTTTTGACCTGAAAGGAAGTGGTTCAGGCATATCGCCGAAGTGATGGCACTGATGAATGCCGTCACCAGAGCTAACGACAGCAAGCATACGTGCGATGTATGAGTCAGCTTGATGGCCATCGTGCGAGGTAATAACGGTGGGAGAAGATGTCAATGTGTTGTCGAGTGATCGAGTGAGCGAGTGAAGTCTCTGAAATGCGAAGCTACACATCAACAACTTGCAACTTGCAACTTGGGAAGAAAGCCAATTGATGAGATTGTGATCTCGCTTAGCGCGCCTCCTTCCATCACTTCATTTTGTCCGTCACCAAACTCTGAAACGCGTAAGATCTGATTGCTGATCGAGCGAGATATCGTGCCGCATATATTTCTACCGGTGCAGGGTTTTGGTATGTACTTGAGCTCCAGTCAGATGAACCGCACCTGCTATACACTCTCACAAAAGAGAAAATTTGTTGAACGGCGATCAAACCTAGCCATCTCAAACATGAGGGATTGCTTCCGTATGCCACATTTGGGTCCATTCTCGCTATCGTATAGAGTTTCTTTCCCTGCAATACAATGCCTACATTCTCGTTTCTTATAATTTGGCTTTAGATAGAGAGAGGCTGTCTCCAGACCCCCTCGCCTGGCTTCAAGCGCTCTTCTCAGGCACCTTGTACCCTGCCTCGGCAAAGGATTCTTGGATGCCCTTGATGATCTTTTCGATATCCCCTCGCTCAGGGTTGACGACAGTAACACCCATGTGACCGACTATAGAGAGGTGGATGATTCAGTTTATCGATCTCATCAACGCATTCTTCGGAGAAGCAGACGTACCACGGAAGTACAGATCCTTGACTTCCTTGTGCAGACCAGCCGCAACGACGATATCTCGCCTGAACCGCAGTAAACATCAGTCTTATGCAAAGCGGAGCACATTAGCAGGTATTGAGCTTACTGAAGCATCTTAGGCAAGATATCGGCAGCCTTGAATCCTTCAGGGAAGTAAACAGCACTCATACCATTAGCAGAAGTCTCGTCGGAAAGAGGCAACTATATGAGGGTATCATCGCTTGTGAGCATCAAATTACGGTGAACTTTTTCTTGAAGTAGTACGTACCAACTTGAAGCCCATATCCTTCATAGCTTGCTTGAACTTGAGACTGGTCTCCCTGTGCATCTTGAATCGATCTTCGAGCGAGACCTTGCCCTCGATAATGGTCTTAAGGGAAGTCTCCAGAGCATAGATAAGCTGAATAGGAGCTGCAAAGACGTATAGTACGATTAGAGGGGTTCAGATGAGCCACAACACGATCGAGCCTTACGAGTAGCGAAGTATGAAGGAGTTCCAGCTTCGTAGTTCTTCATGACAGGCAACCTATCACATCCAAGCAAAATTAGCACACCATAACCTCGTTGCAGTTCGGTCAGGAATGCACTGACCATTTAGCCCAGCTGATGTAGTAACTGCTAGGAGGAGTCTTTCGCTGTTCAAAGACCTTCAAGGCCTTCTGACTAGCACAGAGGACGCTCAAACCGGGAGGAACGCCCAATCCCCTATGATTGCACAACCCGTCAGAATACGAGCACCACTGAATTTAAGCAGACAAGGATAGTTCGCACTTCTGAGTTGCGGAGATGACGACATCGATACTCCAGTCATCAAATCGGATCTCTTCCGAAGCTACAGCACAAACTCCGTCAAGAATAACCTATTCACTCCAAAAAGTTTCTGTTAGAAATTCAAGAAGCCGTAAGATCTTTCTCTGTGAGACTTACAAGAGTCTCAGGAGAAACCTCCTTGACGGTCTCTGCGATCATCTTGGCGGAAGACAAGACTCCGGTAGAAGTATCGACTGCATTGATCAGCCCACAATGAATCAGTATACCCGTGCGTCGCGATTGGGAGAGTTCATCCTTACCGTGAGTGAAAGTAAGGACCTTGTATTTGTTCTTCTTCAAAGCCTCGGTAATCTGTTCCTTACTATTGTAGGTTCATGCAGACATAAGCTATACTGTAGTCAGGAAAGACAAGATGTACTTACGTAGGAGCTCCTCCCAAAGGTGCTCTCAACTGAGTCACATTAGCTCCGTAGACCTCGAGACTATATAGAGCGCAACAAGCAGTAAGGACCTTGAAGTTTCCCCATTTACCCCATGCACGTAGGATAACTTACCAGTCAGCAAAAGCGTCGCCAAAGTAACCAGTGTTGAGAACGAGCTGCATCCATGACCCAAGATAAATATCTCCCACACTACAATCGACACGAAAGTAGATCTGCTCACAGCGTTCTCTCCCCTCTCAACCAGGTTGGCAGCCACGGCATCCCAGCCCAAAGTACCCGAACCGGCTACCAAGAAAGGTTGACCGTCCTGGGTGTAGAGGACTTTACGGAGTAGCTTAATACAGTTTCCGAATACTGGAGCGAATGCGGGTGATACATGGGACATGGAGGCTGATTTGATATGCGGGGCGATCGGTCAGAACCATTCCGCAGCGGTTGTATAAAGGTGTTGTGCTTACGATGGGCGTTGGCGAGAAGAACCTGTGAGCAAAAGGGTTAGTACAAGATCGCATGGCTACGGAAAAGAGAACGAACTTACATCGTCAGCGACTTCGATAGGTCCTGGAATACTGCGCATACAAATAGATCGTCAGGTATGCTTCGCGTGATCTAGAGCACTAAGCGACCTACACCAAGAGCCTGTCATAGGATCATAATGAGCACGATTCAAGTATAGAATAGTAAGGGCATTACTTACTTGTGATCGTCCTGTCATAATAGAAAACGACCACGACTGTTGAGCACGAGAATTCGTTCCAGTCGGAACGTGGACCTACCTGTTTCCACTGGGTAGAGCTCATAATAGCTGTTGATCCGAAAGTGCGTATGGCGGGTATGAATCGAGTGAATGGGGTTGTCTTGTTCAAGCTGGATCTAGTCGCAAATCCAATACGTGCGAGGCCAATGTTCATTCCTTGCTCAGCGCTGGGGTAACGATTTCAAGGTTGATAGGTCAAACTGAGATCAGGAATCGTTGCCAATCAACAGAAAGTCGATTACGGTGACAGCCGAGCCGACATCCGCTCAGGTCGGGTCGATTTGCTTCCGCCCGGCTGTGGGGTCTCCTTAAGTCTGAAAGCCGGCACGTGATCAAGGGTATATGGCGAATGACATTTCCTTCAGAGACAGACATTCGACTTTGCATTACAACCTGTGACTTCACGACATCCTCCTAGTATGTATACAAGAAATTCCTCCTTACTCTCCATCCTTGATCGAGTCCAACGAGACCTGATGCGCCAATCGGGTATCCTGTGCACTTCCAGGTCGAGGCAACAAAGCCGCGCTGGATTCTCCTCTAGTCCTTCCATAATCTGGCCTCCTCGATCCCCTCTGTATCGCATACTCATCGGCCTGAAGCGCGAGCTCTCTTCCAGAAACGGGCGGACTCCTCGCTCTTGCAGCTTCTTCTTCGTTTGATCGCTTTGATTCGGCTTCCCGATGATGCGCGTGTAGACTCATATGAGCCGGTCTCCACAGGTCCAGGGAAGCAGTCCCACGAATCATCTCTCCCGCTCCGACGATCTCCTCATACTGTCCCAACAGGTTTTCCGAGGCTCTAGATGTAGAAGACGCGTTGGTATCAGACCGTTCCCTGTTCCTCACAGGCGTAGGCAGGTGCATGAACGATTCTCCCAATTGATCACTCCTATTCCCATCAGCGCTCCACCTGGGCGTTTCGGCTGGAGTGATTCGATCGAAATCAATCAAGTGTCCTCCGAATCTATCACTCTCAACGCTTGTACGGGAGACGATGACTTCAGGCGTCCTCAATCCGGCAGGCTGAATGCTTCCGTGACCGTTGGAAGGTCCGTCACGATACTCGGGTAAGAACTCGAAATCAGATTGATGAAGCGATTTCGATCTTGAAGGTGGATTCCTTCCTCCCGCAAGCACTCCGAAGGAAGAGTTGGAATGCAAGAAAGGCCTCCTTCCGTGTTTTTGCATGTGAGCTTGTCGGTAAGCCAAGACAGGTTCGTCCCCTCCAGCCACACCCGAACCTGGGGAATCTGGGTAAGCAGGCGGATACCCAGCCTTGGTCATCTTGTCCTCCTCATCTGCCAACGCGTCCAAAGCTCCCGACCTCTCCCCAAGCGTGGACATCTCCGGTCCAGAGGCGGGGTCCGTGGCGATTCCTGCCAAACGAGCGAGTTTGGCTTTCCTTTGCAAGTAAATCCTCATTTGGTAGTAAATGTAGATGGCAGCGATTCCCGTTCCTACCACAGTCAGAAGCATAGTAGCGATGGATACGGCATGCGTTGTACTGTTTTTCGAGTTGAACGCTGTGCCAAGGTAGACTAGACTCAATTGTTTTCTGCCAATCAAAAGCGCTCGATATAAGATTCTATTCTTTTGCGAGTAAGGCTCAAGACAACTCACGGTAGAGTCAAGACAGCAGCAGCACAATAAGACCAAAACTTCGCTCCCGCGGAACTCGATAAAGCTGTCGTTACATGCCCCGGAATGGCACTAAACCTCAAGACGAGGACGAACCAGAAACTCTTCTCCCTGATCAACTGAGTCAGGGCGGCGTAGTACTTGTTCTTCCTTTCGAATCTATGACACAAAGATCAAGCTTGGTCAATTTCGGTCGATCACCAAGGCGTTTGGAACGCTCCAACTTACTTGTCCGCTCGAGTTGTGCATAGAGTGCGGAAAACGAACCAGGTAGCTAATTCGCCCATAAAGGTACCGGCAGCTAAGATCCAGAACCCGATGTTCAGACCCCATAGTACTCCGATCAGGATCCCAATGACTTCGTGCCCGACTAACGGAGGGAAGGAGATGATGATCTGCATTCAAAAACGATCAGTTACGAGCGGGAGTCGGATTGTTGACTAGAGACTCACGAGGATTGCAATAGGAATGAGCTAAGTGAGGTCGAGGGATTCAGCCACTAATCTCGTTCTCCTAGCGTATACTTCACTCACCCAACCGCCTGGCCAACTTCGGATCTTGTCTCCAGCAGGTTTCATGAATTTCACAATCTGGTCATGATGCGACGATAGGAGAACGGTGATGACTATTACTACGACCAGTAAAGCATACCATTCTGGATACCAGAACCGAATCAACTTCTGCCGAACTTCACTTCACGAGCAGGGGGTAAACGACTCACTCCACAGATAACGTTGTACCAGTGTTCGAGCAAAGTCACGATAACTCATCGTCTTCAACAACTTGATCAGAGCAAAGTAATCGTTTTTGGCCATCTTGATGATATTGGTCTGTTCTTCCTCCTCGTCTACAGGTTGTGGAGTCGTAGAGTCATCGACGATATCTCCATTTTCCGCTCCCGACAACGAGTTTCTCCGGCTCAGAGTGGGGACCTCTTCGTGTAGGGTGTCCTCAAAATGCGCATCTTTACCAGCTTTACTAGTGAAGGATGGAGGTGGACCTAAAGAAGAACTGTAACTGGCAGATGGCAGGTGACCCATACGCATGGCAGGAGCTTCGAGATTAGGTGGCAGAGGAGGATCGGAGTAGCGAGCTTTTTTACGAGCCGCGAATGGGTTTCTTATAGGTATCTGACGCATTCTGGTCGGTGTATTATGAAGGGTATATTGACCGGCTGTGTCAAGAGTAGAGACACTTAGCGATGCTGTGAGGCGGCATATGGATCATATGGACTTGTGAGAGAACGGACAGAGGATAGGAAGGGAGGGTCAACGGTGGAGGGAGGGATGCATGGAGAGGAGACGGATGCAAATCAACGTTGAGCTCGACCTCGAGGCGATGCACGATCGTTCGGCTCGGCATTTTATCTTTACGTGACGTGATTCCGTGCGACCAGACCGAGACCGAGACAAGGTTCATCGCATCCAATCAGCGATCAATCGTTGATCAACAGGACACAGCTGCAACGGTTAGGAGTGCCAGAGGTGAAGGCTACATCGTAGGATACAGTAGACAGGGCACAGGCCATACAGGGACACGGACACTACATGGAAAAAGACAGATACATTCGCAGTCAACTAATTCTCTTGGCGCCTTACGAACGAATCCTATCATCATCCTTCAGACATCTCAGCCGATCCACTTCCTCCCATACCATCGGTTGTCCCTTCTCTTTTCCAGTCAAAGTCAATCTGTTCCATAATCCCGCTCCGATCCGTTTATGAGCCTCAGCTGATGGATGGAAACAGTCGATTGGCGAGAGAGCGATCGTAGGGAAATCTGCCAGAGCCAGGAAAGTACCCGGTTGCCTATGAGTATTGAAACCATCTTCCAGATGAGCTGGGATGAAGATCTGGGTGTCTGGACAAGAACGACGTACCAGACAATCATGAATCCTGCCCTCTTCTCCGCATTCAGATCATCCACGACTTCCTTCAACGCAGCATTATACTCTTCCCCTAACGCGTCCATCTTCCGTCTCACAGCGTCCCCTAAAGGTCCCGGCGCCCAAGCACATTGACATTCGATTGGCAGCGTTGGGAAGATGGGGGGCAACCTTAATGGAGTGCAGGTCGGTTCTTCCCGTGAGAGGTTGTAGATTGCTGAGACTTGGAACAGACCGACTGTAACTAGGGAGTCAGCCGAGTTTACTTTGAGCAACTGCTTTTAGGGCTCACCGAGATCGACGATCAGATTGGCTATTGCGTTGCATCTCCAGTTGATCAGTATCCAGGTCCTTGCTCCCTTCTTTCCACCGAATTGACTCACGTATATTGTCCCTAGCCAAGGTCAACGCCTCTTTCACGTCCCCCGCAAACTTCTGGGGACTACCTGCTCCTCCGATCGATCCGTTTCCAGCCAAGCAATAATCGCACTGTCCCGTATGATCGATCAAGCCTAATCACGGGAAGAAAGGTGGAATGGATAGAAGACGTACGACATCGTTCGCTCCTATGCTGAGAGTCATTAATTTCCATTCTTGAGGTTTCACATTAAGCTGATCAATCCCGGGTAAAAGATAGCCTATCCACGCCTGGTTATTGGTATTGTGCTTCTTAATGGGACGGACCAGTGGAAATGCTCACTAGTCACTTGATTGGCCAAGTCTTTTGCTTTAGCTCCGGAAACCGCGGCATTGAGTCCGTCATTGTCAGGGGTGTGTCCTAGATTAGAAAGTCCACCTGTAACGAAGCGGAAAGCATGAACACAGGTTGAGAGGTAGGGTAGCATGTCAACCTACCGAAGATCCCAGGTCGATGATGACCATGGCTCTGGCCCTTGAGATCTTTATTGTAGTTCCTGATAGACTGTTATAGCGAGGGGTGTCAATCTTTACGGCTCATCTACCTTATTTCGGGACCATCGAATTTACCCCGGCAAGCGTGACCGATCCAACATCTCCTCCAGTAGAAAAACTTCTTCCTCTATATTCTTGAAACCCGGAGAAACCGGGTAACATGAAAGTCTTCTCCTTTTCGTGGTGTCCCGAGACGAGGTGAACGTCATCGGGATCTGCCGGTCTAGCAAATAGGCCGGCGGTGATGCTATCCCCTAGAGCCATGATTACGGAGATCTCGTCTGGTCGTCTGCGAAGATCATTGAGTCGACAATCGATCGCATCGAAGAAGCCAGCCTCTATTCTTACAGGTCATCGACACTAGAAGCCGGAGCCTTATGGGACAATTCGGGACATCGGTCCAAGGAAGAAACACAATCGTTCCTCCAGTCTGTACGGACGGCAGGTAAAGCCAAGATCGAAGTAAGGCAGCCAAGGCCGCTGACTAAGGGTAAAGCTATTCTCATGATGTTGAGTATATTGATTCACTAGCGAGCCGTTGATGGCAAATGAAAGCTTTCGAGAAGCTGAGAGATATATGAAAGCTGGTCGTTCCAGCCACAATGTGATCGGCGATCGTGCGGATGCAAATGAGGGTCCGTACGTTATCCCCAAGGTCCCGTTTCACTTCGCACAGATGTTTGCTATCTGAGATCTCTTACTTCGGAATGCGCACGGCCAATCGCTTCAAGCCTCGGGCACCCAGGTGTCCATCTAGGTAGCGATCTTATGGCCTTCGAGAGCTCAGTAGTGCGGTGGATGATATGTTCAATCGCGAGTACATTTCTTACATGAAGTGGCATGAAACGTATCGGCTTCCTTTCGGTGTGAGACCCTTTTTTGTGTGTTTCAAGGCCAACACCTGGTTCATCTTGGTGCATACTACCTATACATGCATGAAATCAATTTCTTCCCTCCTCATACCCATCTGCTCTTCACTCGGTAGCCCCTCTTCATCTCATCCTATTCCACAAGCCCAGACCCTCTCCCTGAACCCATATCCAGAATGAGATCGGCTCTATCACATCTCCTCGCGCCCCTTTTCATCCTCGCCATCGTTAAAGCTCAACCGACCGTTCCCTCTCGTACCACCCACTCCAACCCAGCTCGAACTCAAGATCCTACATTGAGCGCTGTACCGGTTGACTTGGAGAGAAGATGCGAAGGGAACGAATCGTGTGCTAGTATCACCGCTGGGCCTGAAGTTCCTATTGCCGTGACTACTACTATGATGTGAGTCGACCGTCGTTCATTCGAAATGAGAAAGGTTTATTGTACTGATCAATGTGAGCGGAAAAACGTCAGGTCCACTGTGCTTGTTCCTTGCACGACAACGACTACGGTGATCGATTCCCAGACCTCTACTTTGACCATCTATTCCAGTCTAGTTCAAACTCAAACGGTTTCGGTCAAGGGAGCGTCGACGGTGACCGTTTGGCTGATCACCCCTGCGCCGTCTATCGTCGCTTCGACGTACATGACACAAGACGTGTTCACGTTCACCAAGGATCGAACGGAAGTTAGTTTCTGGACGAGCACCGCACCGGTCCAAACGGTAGTCAGTACTATCGATGGGGGAGAGACCAGTTGGACCGTCACGGGTGAACAGAGCGCGGTTCAATCGGTACCGACGAGCACTGCTCAAGCGGTTCCTCCTCCCGTTATCGCTACTCCTGCTGCTGCTCCCGCTTGGACCCCGACGACCGCTGCGGGAGGAGTGGGGACGAGTTGGACACCTCTTCCCGCTCCCTCCATCACTTCCTCGACCCCCATAGGTATCGCTCCTGGAGCGTTTGGGACGTTGACAGGGACTACTCCGTTCGGAGGTGTTTCGCCGAATGGGACTGGAGTGGTCATGGCGACCGGATCTACGGGGCCGAGTGGAAAGGTCTCGGTGACGGGTACAGTGTATGCTACCCAAGGATCGCCTTTCGTCTCCAAGGCAGAGAGGATGGTCGATTTCGAACTACAGTTGAAGGTGCAAGTCGGAGTGTTGGGTGGGATGGCGACCTTAGCTTTGTTTGTTTGGTAGAAAGGCAATGAACATTTGATGATCGAGAGATGAAACGCGCGTGGATCGGGATGGAAGGATGCAGCTATTTTACGAGGTTCCGGCCTGTAAGCGGCGATGACATCATCGATGATCACCTGTCATAACGTAATTTCTCTTTGGCTCGATAAAGATCTGAGCACTAAAACGTGAGCGTACGTCGTTCCAATTTGCTCAGCCTTTATCATCAGAAACTCGCAACTCGGCTCGTATCCTTCACTCATCACTCACCTCGCATCTCCTACCACCCCATACACACACATACACTCTCTTCTCAACCATCACCATGGGGAAAATGGAAAACCGCAAAAGCAACCTCCTCTTCAACAAGGAGAAACGTCAAGCCGTCATCGCCGATTCAAAAGCAAAACCTTACTACCTGAACCAGCGTACCCTCTTCTCCCACTTCTTCTTCGGTCCCTATGTCCTTTTCCCTATCATCTCGGGATTGACTTGGTTGGGAGGCCTGCTCGCTTTGATCGCCATCTGGGTCAAACAGGGAAAACCCAGGTATAAGAGTGACGAGGCTACCGTCGTTTTCGTCTCTGATGGTGCGTATTTTCGCAATCTGTTCCCAATTGACTAGGGACTAACCATAGCTCTATCTTGTACACAGTTGGAGCTGCCAACCACACCCTCTTCATCTGTATCACAGCAGTGACCGCCGGGTTCTACATCCTCTCCCTCTTCGCCGAGCGTTGGTTGAGGCACGTCGATCGTCTTCCCGAGGACGTCAGGAAGAGAGAGCGGATCTTTGACTGGCTGGCCATCTTCTTTGGAACTCTGGGTGGGATCGGGTTGATTCTCTTGGGTGCTGTAAGTTGCGCTATGACGGCAAATTGGAGAGAGCGGCGGGACTTACTTTTCCGTTTGGATACAGTTCGATGCGTTCAACCACTCTACGATCCATTGGTCGATGACTGTCGTTTTCATCCTTGGTGTCGCCATCTCCGCCATCTTCCAATCGCTCGAAATCGTAAGTCTCCACACCTTTTCATTACTGCGACGCATTCATCTGATCTTCCTTTATCATCCAGTTCGCCTTGAAAAAGGACCACCCCGATCGATCCCACTTGCGTCGAAGTGCCATTGTCAAGCTCTTTGTCGTTACCACCGCCATCGCCGCTGCCATCGCTTTCGCCGCTCTTTACGGAACTTGTAAAGGAGACGCGTACACTTCCAGGTGTAACAAGATCACCAGTGGAGCTGCCGGAGTCGAATGGGGAGTCGCGTTCTGGTTGACCTTTTACATCTTGTCCTTGGCTTTGGATCGTGAGTTTATGCCTGGAAAGACGCGCTGCGAATATAGACTGATGTTCATGTTCAAATCTACAGTCTGGCCAGCTGGGAAGACTTCTCCTCGTTACCTCAGGCGATTGGCCAAGTGGCAGGAGAAGAACGAGCCTCACAACTTGGAGCACGACTTTACTGGACGTAACGCTTTCGCCGCCGCCCCTTCGACTTGGCAAGGAGCAGACGGACGTGCTCTTCCTGAAGAAGCTCCCGTTGTCGACGCTTACCCTGCTCCTACTTCCACCTACCCGGCTCCTAACAACACTTACTCAGCTCCTACCACCGCTTACCCCGAGCACAGGATGGATTCTTACCAGTCGACTCCTTCTCATATGAGCAATGACGGTTACCAGCCACCCGCCACTAGTTACCCCGGATCCGCCGCTCCCTCGTACCCACCAAACGACCCAAGGAGTGCCGCCCCTTTGCCTTTGGCAGCGACAAACTACGACGGATACCACAGCGCAAGGCCTAGCACCACCTACGGAAGCGAGGCTGGATTGGTCAGGAACCAGGTCGGAAACGCTTACTAGGCGAATCGAACGAAGCGATGAGATGAGAGGCGAAGAGGAAACCCCCCCTTTTATAATGCATTCTGAGAGGATCCGAGATTACATGTAGCCTTAGTAGAGAGAATCGGTTTTTGTTATGTATCCAATCGCTGTGATAGGGCGAACCGACTATTAATATTATATACACGAATATACTTGCGACTTTGGCATTGAACTCCTGCGAGAACTCGGTCGCAACCGCAACGAATTCGTAAAACAATAAGGATTGCAATACGGCACGACGGCTGGAGGAATTATTCCCATGCGCAGCCTGCGCTTGTCAGGAGTTGTCAAGCACAGAGAGCTACGAATGTATTCAGGCAAATACCTGTTCTATACACACTGATTCTTCGAAATCACAACGCCTGGCTCGCGGAGTAAAGATAAAGCTCAACCGGAGGCAACGGCGAACCGAACACTGTTCAACAGCTAACAACCACATGATGTAAGGCGCTATCATTTTACCATCGAACAACAGTACCAACAACAACAATTACCAGCATAGGCATTGTGACATAGGACATAGGTACTCATGAATATGTCTGCAATGATCGTGTTGAACCCATGAAGAGCCAACAGAGTAAAGCAACAGTTGCCAACAGAGTTTGAAACAAGTAAAAAGAGTGAACATGTTGCAACAAGAGTGATGACAAGAGTGAACATATTGCGGTAGTGGTGATAGTTGGTAGTGTTGGTGGCACTGATTGGTGGTTGCTTAGTGGCGTAGTGGTTGGAAGTGGTTGGTGATAGTAGCTTAGTGAATCAGCAAGGGAGTGAATTGGAAGAAAGCGAAAGTATGTATCAATCATCAGGCCTGCAGGGTCACGAGATGCACGAAATGTGATAACACGCTCGCTTAGAAACCATTGCTCATGTAAGACGACTTGATATATGATTTTGGAGATTCCAAGGCTCCTTGGTAAATTTTGTCGAACAGTCCCTATGCCACTACGATGAAGCTGTGCTCTAATGCTCTTCGCCGGATACATATGTACCTATCATCTGCTCGTGTACGTTCTGTCAATTGTTATCATGCCTATCAATTATAAGTGAGTGTCCACACCACAAAATGTCAGAAGTGCCGTAGACGTTCATCATGTCATGCCTAGGCAGCAAATATCGTGTTGAGCATGCTGGTTCTCAACTACCAAACGGGAAATCCTAACGTTCTTGTTGTTTCGGTACATCCGAGGATGATGTAGTCGTTACATGCCAAGAGAGGACGAGGATCGCCGCGCCCAATCGTGATAAGCGCGCGCTAAGGAGGTAAGAGCAAAACCCCCCGCGCCACCCTGAGCTCGAAGTTTCAGTTGCTTGGCTTCCGATTTTATCATCGTTTATTGTGGAGAGCATTGTCGAGAGATGACTTGCCAAGTCGCTTAGGGATTTGCCGCAAAGTGCTCCGCACTCTCCGCAACGGTTCCCCTCCTTGTCCGAAGCAGGTGAGACAATTGCGGAAGTGAAGCAGACGGAGGCTTGGCCTCCACTGCCTCACAGTGATATATAAGGCGATGGGTACAGACGCGTGAATACAGCTCAGATCCTGGTCAGATATTGGAACCTACGTCAACTGTTTTGCTTTTCACAAGATGCCTTTAGAAAAGAAAGAAACCAAATACGATCTTCACCACAGTGAAGATCGCTCTGATACCGATATCAGCGGACCCATAATTCAAGATGCAGTCACTCAGCCAGGAGTTGTTAATCCCCTGCAAGTAAGCACGACGGTTCCAGAAAGTCTTGCATGGTATGCTTAGCTTCATTCCGGTCGCTGTACAGGCTTTGACTCCAACACAATTATCTGCGGACGTGGACGATTTTGTTGCGGAGTACGGCTTGACGGAGCATCGAGAGATCTTCCAGAAAGGTGCTCTTGTTGCGCGCCATGCGAATGGTACAGAAACGCTTGGTGCTCTCAATGATGAAGAGAAGGAGGCACTGATCTACGAAACTAATCACAAGTATGTACAAAATTATGTGAATGGAAATCAGCGTCCATCGATTGACTGCGCCACTCAGATGGGCGGGAAGTTTTGCCCTGTATTTCACTGTTTTCATCTGCGCTACTGGCGCAGCCACTCAAGGTTGGGATCAGACGGGTTCGAATGTGAGTAGTGTTTAAATAGTGTAGACGTACGAACTAAGCTAAAGCGTCAAACACTGTCAGGGAGCCAATCTAAGTTTCCCCCAGGAATTCGGGATTGGTGCTCAATATGTGGGAGGAGTTATCAGAAAACTAATTATGAAACAGGTTTGACCTATTTTTCATCATTTTAGGGCGAACCTAACGGAGAAAGAGACGAATGGTTCGTCGGTCTAGTCAATTCCGGTCCCTACTTGGCTGCTGGTCTCATGTAAGTTTGGCAATGTGCCTCGAAGATAAGAAACTCAGAGTTTTGTCGTGCTACAGAGGTTGTTGGCTGTCCGATCCGTTGAACCATTACTTCGGGCGACGTGGAGAGATTTTTATCACTGGTATCCTGCTCATCGCAACGCCAATCGCCTCCGCCGTGACACAGTCATGGTGGCAATTGTTTATCGTACGGTTGATCATGGGTAAGCCTGCTTGTACACCTTATGACTAGGTGTCTGCAGATACCAAAGTGAATACGCGAGATAACTAACATTCGGAACATCTTGACAGGTGTTGCTTTCGGTGCTAAGAACGCTACAGTCCCTGTATTCAGCGCAGAGGTGGCCCCGACACGGATTCGAGGGGCGCTTGTAATGGGATGGCAGGTAAGTAGTATAGAGATATAGAAGGATGAGGTTTGAGAGTAACTAACCGAGTACGAGTAAACAGTTGTGGGTTTGCTTTGGAATCTTTCTGGTAAGTTCAGGTTGAATAGGTCATGTATGTTACGATGACTCTGAACCCCTTCGACATACAGGGTTTTGCTGCCAACGTTGTGGTTAAGGACATACCTCGAATTGCTTGGAGACTTCAGCTTGGATCGGCCTTCATCCCAGCAGTACCGCTTGTTCTCGGTATCTACGTAGGTACATTCCTGGCAGATAAGCCGCGCGATGACCCAGAATTGATCTCGCGCCATGCCTCGTTACAAGTTCTGCCCGGAGAGCCCCAAATGGCTCATGAAAAAGGGTCGATACTCTGAAGCCTTCAACTCCTACCGCAAACTGAGAAAGCATCCTATCCAGGCCGCTAGGGATATGTATTACTCGCACGTGCTCTTCATGGAAGAAAAAGCCATGGCCGCTGGCACAACTTACTGGTCACGAAACGTCAATTGCTGGAAAGTTCCCCGTCTTCGCCGATCCTCCCTCGCCGCTTGTACTGTAATGCTGGCTCAACAGCTTTGTGGTAAGTGAACTGAATACGTGATGCGACTCTTCAAAGTCGGTCGGCAAATCAACAGTATCATCAATAACTGATGTGAATCTGGGTTGGATTTCTGTCCCCCTTTGTTTCTTTCGCTTCTTTTGCGTTCACCAGGCATCAACATCATATCCTTCTACAGCTCGACCATCTTTAGACAAAGCGGATATACTGTAGATCAATCCCTCTACGCATCGCTCGGATTTGGAGCCGTGAATTTCGTCTTCGCAATCCCTGCATTATGGTTGGTGAGTGATGTTCAAGCTGAAATCTATGGCAATGTATTTATCTGCCTTCGTAGATCGACGGGTTTGGTCGTCGATCATTGCTTCTCTCAACCTTCCCTCTGATGATTACTTTCCTGGTAATCACGGGTTGCTGCTTCTTGATTCCCGAGAGCGCCGGTGACGGTCGACTGGGAGCCATCGCAACCTTCATCTACCTCTTCACAGCTTCATACAGTGTGGGAGAAGGGCCTTGCGCGTAGGTCACAGAAAACTTGCTGCAAGGTGCAGACTCTGACTAACTCATCTATTTGCTTCTTCAGATTTGCCTATTCGGCAGAAGTCGCTGATACTGTGCATCGTGAGGCTGCTATGAGTCAGGTGAGAAGGATGGGACCAAGACAATGATCGGCGATCGACTGGCTGATGTCTCGTCAATTCACCGAACAGGCCGTGTCCGTCAACAACTTCTTTGCCGGAGTACTTGGTTTGACTTTCCCTAGTCTTCTGCGAGCCATGGGACAGACTGGAGCCTGTAAGCACGATTGATAAGGCTTCCGTAGCGCTTGAGACGGGTTTTGATGCCTTTTCTACAGTCTGCTTCTATGCGGGACTTTCGGCTCTAGGGATGTTCCTGATCTGGCTATTTGTCCGAGAGTCAAGGTTACTTTCGCTGGAAGAGCTCGATCAGGTCTTCGCTGTCCCCACAGGAACGTATATCAAATACCAGATCAAGATTATCAAGCGGTTCATCGCGAGGGACAAGACTCCCCTCGAACCTCTTATGGGTACGCATTGCGTGGAGAAGACCGTCTATCCTTGAACTGGACCTATAATCATCCTGGTAATCCATACTCTCTCGTACGGACTTGATTCTTGTTTCAACACTGTAAGATTAGGTCTCCCGCCTGATTCACCAGAAAATCATGTATACCATCGGAGTATGTGTTGCGATTCTGTAGCTATTTATAACAATTTGCTCCTGTCGAGAGCATTGCAGCCCTTAACGAAGAGAGTCAAGCACGTCCCGACCGAGCTGACGAAGACCAAGCTTCTAAGGTAAGCTCCCTTGGGGCTGGTGTTGAGAATATAGTGGGCGCTGTAGGCGATTCGGAGCCCGAGGTAGACAGCAGCACTATAAGCCATGCAAGAGTCAGTATTGGTGACATCGGTGATTTCTAATGACAGAGAATACTGACTAGGTGTTCAAGGTTGACGCAGAGAGTCTAGCGACATTACCGGCGAGCTATGAGTTTCAACTGATAAGTTTAGCAATTGTCTCCAATCGAACCTTCAACTTTCTTCCAGACATACCAAAGCAACACCTGGTCGTAAAGGAGCGTTGAGCATCTGCTTGCGTCTAATAGTGATTCGATCGACTTACCGAAAAAGGCGAGGTTCTCGAAGCCATTCATTTGAGCTGCCTCAGCTCGCAAGCACATGTCGGCAATCTATTCGGTCATTGACTATCAGCCAAATTCATAATGAATTTTCGTAGATCTACTCACGTTCTTGGGTAACTGAGCGGCCTTCATGTTCTCTTGAGTGAACTGCTGCTTGGGCGCTGCGTTGTTCCATTTGGGAGCACTCTTGTTTCGATAGGCATCGAACAAGTTGCTGTTAGGGCGGCGAACATGGCTCAGTGAAAGCGATGCATGGGGCTACCCGAGTGAACTCACACAGCGATCATGTGAGGAGCAAGGGAGAGAACCCATGCTGCCGGGAATGCATACATACTGTAGTTGGTAGTGGTAGAGAAAAGAGACATGATGCGCAGATTGGTATGTGTGGTACGAATCGAGGTGTGAGAAGTATTCAAGTGATAAGACGGTGATACGATGTGGATCAGGTCGTGCTGCGTCTAGATCCCCAGATATCCCTACAGTACTAGAGTTGCAGAGTTGCAAGAGTTGAGACTCTATATGAAAGGTAGATAGAAAGAGCACGAAATACTCCCGCGCTTACGATCGAACGCGGGGCAGCTACGTCACTAAATTAATTGTTCTGCCGCGGCGATCTGCTTGACCGCCGGGTTCCGGCTTGTGTGTCGATGAATGATAACCAATTGATATTCAGCATGTTTTCACTCATTACAACGATAAACGGCTTATCAGCTCCTGCTAGCTCCGGCCGCACTCTGCGCCAATCGATCTTCCATCAGGCCCTTAAAGTTGTCCACGATAAGGGCTTCTCGTTTGGCTTTCTCTTCTGCCTGTAGTTTGAGGATACCTCGTTTCTCTGAAAGGGTAGTATGTCAAGCAGTAAGCATATATCAAGGTTGGATACGTTGTAGCGTAGACATACCTTCTGCCGTGATAACTTGGTTTTCCTATTCAGAGAAAATGATGCAACATTCAGCCCCAGTATCGTCACTCGCTCCAGCACTATGCTCACCTTTCGCATTCGAACCGCGTTCATTCTGCGATGTCTGCTTCCGCTCATCACGTATCCACTGTTCTCGTACTTCTCAATCTGGTCACTCGTCAGACCAATCTCTCCTCGTCGGGGAATACGTTGCCCATCCTCCACATAGGCTGCCAAAGCTGCTCCTTCTCCTGGACGCATGTGTGCATATCTATTAAGAGAAGGTGTTTAAGCATAACGATAGGACATTTAAACAAATCATAAGTTCGCTCACGCTTTGGGATCGTGTTTTCTGGCAGTGGAAGTGACGGCATCCTCGACCAACTTCGGCCCAACCTCATCATCATCGTCTTCATCATCTTCATTCATCGCTCCATCATCTGGTCTTCTAGTCTCCACCTTTCTCTCCACTTGAATGGGAACGGAGTTGACGGCCGGTCCATCTGCAACCTCCCACTCATCCTCTTCCTCCTCTGCTCGAGGTTGACTCTTCTCACTAGTCCTTTCCCTCTCAGCCGGACTCCTTGATCTCGTCCTCCTGCTTTTCTTCCTCCTCCTCTCATATTCGCTATCAGAGGATGAACTAGAATCATCGCTATCGGAATATTTCCGTCGATGTTTGCGGGAGGAAGAAGATTTGTGTTTGTGACGGGAGGATTTGGATTTATGTTTTGATGATGATTTATGTTTTCGGGATGATCTTCGTTCCTTTTCACGCAATTCTTCGGCTCTACAAGTCAAAAGAGGTCAAATTTAAACCAGTTTTCTCTTGGTTTCTATAGATAGATATGACCTTACTCTTCATCTTCCTTTGAACGTCTTGGTGATTTTGGCCAAACAGTTACAGTCGAGGTATCGCGCTGCTGTCTCCTCCTGTGATTGAGAAGTCGCAGATCAACTTGATAGCTCGATTTATTATACTGTTAGACTTTACCACGTACGCTACCAGCTCAGACTGACTCAATGGACCTCCGAATCCACTCCGAGGAGGCGGCATTCCTCCAAAGCTACCCCCACCACCACCTTGACCTCCGCCGAAGTATCTTCCTCCGCCAGGTCCACTTCCACCCGAACGATCACCGCCTTCGTACCCCCTGTGAGGTGGTGCGTCTCGTGGTAGATCCTGGCGATGCGAACTATACCCATAATCCCTTCCAGCTTGATTCACGGAAATGAAGTTCTCTTCCCGATGACCGGCTCCTGAATACGGCTGATAGGTTGGAGACTGTCTCCTTCCATTTCTTCCAGGGGAGCCCCCTCTTCTGTCCATGCGTCTTTCTTCTCGATCATCGTGATGTCGACCTTCTTTCTGATCAATCCGTCGAGATTCTTCCCTTCGTGCAACGTCTTCGAATTCTCTGATTCCGGCTGCTCTTGGTACAGGTATCGGATTAGGGACTAGCCCCATACGGGAAGGATGGATTTGGGCCATTTCGAACGAAAGTCGAGTGTACTGTTTTGCTATTCGGAGGAGCAGAGTTGGAACCTGGACTAGTGATAGTGTGGCCAAACATGACTCTACAGTACGAAGGTAGACGTTGACGCGCTTGAAGGCGCTTCGATTTGGGGAGCTGACCATTTGTTTTGTTTGTGGTAGATCAACAGACATTCTTATCTTCCTTCGATGCCCTCGTTCTACTATTGACCTCTCCAGCTCGTTCGTGCCCTCGATACCCTCATGTTGTATAGAAACAGGTCGGAATAAGGAGAAATGAACGAGAGGGAGGCCAAGTCCTTGATCAGGCGGCATTTTGAAGAGTCCTGGAAAGACTTCTATGACAGAGTTCCTGTTCAGCCGGACATCGTATCGCTTCCCATCGACATCCTGAATGACAGCAGGAAGCATCAGAAGCATAGACAGAAAAGACTGGGATCATTCTTCGAATATGCACACAAAGTGGGAATCAAAACAACGCATGGTCAACTCGCTGGCTCTTACCCTTTAACACTGCAAGCTCTACCTTTAACTTTGTCGGGAACTGCAGGGGGAAACGGCAGGACAGAGAAAAGCAATCCGAAAACACTCGTTACTTTCGATGTGAATAAACCAGCAGCGAAGCGGCAAAACCTCCTCACCTATATCCGCAAGAAACACCCCTCTCCCGACGAAATCGGACAACTCGTCAAACCCGTGCCTCCTTACACATTCTGCTCCTTGATCAAAGAGTCACTCTGGGTGCCTGAGCAGCCAGTTCTTCAATTCGTACATGCCTGGCCGGATCCATCGAAATTCGATTTCGTAAGGTTTGGGTTAGACTATGAGAACCGGTATGCGTGGGATGAGGAGGACCGTGATCCAGATCGTAAGCTGCTTTCAGGTCGATCCAAGCTTTATCTTGAGTGCTCACAGTATATCAATGAACCCTTGATAGTTGATATCATCCTTATCGAATCGCTCAGCCGTATTAGAGCTCATGTCCGGCAATATCCTCATCACCGCAAATACCTTACAAGCCACAAGATTGACATGTCCTGTATCCTGCTTCAACGTACCGACCAAATCGTAGGGTGGAAGGACGAAAGACAGCTGTTCCCCTTTCCTTACAAAGACGGAGTCGTTACGCAGAGAAGGGTAGAAGATGAGGACCCAGATTTTGACACGGAGATTGAGAAGGTCGCTGGGATGCAAGAATTGTTCTGCCCTGATGCGTCATGTCGATATTATGCTTGCGCTTTACACGGTGAGTCCATAGAATCGCTAGAGAGCACTCGCGACTGACCATGGGTCGCGTCACTATCATCAGTCGATGAAGGAACATCAGACTGCCTGCCGCCAATGGAGACTCCTTCGATACCGCTTATACCCCCTGATCTTTTCGAATATAGTGTTTCTCGTCCTTGCTCCTGGAGTTGCTGGTCATACTCTTCTTACAACAAATCGTCCCCCTCTACATATACGACTGCACCGGCCCCATCTCCTTTATCCCCTACCGATTTGAAGGCGCTATTGATATTTCTTGACGCACAATATGACGAATCGAAAGACAGGATACACGAGCGGAGAACCATCTGGACTATGTGTGATCTAGTACACTTTTGTGTGTCAGGAAAATCTTCTTGCATGGATGTCGGTTTCGCCTTGCAAGAACTAGTCAATTCACAGAAACTTGCGGACGGGAGAATGCCGTCTCAAACTTTGCGCCAGAAACGCAGGGCGAAACGGCTGAGTACTGCTCTAGATGAGATAGGGAAGAAGAAGGGAAAGAGTAAGGAACAGTTCGAGACGGATCACCGTCAGATGCCATCGTAAGCTTCCTGCTGCAATAACCTCATCACGTCGAAATAACGAGCGACTCGTTGTGTTTAGTCATGACTTGTGCGCGCACCCCGGACCTTGTGGTCCAGATGCTGTACCGGCGTGTTCGTGTTTCGTCAAAAAGGCGCACTGTAATCGGGAATGCCACTGTCCACTAGATTGTATGTTATCGACAGGATTATCTCAATCAGCTTACTGATCAGCGTTGTTACTAGGCCCGAGGCAGCATACAGGATGCAACTGCGTTCAGAACACCACTTCACGAGGCCGGCCGGGAGTCTGCGATATTGACAAGTGCCCTTGTTACAAGATCGGAAGAGAGTGCGATCCTGAGCTGTGTGGCAGCTGTGGTGCTACGGATGCCGCTATCAAGCGGAAACCAGCCTCGATGCAGAAGGAAGGAAGGATTTGGATTGCCGGAGCTTGCAAAAACATCGGTTTGCAGGCCGGTGAACATCAGGTGAGTGCCAATACTTCTCCCCCTCTCAGCATTTTTTCAACAAACCTTACGACCATTTCCAGCCTATACGATGTGGAGTGAGCAGAGTAGCTGGATATGGAGCTTTTGCGCTGAAAGATATACCAAAAGGCGCCATAATCGCGGAATACACTGGTGAGGTGATCAACACATTAGAGAGCGCCAAACGGGAGTGAGTTCAGCACAACTCGGACTCCTGCACATCACAAAGTACGGAATGGACTGATGAGGTCACTTTGCGCATGATGCAGCAAAATCTACAAGATGATCGAGAGGAATTATCTGTTCGAGCTTAACATGGACTTGCAGGTCGATGCACATCACCGTGGTGATCTAGGTCGATATGTTAACGATCCAGGATTAGATGGGGAGCCTAACTGTGTACCAAGAAGTGAGGGTCTTTCTGGTATTCATCTCTTGCTTCGATACTGATTATATGTGCTGGTATAGTCAAACATGTACAGGGAAACCACCGGATTGAGATGCGAGCGCGTAAGTGACACAGACGGTACCATACAAGAGAAAAGGAGCTGAAAAAGCTTGATTATTCATTGCGCAGTTCGGCCCATAGCAGCAGGAGAAGAAATTTTCATGAGCTATGGGTGAGTGGTACTTTGAACTCAGTTTATCCAACACAGCTGATTTGTGCGGATCAACAGTGCACAATTTGGATTGCACTTAAAGGAGCAACGTGACGAACAGCAAGCATGGAAATCTGCCGCCAAGGTGAGAAATCGATCTGAAAGTCAGCCTAGTGAAGCAGGGCCGAGTAAGAAGAAGCGGAAGACGGGAAGGTGATCTGACGGGAGGAGCACCGGTAGCAAGCACATCACGAAGTTCGAATTCGCCCTTTGCCACTTTTTACGTAATTTTTGGCTGTTTTGAATTTTGAGCGTTTTCGATTATTCATATTCATGAAATCATGGAAGATCATTTTGTGAAGTCGGAAAGCCAGACGTTACACCGTTTTTAGCATTTGTCTAGTCAATCATCTCAGAACCATACAAAGCAACAAGATGGTATGTAGAGCTTCTGTCTATACAAGTTGAAAGCCGTACTCACGATGCCCGTCTCTGTAGCCTCCCAAAAGAACCACCGGACAGAACCATGGGCTCGGAAAATCCATTATCAACCGTAAAGCAAAAGATCTCAGGAGAGATCCCAACTCCTTGCGATTCACTGCCGAATCAGAAAACTTGAGATCGGTCACCCACGAAGGAGATCTCGAGGAGTTCCTGAACAGTGCAGCTCTGGCTGACACTGATTTCACAGCAGGTAAATCCCGCTTTTGAGAACTTCTGGCTCTGGCCTTCGGCTTACGCTTGTCTATATTTCTGTTCAGAGCGAACAAACGTCAAGGTCGTATCTTCTCCCTCCATTCCCAACTCCAAAAACCCTTATCTCCTTAGTGCACAAGAATCGCGAGCCGTAACGCAGAAACAGTCGGAGCAGAAGAAGTCTCTGCGAGTGCCAAGAAGACCTGCTTGGGACGAGACCACTACTAGGATGCAGTTGGAGCAGAGTGAAAGAGACAGTTTCCTAGAGTGGAGAAGAGGTCTAGCCGAGTCAGTTGACTAACATCAATAATCTGGGTACAATGCTGATTCATCATATCGATTCGCAGACTTGCGGAGCAGCATAGTCTTCTCCTCACCCCTTTTGAGCGAAATATCCAAGTCTGGCGCCAGCTGTGGCGAGTCATCGAACGATCTCATCTGATCGTTCAGATTGTTGACGGACGAAACCCCATCACTTTCCGTTGCGAAGACTTGGAACGCTATGTATCCGAGGTCGGTATTGGCAGCGGAGGCAAGGATAGGAAGGGCGTCAGGAAGAGCTTGCTCTTGATCAACAAGTCAGATCTTCTGACCAAAAAGCAAAGGTAAGCCAAACTGGTTGGTACCACCATCCGCTTCGATTGAGTACATGCTGAATATATCGCCTATTGTGCGACTTGACAGACAAGCCTGGGCGGACTACTTCGACAAACAGAACATTCAGTACGCTTTCTTCTCTGCTTTCAACGCGACTGCTGCACAGGAGCAGGCGGAGAAGCAACGTCGAAGGCAAATGGGCGAGGATGAAGAGATTCAGTTTGCTGAAGACCAGGCCGCGGCTGAGGTCGATGAGTCAGAGGAGGAAGATGAAGATGAGGAAGATGATGTTTCTGAGGAGGAAGTAGGCGATGACGAGGATCCGTCTGTCCAGGCTGCCCTGGCCGCATCGATGATAGAAGGACAAGACGGGGAGACTGATGCGACTAAAGCATTGCGGGAAGAAATGGAGAAGAACCTCAGTGTTAGCACTCCTACCGCCGAGTTGGCCGAGAATCATGCGATGCAAGGAATGTTCGATGACGAGATCGACCAGGATCCCCGGACCAGGGTGTTAACGGTACTTGAACTGGAGGAGCTTTTCGAGCGAGTTGCACCTGCTTTGTCTGACTTCGCTACCGAGTCTCATCCTACTCCTGACAAGCTCATGGTCGGTCTTGTTGGATACCCCAACGTCGGAAAGTCTTCCACTATCAACGCTTTGCTTGGGTCTAAGAAAGTCAGCGTTTCAGCAACGCCCGGTAAAACAAAACATTTCCAGACCTTACCTTTCTCGAACAAAGTCACCCTGTGTGATTGTCCAGGTCTAGTGTTCCCTCAGTTCGTCCATACTGAGGCCGACATGGTTTGCGATGGTGTGTTGCCGATCGATCAAATGAGGGAATACAGTGCTCCTATCGAGTTGATCTGTAGGAGGATCCCGCGTGAAGTGCTGGAAGGAACTTACGCCATCCGCATCGACGTAAGAGATGTTGAAGACGGTGGTACTGGTTTGGTACATTGGGAAGACGCATTGTCAGCCTATGCTAGTACGTTGGTCCTCGTGCTAAAAAAGAAAAGCGGTCTCTAATGCTCTATCCCTTACAGTTGCAAGAGGTCTGACTCGAGCGTCGTTTGGTATGCCCGATACTTCAAAGGCGGCCAGATTCGTCCTGAAAGATTACGTTTCTGCGAAGCTCGTTTTCTGTCACCCTCCTCCTGGAATCGATGCGGACGAGTACATGGCTGATAGTCGAACCAAGATGATCGCCAAGCAAGAGGAAGACATCCGCATGGGACGAAAGAAGGCTGCTCCTATAACTCGAGTGGTCAAGGGAGCTGATACTTTCGTTGGACCTACTCCTGAAGAACCTGCTCAGCAAAAGCGAGAGAGACAAGCTGCAGCCAAGTCTATCAAGCAAAATGCGGCTTCCGCTCCTGGACGTTCACACGCAGCCAAATCGAAAGACTTAGAGAACACCTTCTTTAGCGAGGCTGGACCTGCGCCTCGACCAGTAGCCAAGGGCGCTCCTGGACTCTTTCAGGATGGCGGATATTCCCGTACTACGATGTATACCCATAATCAACAGCTCGGTAACGACGGCTTGCCATTGACAGACACGATCAACCCCCGACTGGTCCCTGTCAAGAACTCCAAGAAGCATTTCAAGATCAAAGACGGGAAGAAGCGTAGTGGAAAAGGTTACGACTAGTGTAATCTTGTTAGAGTTGTAATTTTAAGATCACGACACCTTGCAGACTGAGACGTATGCATCAGACTCAATTACATCCTTCGTACAAAGGCGTCGTTCTCGACTCGCTTCAAGATTCCTAGCAACGCTGAAGGAGTCATTATATTCTGCACTGTTTCATGATCGTACTCCGCTCTCACAACATCATGGAACGTCTTATACACGTCCATGATGTGATTCTGTAAAGGCGGTATTAGGACCCGAACCGTAGCCTCATCTTGAAGATATACGATTAGTCTGCCAATCCATTCGCTGACAGTAGGCTCCAATCGCTTTTGGAAATCGTCGTGGACAGCGTTGACCTGAACATCGGTAGCCCAGTCCTGCGAAGCTAGATCCGTTGCCTGTCCGCGTGAGGCTTTCGATGCGAGGTATTTTGTGCAGCGATCAAGCCAAGTCTGTAGGGGACTAGCTGCATTGTCTCCATACTGAGCAATAATATCCTCGCATACTCTTTTTAGCTCACGGTCAACATTCTAGAGCCAAGAGTCCGTTAGCCTGTATTGGCGCCAGACTTGCGCTTCCGCTACTCACGTGCTTAGCTACAGCCTCGGTTCTCGGTGCAGGACCGGACTTCAAACCGAGGAGACCGCCTACCCCAACCAAATTCAAGGCCCCAGAGAGTAATGCGCTTAAGGTGGCTGTGAAACGGGACATCTAAGCCTCATTGTGCTGGTCATAGGGACTGCATGCTGGTCACTCACCTATAACCCCGCCGGTATTAAGGCCGGCTCGAGATCGGCTCACAATCTCGACACTTGCCGTCATCTCCTTAAGAATCAGCAAGTGTCGCACCAAGAATAGTTGAGAATCTAGCTGAGAATCCTTCTTTTTCGATGCGAATATCTGTGCCGCTTTCAGTAATGATTGCCGGCATGTCTGGATAGCTTCCTCTGCGAGATCTTCAAATATGGTGTTCTATCGAAAGCTGTCAACCGCTGCCAATTCATATGAGAGCATAGTACTCACTTCGACAAAGGTATGGACAAGTGATAGAACCCACAAAGTAGACCTTAAAGAAGGGTACCAAGTTTCCTGGATATCCAGATCAGGCATCTGTAGGAAGGCTGGGTTGTCCTCATCGTCATCATCCAGTGAGACGGCAAATGTTTGCCGGTCCTTCGCCAGATGCTTAGCAGCTGTTTGAAAAGGGTATCATAAGAACGATGTCGATGATTCATAAGCTGAAGGATACATACCTCGTTCTATCTTGCCCGGGTAGTCGAGATCCTCGCTTCTGGGGTTGTACGAGCCAACGTCACTCCGCAGTATTGCCTGACTTCTGAAGATCATACGGGTCTGTACGTCCTTGAGGACCATCTCGAGTAGTTTCCCTGATGAGAACGAGGTACTAGGACGATGAGGTTGTATGTCCGCTTCAGGTTCGTATGATTGGTAACGTTGAAGCGTCAAGACGCTCGGAACTGGGCTTTCCACCTTGGGGAAATATGACTCGACTTGTTCAAAGGCAGGTTGAGGAGTATTCAAGTCGTACTCGTCGTCTCCGACATCTGCAATCATTAGTCCTTGCAGTACCGTGCAGACATCGCACAGTACCGATAAATCCATCTCATGCAGTATGCGAGGCCGCAGGTGATCGTATAGATAGTCACACAACCCCTCCAGGAACGTGCTATACACGGTATCAGCCAGTTCTGCCCGATTTCAAATCTTCCGGAACTTACTATAGCGGCTTTTCGCCAGTCTGGAAAAATTGATGATACAAGTTGTACTCATCGGAACAAGTGCCTTTTAGGTAACCGCAACCAGCCCGTGTCTATAAAGCGGACTATCAGGATCGCTCACTCCAGAACACCGCGACCGACTTACTAGATCCACTATATCTGCCGAGCCTGGCTCCATTCGCTTGACCTCACTCTCTACTCTCGAGCTGATCAAACTCTTCCGTGTCGAAATCCAAGCGGCATGACAATCGTCTAAAAGTGAACCTAATTCCGAAGGGTTTTCACCAGCACGTAGCTCCAGTTCTGCCAATAGTGGGCGTAAAGGGAAAGCGTAAGAGGTAAACTTCGTATAAAGAAGCGCTACTGCAGCTGTCTCTGATACAGGATACTGTGTACCGAGCGGAAGGAAGGATGAGCATTGCAAGGGATAATATAGCCTCAACTAAGCATCTCATACCTTTGTGTCGCTCAGACGCTTTTGTACTTCCTGACCCAATGATCGCAGAGAATTGACCAGGTACAACTTGATGAGTGTCATGCTTCTTGTCATACATTGCTGGTACCGAATCAAGTAGATTTCGGCATCTCGGAAATCACGCTAAGCACGGACTGTCAGTGCCTAGATCTCAATAGGTATGGGCGAAATCACTCACATGTGTCCTCAGATAGGTAAGACAGTTATCTAACCGTTCGACCATGGCTAAAAATCCATCGCTGAGAACTAGTTCTTCTCCGGGATTATTCAGCATTCTTTGAGCTTGCTCCAGGAAGGTGAAATACGATAATCTCGATGACAAATGTGTTGTTTGTAGATTGAGTTGAGACTACGATTGAGCGTCAGCCTCACGCAACCCCGAGAGCATTTCCTCGTGTGCTTACCTCTTCCTGCATCAAAGTTTCCCCTGCTACTCGTAGATTCTCTCCTCTCTCCTCGACCCATTTGAGACAACCGACCATCCCATCTATAAATTCTTCCGAACGTTCCAGCTCTTCTCCTACAACAGCACAGGCATCGTTATACGCCTTGATCTCTTCCAGGTGAGCTCGATAGGCGGAATCTTGCGAGTGCAACAACGAGGAAGTCAAGTGCCCGAAGTATTCATGAAATTGCTGCGCATTAGCAATGACGGCAGGAGGAGCATAAACTTGTTTGGTGGTAGACGAAGGCGATCCGGTTCTGGATATCCCTTGCTGCGAAGAGGGTCGAGAACCTCCTAAGACGGATTGAAGAAGGGAATGGGTTGCTATTCTTTTGGTCGATGGTGTAGTCACGGCTGGAGTTTGAGGACGGCTCGGTCCGGCTTCTGCATTCCCTCCGAACTGTGAAGTAGGAGTTGATATAGATGCTCGAAGGCAGATCTTAACCGATTGCTCACCTTAATTGGGAGGGGACGAACACTGCATGCTTCTCGAATGATTCCGACGCTTGCAACTTCCAGTTCGTCAAGAGGTGCTGCTGACTCCCAATCTGCAAGCGACATCATCCTCGCTTGCGGGGCTGGAGATGAAGTTTGAGACCTCCTCATGATGGCTCGCTCCTCTAAAAAGGGGACCGCTCTACGACAACGAGTGAAACACTGCTTAGCTCGTGAATAGATTATCGATCAGCTCATATTGTCCGCTATCTGGTAGTGCGCTCGAAATTGCTTCCGCAGCCTTGTCATCTGTATATCCACGCAACTTGAACCTCTCTCAGAACTCTCTAGGTTCTCTAGTCTCTGCAGCATCTGTCCGTGCATCTGATTATCACTATTATCTGACTGTAGTACATAATGTACGACCGGGTCGATGTTAAGTCGCCACGTTAGAACGATCTGACGGTTGATCAATCCTCCATCATGTACCATTCCTTACTGCCCGGTTTAGGCTTTGGCCGTCCAAATTCATCAACCGGCTCTTCATCTGAATACTCCTCGTCATCCTTCTTCTTTTTTTCCGGTTTTTTGGGCGCGGGAGGCAGTCGTTTTGGCGGCTCCTTGAGGTTCCGATGTAATGAAGGGATACGGAAGGACCTTGACATTCCCATCCTTTTCACACCTCCAGTATTTGCTACGACTTTGGGCAGGTCGTCACGATCTAATTAAGAGATACAGTCAACAGAGGAAGAATTTCAGATGTAAGTGGGAAACTTACTCGTTCTGAATTCTATGATTCTACCATCCTTGCCTACAACGAAACTGGGAGAGCCCGAACGCGTTGGCGTATCCAACACTATATTGGGCGAAATCGCCTGTAAAGCCGGACCGGGGGAACTGATACGAGTAGGCTCCTTCGTTTTCATGATTAATGCGGACGAGTCATTCTGGTCGTGATTTCCTCGATCAATATCAACGAACAGGCTGTCGTTGATATGCGGTTACTTACCTTCGGTTTGTCCACTTGACACTCGGTCTCACTACCACTCTCAATCGTGTTCACTCTGGCTTTGGAGTTCGACTTCTTCCCTCCAGTTGGCAGGCGCTTCTCCTTGTCGACCGCTTTGACTGACTCCGCGTTTGTCGTTGCGGTAACCGTTGTTGCCTCGGTCCCCGCTTCTGATGCCATTGTACTAGCTTTTAGGGCAGTGGAGTCGATTTGCTCGTCGTCACTCTCAACAAACTCGGCACTTTTCGCGAGGGGCAGCTCCACATCCGCGTTAGTGCTCTGTGTCGTTGGAGTTTGAGCAGCCTTCCCTTTGCCCTTTTTGGCTTTTGCTGGGGCCTTCTTTCTTGCGGCCTTGCCTTTGGTGGCAACAACAGGTTCAGGCGCTTCAATGATTGTACTTGCGGTATTTTGAGGCTGATCCGGGACGACGCTGGCGTCCACGTTTTCGGGGAATTCTGATTCTGGATCAGGTGCAGATTGACTGACTTCAGTCGTCAGAACAGCAGCAGGTGTCCCCTTCTTTCCCTTGGGCGGTTTCTTTTCCTTCTTAGCTACAGCCTTCTTGGTTTTGCTCGCCTTTACTCGCTTGCCCGTTGGAACGAAATCGTCTTCCTCGCTATCGGCCATTGCTGCTGCATCTGGATCGAGGCCCGCAAATGGGTCCTCGTCTTCGAAACTTTCGTCAACCTTGCGTTTGTTCTTCTTAGCAGACTTCACTTTGGCAGCTGGTTGTACAACGATCTCTTCGTCTGCATCGGAGGGCGCGGTTGGAACTCTGCCCTCTTTCCTAGCACTGGGAATCTCGACAACTAGATGTTTTCCGAGTGGGGTATCATGGGAATTGGCTTGGTCCATATCAAGCGGATCGATGGAGCCATCTTTCGGTGAACGCGATCTCGACCGGTTCCTAGGTTCAGCTTGCTTAGGCTTCTTAGTCGGGGGTGTTTTGGTCACGTTATGGCTGTTCTCGATGTCGTTCGTGACTAGCCCCGAGTTGTTTGGGGAAGACGATTCACGCGTACTACCTGCGTGCTCTGGCCGATCATTGATGGTGGAAGGTATCGACTCCGCTTCCTCTTCCTCGCTATCGCTCAGGAAGATCTTTCTCTTTTTACTCTTTATCGACCTTCCAGAATACACCACAGTCTTCTTGGTTTCTGCAGGTGAAGGTTGAACAGAATCTTTCAAGTGGGTGGACTCCTTCCGCTCTAAGGGACCGCTACTAGAGGGGTCTGGCGCTCTCCCGCTTGATCCAGCACCAATTTCTCTGGGCAAATCCACCAGGCCGTCGTGTCCGCTCGAAGTCGGTTGACCAGGTACGATGGTCCTCTTCTTCGGTCTAGGTCTTGACATATCTGCTCTCATCTCCGTAGGTTTCGACAGCGAGATGGAAGAAGCGGGTCCGTCTTTTGAACTGCTCTTCTCCATCGATGTTGTGAACCCTTCTATTGAAGATGAAGGGTAATTTGCGTTTCCCTTCGTCTCAGATGGTATAGATTTCTGTTGATTTGGGGCTGCAGAGGCAGAGAAAGATCCAATAGTTTCTGAGTAAGGAAAGGGCATTGGTGAAGTGATTGATAAAGGATAAGGGGGATGATTGTTGGTTACGAGGGGTGTTGCATATGCACTGTAAATTCCATCTGATGTAGAGAGCGTCTTTGAGTTGCTGGGGTATAGCATTTCGTCGCTTTATGCACTCACTTGGAGGGCTAGCGGGTTTCGCCGGTTGTTCGAGCTCTTCCTCTGTTTCGTCTTCGCTTCCTTCCACAACATCCACTGTGGCGCCTTTGCTAGTCGTCTTCATCGCTTCACCATTAAGATCCCTACTGGCTGGCTTTTGTAGTGAAGGACGTTCTCGACTCCCTGTAGGACCAGCCATAGTTGGGCTAAGAACCGTTCCTAAGCTATCTCGGTACCCTGCAGGGGTCTGAAGACCAGCAAAGATCCCGCCTTGAAATCCTTTGAATTCGCTACTTCCTGATTGGCGGGTGGAAGGTGAAGACTCTGATTGGAACGCGAGTTTGAAGCCAGAAGGTATTTGCAGAGGTGATGAGGAGGAAATGACTGCCGAGGAATTAGGAACTGAGCCTTGGGTAGATAGGCGAAGTGCGCGTTGTAGATCTGCTTCTTCTCTTCGCCTGAATATATAATAATTCGATGTGTTAGGTTTCCGTTCAGACGTGAGATACACGCTGATGCGGCTTACTTTGACATGCTTTGTCTCCTAGAAGGAGAAAGTGAATCGCTAAAATCAAGATATGCTTTTTCCGGGGAAAAGGTTCCAGGAAAGAAAATCGGTTGCCAGCCAAAGGATAGATTGAGTAGCTGGGAATCAAGATGTATGACCAAGCAATAGTATGGCTGTATCTGTCGATAGGTATGGTAGCAACAGTGACTTTCGTGCATATTTCATGAGTAACGGTTGACGAGGTTGATGAATCCCCCGATGAGGCGAAGGTCGGAAGCAAATATCTGGGGTGTTTACTTTTTCGCATGTTCCATCAAATGGGTCATATCACAAGTCTCGCTTCTTGACATTGTAGTCATCAGGCTGTTAGACTCGCAAGTCGTTTCACAATGCTGTTCATGATTCATTCCAAATCGTCCCTAACGTCTCTACCGTACAAACAAGTCACGATCTCTTCCGCTCATCTAGTAGATCATCGATGCCATGTCGGCACTGTAAGGAGTAACGGAATTATAGTAAGCGATCGGTATATCGAGGGAAACCGCTTTGGTACTGTGTACGAACCGGAGTCTCGAGTAGTCCAACAATCCCTCGGTCTGTCCAACGGCAGCAAGCGCAAAGTCTTTGTCCCACAAGTAGGTCTTGGCACATCGCTGGATGTCCTCGACGGTGATAGCATCGATCGAACGAGCGATCTCCTGAGGGGTGAATCGCTTTCCGGTGGTAACCATCTGACGACCAATCTGAGAAAAGAAGGCATACGATTAAGCAACAATCCTACAAAAGATATCTTCCGATTGTATACTCACGTCCTCTGCAACGGCGGTAGTTCCGTCCAAACCCAACAACAAACTAGCCTTCAACTGGGACTTGGCACGCTCAACCTCGACCTGAGTGGGAGCCATGGACATACGGGTCCACTCTCGGAGGGTGAAGTGGGTCAAGTCATCGACAACGGTGAAGCTGGGAAATGCGAAGAGGCTTATAAGACCACTGCTATAACTTTCGCTTTCAATCGGTAATGACTTACTTCTCGGTGACCATGTAGATTCCCCATAGACCGGTATCCGAGTAGGACGTCGAGAAGGACATGAAGCTGTTGGCCAAGTTGTTGCTCGAGATGATGTGAGACAACTTGGAGCTCATCAAAGGACTGGCTCCCAAACTCCTGTCCCAGTTACCCATGATACTGCTCATGACCATCATTGGGAAGTAGTCGGGGGATTTCCAACCAACACCCTCAACAGCAATGGCAAAGTTCAAGGTAGGGTGGGTGTCATCTCGGATCCTGACCTCGGCACCGGAGAACTGAGTCTTGGGGTGAGCGGATTGCCCCAAAGAGGTAGGTTGAGAAGATTGAGGGAGGGAAGCAAAGTGCTCAGTGGCAAGCTTGCAGAGCTCTTCGTGGTTGACGGCACCAGCACCAACAAGGACCATTCGGTCGGCGGTGTAGTTAGTGTTGATGTAGCTCTGGAGATCACCCTGGGAGATGGAGTTGATGTGGTCCTTGGGTCCAAGGATGGTCTGACCCAATGGCTGACCGGCAAAAGCAACAGCGTGCAAGTGATCGAAAACGACCTCCTCCATCTGTTTGTCGACCTCCTCCTGCTCCCTAAGGATAACATCCCTCTCCCTCTCAATAGCATCCTTCTCAAGCTTGGAGTTTTGCAGAATGTCGGAGATGATGCCAACAGCCTTGGGCACATCCTGCTGGAAAGCCTTGGCGTAGTAGACGGTCTGCTCACGAGAAGTGTAGGCGTTCAAGTGAGCACCGATGTTCTCGACCTCGAGCTCGAGGGCTCGCTGGGTTCGGTTTTGGGTTCCCTTGAAGGCCATGTGCTATTTGGGAACCGAAAAACCATATATCAGTTCATCTGATGCAATGGTACAGATTTTGTCCATGATAGTGCCAAATCCAGCGGTTCCGGTGAAAGTCCGAGAAGGATAGGAACATAACAACGACCGAGAGTGTCTTTTGCATATCGCAGAGTCCCCATTATTTAGGAAGCAACCAGGCAACTCGGATTCAGATGTAGGTGCGAAGAAACCTATCCAAGCGTATTCGGTTCCATCCATCATTAAGTAGCACCGTATTCGCTCTCCCTTGTCTCTTTTCCACGTAACTCTCCGATAGGCGCACACGTAAAGCGAAATCTAACCCAGTCCAAAGCTGACACTCACCTCCAAGAAGTGTGCGCTTCCGCTAGCCTGCTGACCATCAACTCGGCTTCCAGCATCGACCCAAACACCAACGGTAGCAGTCTGGGCGTGAGGCTGAGATTCGGTAGCAACGGTCAATCCGTTAGAAAGAGTGGAGATGTTGGTAATAGGATCGGAGTACTTGGCGTGAGTTGCAAGAGATCGGAGGGGTTGCTGGTTTCGATAAATGGATGGAAGATCAGTGAGTAAACCCCGGTACCTCCCAGCAAGGCTTGCAGCTATGTTTGGAGAACAACTTACCTGCCTGAGAACAGACTTTCCCTGCTTCAACGCCAATCTAGACAACATCTTCTTCGTTCTGCTTGATTATTTTTTGAATGAGAGTAAGAAATGTGGAGGATCCCTATCACGCTATTTCAGAGGAGAAGGGGGGGAGGACGAGGAGAATCGGTTGAATGAAACAAGTCGAAGTGAGACGAGTTCGAGCTTGATCGGGGCGTGTCCAATCGCTGGTTGGCCGTTTTCCCGCGAGACAATGAGAATCGAGACGCACCGCGGATGAGACAGATCCCCCTCGCAGGTTCGCGCTTGCTAAATGTCTGCGCTTCTGACCGTAGAATACCCGTTAGCTGTTTCATGTTCGCCACGGGCCATTTGTCATCTCGTTTCATACCGTATAGCTGCACTAAGCATATAGTAAGATCAACGAGCTTGTGCCGGAGCAAGGAAAGATTCAGGCTCCTTGTCGAAGAGCATATCTGACGCCACACATACATAACGAAATATCACGCTGAATGCAGGTATTCGCAGCTGCAACTTTTACGCCTCTTCTCAGCGTCGGAGGCTCTCGTGATTCCGTTAGTACCAGCTACAACGTTTTGATGGGTATACTTTCAGAACAATGAATCTTATGAGATATTTGCAGAAGCTGTAGAAGAGCGGTACACCCACCCATCCAGGTTGTCTATCTGGAAACATCACTGTGTGCTCTGCGAGTTCTCGAAGCCTATTTCCCGTGCATATGACGGCTGACCTGCCAACTAAGCCAGAAAGTACTAGGTTCATATAGATGTCTGACGAACCATGACCAGAATTGAGCACCATCGATGCTATGGCAGGTCTCGCACATCTATCCCGAACCAGCTAGCTGTGGCAAGCATGTTTAGCCAGGCGACGCGAATCGACGGATATCACTTCGTGCCTGAGTCATGAGTCTAGACCATACGCGTCGCTGATTATCCACGCCACACCGGAGCATCACAGCTTCCACGTATCAGCCAGCTTAGAAATCATCGATTTCAACCTTTGACATCTATCTCCCTTTGTCAACAGAATCGATCTCATCCATATCCCTCTGCACGGTCTTTTTTTCGAGAATCAAAGCAAATATGAGGATCTCCACTCTTCTCCCAGTATTACTCTCCACCTTGGCCTCTGCCGCTCCCGGCTCCGATGTTGTAGATTTGACCGCAAGCAGCTTTGAGAGCGAGGTCATGGGAGAGAAGCTCGCTTTGGTCGAGTTCTTTGCCCCTTGGGTAAGATTTTAGCTTGATCTTATCAAGTCTTGTTCTGACATTCAACTTGCTCTCGTCTATCAATCTATAGTGTGGACATTGTAAAAAGTGAGCTGCGTTATATTCCGGATGGATCTCTACCAAGCTAACAGACTCGATGTGCAGTTTGGCACCCCAGTACGAAGTTGCCGCTACTGCTTTGAAGGAGAACCCTACCGCTGAGAGCGTAGGAGGAAGCATCAAGCTTGCCAAAGTCGACTGCACCGAGCAGCAAGACTTGTGTCAGCAGTTTGGAATTGGTGGTTATCCGTACGTTCGATGTGAAAACTTGAAAGCTTCCCAACAGATGGCTAAATACTATATTTTCTGTAGTACTCTAAAGGTGTTCCGAAATGGAGTCGCTTCGGACTACAGCGGTCCCCGAAAGTCTGATGGAATCATCAGCTACATGTTGAAGTAAGTCATTTGTCACGTTGACCATCGTCAACTGGCTCCTAAGGACTAAATCTGGTTATTTATCAGACAAGCACTTCCCGCTGTCTCTAACGTTGAGGCTACCAACTACGAGACTTTTAAGAACATGGAGAACGTGTAGGTTTACGAGGAACTATATGTTCCGCATTCTTCTACTAAAGCTCGATATCGTGATTTTGTTATCCAGCGTACTTATCGCACACTACCCATCTGGATCTGCCCCTAAGGCATTCCACTCTCTCGCCGATCAGCTCCGGGACACTCACCTCTTCGGACACTCTACCGACCAGACTCTTGCTCCTGCCTCTCTCCCCTCCCACGGAATCGTCCTCTACAAGAAGTTCGATGAGGGTATGGTCATATTCAACGGAGATGCCGAGGACGAGGATGCTTTGGTTGCTTTCGTCGCCGAAAACTCCTTGCCTTTGATCGACGAAGTTTCCCCCGAAAACTACGCTACTTACGCCGAATCTGGTCTTCCCCTCCTTTACGTCTTCATCAAGCCCGACTTCAAGCAGCGTGAAGAGTTGGTAGAATCCTTGAAGCCTTTGGCCAAGGAATTGAAGAACAAGGTCAACGTTGTCTGGATCGATGCCGACAAGTTCGCCGAGCACGGAAAGTCTCTTTCCGTTGATATCGATAACACCCCTGCGGTCGTCATTCAGGACATGGCTACCCGATCCCAGAAGTTTGTTATGCCTTCCAAGGTCGACGCCGCCTCTGTCAAGTCCTTCGTCAACGATTTCACTGCTGGGAAGTTGACCCCTACCATCAAGAGCGCTCCTGTTCCCGCTAGCCAGGATGAGCCCGTTTATACTCTTGTCTCATCCGAGTTTGACAAGGTCGTTTACGACGATGAGAAGGATGTGTTTGTTGAGTTCTATGCACCTTGGTGTGGACACTGTCGTATGTGGCCAAGAAGAACTCTCACGTCGGAACGATAATTGACATTGTCCTCTGTTCCTTCACAGAGCGATTGGCCCCCATCTGGGATACCTTGGCCGAGCACTTCGAGGAGTTTGCTGATACTCTGACTATGTGAGTGAAGTCAGATCGTATGGCACGTCGAATTGCACAGCTGATGCCTGTTTACTCTATCAGTGCCAAGATGGATGCCACTGAGAACGATATCCCTCCCAGCGCTCCTTTCGAGATTGCCGGTTAGTTCTTGTTTACAAGCAAGCGATCTTTTGACTCCTACCTGACTTCATCCGCTTTGATCAGGCTTCCCTACCCTAAAGTTCAAGCCTGCCGGAACCAAGGAGTTCCTTGACTACACTGGCGACCGATCGCTGGAATCTTTGATCGATTTCGTAAAGACCAGCTCGAACAACCCACTCGACATTGCCAACAGCGCCGATGAGGCTGAAGCTGATTTGGATGACGAGGAGGAGTCGTTTGGACACGATGAGCTGTAGATGCGAATTCTTGATCGAAGATGATGCGCTTTGAAACAGGATATATATGATGTTTGCCCCACAATAATGCCAATGACGAATTCATCGATTTGACACGTCACGCTTCTGTCCTCCTTGCGCTTATTCACGTGAAATAAGCCGCTTTTCGCGTTCCGCCCAAACTTTGCTCATCACGAAAAACCTTTCCTTGTCTCAAAAAACTATATAACCACGACAACAAGCGACCTCTTGGTCATCCTTCTCACGGACCGTCGAGAAAATGTATTTCAAACCGTCTTCCGCTTCCACTTCCTCTCTCCTTCAGTGTCTGTCTAGACCGGGTCCGTCTCGTCTTGCAGCGCGCACCCGACCTTGCCCGTCATGCCTACGATCTGCATCTACCAGCACGGACAGCGAGCCCATCTCGCCAGGTAGTCCTGAAGCTGAAGATGCGCTCCTTAGCGCTACTCCATCTTCATCATCTCAATCAGCAAAAACTCTAGCTGACGGCCTTTCACAAGGTTTTGGAGGATTGTCCAATCGCGGCAACGATCGTGGAAACAAGATCAAGCCCGATGCCCCCGGTTATGAGAACTGGCTGAAATCGGTCGGTACATTGTATCGGGAACCACCTTCGAATGGACCCAACTGGTTGGGCAAAGACATTGTGAGTTCATTATCGCGTTGCTGACTAAGATGTGTACTGATACGACAATGGTGTCTTTAGCCTTACCCTACCAACCCTTCTTTCCAGCCTCCTCCCCCTCTTTCTGATGCTATGCGCGACCTCATCTACTCCGAAGTCTATACGGGTGGTACTAGTAGCTCCGCTCTGCTATCCACTCTCGAGAACCTGTCATCGGAAGAGAAATACTCTACCTCTGAACACGACTTGAAAGTACGGATCAACCGAGTCAGCGAAGAGTTCGGGCTCAGCAAGAAGCGGGTGGAAGCGGTATTGAAACTGAAGGAACATGAAAGAGGAATGAAGGAACGCGGTGAGGTGAGTCGAGATTGCATAATATTCTCCCCGATCTTCTTCCGTCAACCACATCCACACGAAGAGCCGCGATACTTGGTCACATCATCAATGATGAAACAAACTATGACATAACCTTCGTTCTGAAGACATCATCTTAAATATGGTTACGAAAATTTTCTTCACTTTCTGAAACATGATACTCAATCAAGTTCGCTCTTCCTATCGACTTTTTGCAACGACAAACCCAATTACCGAGGTTGACTTATATTGCTCTTTCTCTTGTGCTTGCTCTCGCTTTGTCTTAATCGGGAAACGATCAGGTGAGCGTCATTTCCGTTTCCGTTTGTTTTCCCCTTTCCCCGTTTCTTAATGGCTCCCCCCTACGCTCTAAGCGAGAACTCCTGATGATCCAAAATCGATTAGTCTTGAAGACACTTCGCAGTAACACAATATGGTTAAAACATTTGTCAATGCATGGCTTTCTGATTTCTTGCTTCCGACCTCCCCTTGTGTGAAACGCATAACGCTGATGAATCGATGCTAATTTTGTCTGGCATTTCGATTAGGTCTTACAAACTCCCTTCCTTGAAGCCATGGAGAAGTACCTTGCTGTTCGACCTATTCGACCGAAGAATATGGCTGCTGTCACTCGATCTTGGGCTTACGAATCGCAGGAGCGCAATAACCGAAAAGCTCACCCTTCCAGTCAGCTCGAGCTATCGGAGGAGGCTGCGCATGAAGCTTTCAGCGCTGGGACGAAACCCGGTGAAGACTCTAGCGCGTTTACCATCAGGGATACGATTGAGTCTGAACATGGAGTGGAGCGCGCTGTTTGGGAGTTCAGGGACAAGGACGTATCTGCTGAGAAATCAATCCCTGGTGGAGCCGAAGCTCTCGACGTTCCATACAACCGTGTTCACTCCGAGGCCGAACTTGCAAAGACGACGGCGAGCAGGACTAAGTCTCGTAAAGACACCCGACCGGCTCCTCAGATCGGCCAAGATCAGATCAAGTCGAAGCTGGTCGACCGCCTTGAAGTGCCAAAAGCCAAGAGCAAACCAGCTACGTTCAGGTTTGTCAACTCTTCCGGGTCTACGGTGGAGGGAGGCATGAGCCGGACTGGCGCTGGGAAGATGCAGGAAGATCATGGGTTGAGGAAGAAGAAGGTCGCCAGACAAGAGCGAATCAGGAAAGCTATAGAAGCGAGAGCAGCACGATTGAAGGGCAGCAAGTAAGCTGAGCCTTACCTTGTAACGACCCTCATGACAACATCAATACGAACATTGTAACCAATCCAATTGAAACTAAGATCCCTTGTGATCGATGGCAACAGTCGCTTTCAGGTCCAAAGGCAGATTCTGCGTTAGACCAGGTCGAATAACCCGACACTATGATGCGATCAGCTCATTGATTTTATTCCCTTATGGTTTGGCGATGTGCTGACATTGTTAATAGCTTTAGTAAGTAGTAGAATTAGTGGCCCATCAACACACTCTCGCTCTCGACAAGCATCCAGGGGAGGCAGTATCAGTATCCTTTCGGCTTCCGTTTGACGTAATACAAAACGCGGATGCGAAGTTCTCCGGTCATGCGCTCGGACCGAATAGCAGGTCAGGCATATGTTGGAGAGACATGCCATACCGTCTTTCAGCTTGGTCTGTATCGCTCTTGCCTTCTAAATCAACCAACTTTACTCGAATCAAACATCCCCACACAACCATGGTAAGCTCACAAAGGCCTTGACTCTACATCCTGCCAATAGACTGATACAGCTATATCTTTTCCGTACAGTCTGCTCATCCAGCTAACACCGTCAGTAACCCAGGATATAGCTAGATCTGCCGAGATTGACTGACATCCGATCATTTGTACGGATACAGATGGGAGTACTCTGCTTTGTAGGAGGAGCTGCCGGATACGCTCGTACCCGTTCGATTCCATCAATGGTTGCGGGTCTGGCTTTGGGGTCAATGTTCATGCTGAGCGGCTTGAGAATCAAGGAGGGAATGAGTTATGGATATGAAGGAGCTGCGGGTAAGTACAGCATGTTTCACAAAACGATCAACATAGTTCATCGTGTTTGCTTCGATCGCCAGGTACTTCCGGTCTTCTCATTGGAGCCATGTTGCCGTGAGTGTCCAAATTCTCATGGTCTGACTACTTGAACCGAATTCTGAGTCTATCATGTGTAGTCGAGCGATCAAGACACGTTCTCCTATTCCTATCGCCCTAGCAGCAGCTGGAACCGCAAGTACTGCTTACTATGGAAAGGCCGTTCGTGATTTCAATCTTTGAGCGGGCAGAACTTGAAACAATTGTCGACAAGAAATGTAACGATGGACATAAATATAACGATGCTGGTCTCTGCATTTATCATACGTTCTCACAAGAAAAATGCAGTTACAACGCATAAGAGCACAGTCGGCACTCACGACGTATGCTCACTCTTCGTCTCGCTCGAACAGTCGCTTCAGGTCGTTCAGAGTCAATCTGCCTAATTTGCCGAGACCCCCTTCTCCAAACGCACCGTCCGCCAAAGCCTTCTTTCTCTCTTGGAGTTCCAGAATCCTTGCTTCAATCGTGTTCCTCACGCTCAATTCGATAACCTCGACCGGCTTGGTCTGACCAATTCGCCATGCTCGATCAATGGACTGCGCTGTAGCAGCATATGTCCAGCCATGATCTATGAGCAAGACCTTATTCGCACACACCAGATTGAGTCCAACTCCTCCGGCTTTCGTACTGATGATGAGAACTCTTGGTCCATTGGGCTTCTTGAACGCCTCAATCGTTTCATCTCGCTCATCCTTGGACATACCACCAGTGTATGTAGCGTTTGTGATTCCATTTTCTTCTAGATAATCACTCAGCCCATTGATGAATGCGACGAACTGCGAGAAGATGAGGATCTTGTCGTTCGGATCCGCAGCGCCCCAGCCGTTGATGAGCTCGAGGCTTGTACGCATTTTGGTGGAAGGTGGGATCTTTTCGTCAAAATCCATATTTTCCACCTTCAGATCCAGCTCCTCTTCAGGTTCAACCTGTTCTTCCGCAGGTTTGAAAGCTGCTGCGATGAAGACTTTGCTGGAATCGATAGGGTCACGACACATGGGACATAACTTTAACAGATGATAGCGTATCAGTACCAAACAGCCCGTCTTCTGACATTACAAACTTACAACCGCATTGATGTTGGGAAATCCGGGCTTGATGATACCTTGGATACAGGTCATGCCTGCGGGAAGGTTAGGTCAGCGTTCGTGTGGACAACCAAGGTCTAGCCAGTAGTAGCTGATAGCGGTACTTACAAAACGAGTGATAGCAGGCTAATAAGAAGACGGAACATGTTCAGTCAAATATCTACGGCCTTTCCTACAATACGTACCAGTAACTCGTTCATCGTCACCGAACGGATCAAAACAGACCGCGCATTCGATATCAACCTCATCAAGTTCCTCCGCTTCCTCTTCTTCAGTCTCCTTTTTGTCGGCAACTTCGAGTTGTAACTGCCTTTCTTCATATCTGTGCAAAGGATTCGACTAGTGTTCGAGAGAAACACGCAAAGTCACTTACCTGACGATCAACTTGTTCACTAACTCGTCTCCTCCAAATGCTCGAGCTCTGTCAATCTCCGCCTGTTTATCCCAATCTGGTGCTGCTACAGCATTCGCATCGAACACTAAATCGTCGTTCGAGATCAGAAGGTCATCGTGATGACCAGGCTCGCCCTTCTTTCGGACGATGAGAGAGACTGAATCGCAAATCTGTCGAAGCCTAGGTGGACGTATACCATCAATGAAGTTTCCACAGCGTCGTGTGCAACTACTCACCGTAGAATCATCGTCAAGACATGAGCATAATTCTTCAACACGGTGTTTGCCTTTAGATACTTGTTGAATCGAGCTTTCGCTCTAGCCTCAATCGTGTTGTAGACGGCAAGCTCGTCATCATCAAAGGCTTCTACTCTCTTGACGATAGTCTTCTCGGGCAGGTTCAAGATCGGTTTTCCATCTATCTCTGTCTTGACGGTACGCCTCAGACATGCGTATTTCAGAACAGCCTGTACTCGTTGCGTCGCGATTTTCGGCCTTCTCTTCTCGAATTTTTTGATTTTTTTCCTGTGATTAGGCACATCCGTCCGTTTAGCGACTTTTCTCTATAAGGGTAAGATCAAACTTGCCTGAAGTTGTCCCAAATGGACAAATCACTGATACCGAGAAAGTAAAACTGGCTGAAGAGATCCGTGAGGGTGTTTACCACAAGCGTACCTACACGAGTCGAAATCAGCGAATGGTTGAGCGCAAGCGTGAGACTACTTACCGCTCAACACCCATCTATAATGTGATTTCAATTTGAAGACCGCTTGTGCAGTCTTTGTTTTAGCGTTTCGCAATTGCATAGCCTCGTCGCATACAACTCTATAGGCCGAATATATCAATCAGCAAGCAGACTTGATGCAAGCCAGCGGGGGACTAGCGGAGAAGAAGAGCTTACCTGTACCATGGTATCTTGAGCAAGTCTCCCGTCTGCTTCGACCTCAGGTCTTCTCCGCTACTTGCCAACTCGTCGATAAACTCGTTGTCGGGGTTCGCTCTAGCCTTTCCCTTGCCCCGTTTGGTACCGACCTTGCCGTCAGGGTCAGCCGATGCCACCTGCCCATAAGACGTGATGACTACGTCAAATTGCTTCAGTTGGTTGAGCGAGATCTTGTTGTCTTTCCCATGATACACATGTATTCGCCACTTGGCCTTGACAAACTTTTTTATCTCTTCCTCCCATTGAGCTAGCAAAGCCACAGGAGCAATGACTAAGGTGGTTTTTCGTTTCGGATCGGTAGAAGGGTTCTCTGCCATAGTTGCGATGGTCTGTATTGTCTTGCCAAGACCCATTGAATCCGCAAGGATACCTCCTTTTCGGTTAGCATGTCTTTCCATTGACAACATCCAGGCAACCCCTACAACTTGATGAGGCATGAGGGTGACTTTCATCGAAGGTAGCTTTTCGTCCATAGCAGAAAGACCTAACTTTTCGGCAGCCTCGGCTACGTTCGGATTCTCTCCGAATTCCTTGAGCGAATCCTCGAAAAATCGTTGTAGCTGGTCTTCGCGTAGCTCTGGCTCCAAAGGACCAACAAACTCGTCGTCAGATGCCCTTGTCCATGGACGACCGATTCCCAGTTCCTTGTCAGATTGACGGCTGGGCCCTGCTTGCGGTATGTGCGGAAACTGAGGCGGGGCAGCCAACCGGTCCGGCCAATATGGAGCGACTGGAGCGTTGACATAGCTATCGTGCGGTCGAGAAGCTCCGTGCCAAATACCGTGCAAGGCCGGAACAAGGGCGCATAGCTCCCTCGTGGGGTAAGTAACCCAAACCAAGTCAAAATCATTCTTGTCAATCGCGTTGACAGTCATTTCCGTGATTTCATTTTGACGGTGTAGATGCATCGAACCTCTAGTTTCCGAGCAGACATCGTGCCGCCACATATGTCGCCGCCACAGCACCTCTTGCTCTGCGTGCAGAGCTTTCAGCGCGAGATGAGCAGCCATCTGGCTGCCGAGAGGTCCGGGCGGTGGTAGAGGTGGCCACGCTCCAGGCATGAGTCCATTGGGTTTCCGATCTTCATCTTCGTCTCTTTTGACAGATTGCGGCTGATACCTATCTAGTGTAGTCTGTTTCGCTTTTCCCGAACGGAAAGATTTGATGCCAGGTTTGACATCCAATTCGATGTCTGGCTTGACGTCCAATTTGAGGCCTGGCCTGACGTCCAGTTTGACGTCCGGCTTGACATCCTCATCTGAATCAGGTATGAAAATGGGTAAACTCGGTTGACTTCCGAGAGAATTTGATGGAGCGAGCCTTTTCTTTTTTGTGGATAACGAAGTGCCTGCTCGAGAAAGGTCTGGCTTCTCCTCGTCGCTCGACAGAAGTACGATCGGTTGGGAGTATCTTTCCCTCTTTTTCCCCTTACCGCTGAAGATGCTCGGGAGCTCTTCCACCTCCGTGTCGGAGACACCGCTCTCGTATCGACCATGCCCGACTTGATCCATATCCGGTATGAACAGCTCGACATCTTCGTCCTTGACTTGTGATTGAGAAGCGGCGTGTTCGATCTGGGCCATAGATGGTCGCGGTCCTAGAGCAGTAAGAGAACTTTTCTTCGCTGGTTTGTTGTGCTCAGCTCTACGTCTAGCAGCTTTCTCCTTCTCCACTCGTTTGGTTCTGGCCTCAACGTGAGGAAGTTCTTGGCAATGCATCATATAGTTGTTGAAGGACCCCAAACCAGTACTCCTTCCTCCATCCTCGAGATCCATATCTGCTGATAAGAGGATGTCGTTCCAGCAAGCATCCTCCATGCCTGAAAACCCAGATCATCCGAGTATCAGCTTAGTATCGATATGAAAGATGTTGTGGTATCGTTCAGGAACACTTACAGGTTATAATTCCATACCCGTGTCCTCCTTTAGTGGGATCATCTTGTTCAGCAGCTTCTAAAAGATAGTGAGTATCCTCTGGACAGAGGAACAATCCCTTTCCTACGAAGTCGAACACAAAATCCGGCACAATCTAGATCGAAGGAGGCTGCTTAGTCCTTTCGTCAGATCAAAAAAAATAGTTCTCCTTCACTTACAGTAATTTCATCCTCCCGATCGATGCCCAATACACTCCGCACGGTATCGTCCAGTCTCTTTCTTTGGTCCATGCTGTGCGGACAAGGTATAACAGCTCGCTGACCCAGGGAATTCGATTCCTTCGGTGGCCAATCAGGCTTGATCTTTGTAGGTTCTATGTTTTGGGAAGGGATGTTCTTGACTGCTGGATGCTGGACGACGGTATTGAACGTTGAAGATCTTGAAGACGTACAATCAGCTCTAACGATAACAAACACGTTTACAGGTGGAAATAAGAGCACCGTTCACGTCGTTATTTGGTCGAACAACGAGCTAGTAGACTAGGTGATAGGCAGTACGTACTGGCCAGTACTGCTACTGTACTCCTTACTGCAACAATCGCGCTACCGTTATTGGGAATTGGTACGATATGTCTCTTGATCTTCGCTGTCGTATTGCAGTCTGCTAGCTTTACAATTGGTCTTTTTAAACTTGGCTATCAGAATTCCCTTGTCTTGTCCATCGGAACCCGCACCGGTAAAAACCCATTGGGAAAAGGTTACGGTCCGTCCATGGAGGGATATTCTTCCTGCAAAAACCTGACAAAGGGCGGTGGTGGAGTATCAAGTCAGCACCGGGAACTTTGTTCGGTTCCGAGCCGATGAGTGACAAAACTTACTAGACGCTTTCAAATTGTGTGTGGTGAATCCGTTGGGCCAGAGTGTGCGAACAGGAATGGCGAAAGAAGTCAGCCTGATCGATGATACCAATCCACGAGCATTTGTCGACAAATGCCTGCTCTGTATTCCCAGTCGTCCCAGCAGAAAATATGCGCAGCAGTGATATATCAGACTCTGAACGGTTATACTGCTCGATCATAAACGGCTTACCAATCCATAATAATTCTCTGCTACTACTTGCAATATGGTTCGTGGCATCAACGGGTTCGGAAGAGGGAACAGGGAAAAGGGACTAACGAGAAGGTAGAATTCCATCACAGTTGGTAATCGATCGACCAATTGAGGAAGCAGAAACGGTAGCTTACCTTTGGACCGCTCAACCTATCGATTGGCATCTTAGGTATCCCAATGTCAAGCAAAGGCCCTTGTAGTAGAATGGAGTCTATCGAAGACGAAGGGGACAGTAGGAGATATGTGAGAACGGAGACAGACCAAGGTCAGTCCCCGGCCGACACGGCAAGGGTATTGATGAAGCTGGAGAGAGCTATACACACCAGGAAAACACATAGCAATGATAGCCCTATTCCGTGTCAAGTGCAAAGAAGGCTCCAAATAGGAAGGCTCTCCTGAGATTATGAAAACGGTAGGGAAAATGTATAAGCGTAAGTTGAAAAGAATGCGACGGCCAATCAAAGTGTTGGGAAGCTCACCTTTTTTCTAGTATATAAATCGGCTCCACCTGCCCTGTTTGAGGGTTTGATGCAGGGTTAACGGTCCAAAAGATACGATGTCGCATATCGGCTGTGTGGAAATTCAATCAAGACAACAAAATAGGGGTAACTTTTTATTTTAGGACGCTCAAAAGTAAATGAGGACAGGGATCGGATAGACTTACCTCTTAGCCGCTAGACTATTACTTGACACTGTCATAAAGTTGAAAGCGAGGTGGAGTAGAGAGTGGGAGGTGAGATGCTGAGGTGGAAGATCGAACGTTGTCCGCATCAAAACACGCTTGATCGAGATCGCGTAACGGGAAAGACTAACTTACAACCTTTGCGTTCGATCCTCCTACTCCACCTCGACCACTCCAAAGGATTCCATGAGAAGATCGACTGTCTAAAATTAAAGAAAGCCAGAATCAATGAGTCGTGATGCGAAGGGGAGGGAGATCACCGTTGTTTTCCGGTCTTATTGGATATGACGTAATTGCGATCAATTAGATCGATGCGATAGATAGCACTGACAAAGAGCAGAGAAGACTGACCAATGATCCAATTAGGAAGGAATGTTGATGAAAGGCTCTTGCGTACCCTCGCGCCATTACGAACGCCAATGCAGACGGGCGGGGTACTAGACGTACTATACCTCTCCGCCGGAACCCCTCGAGAGGAGTTTGACTGTTTAGAGTCACTAGCATAGTAGCGATACGGAGCGACAGAGATCTCAGATCCAGTCCATCGCTCGGTCTACATTCAGCCTTCGTATTGACCGGACAGTCGATCGTGTGACTGAAAGGGATAGCGACCGATGTTTCCTCTGCGACGACGACATTTTGCCGAGGAAGTGAGCGTTCTTCCACAAATGACATCGGTATAACACCACCGAATCTATTTCGCAATGATAGATCGGATAATTTTCAGTGTCTGCTATGAAGAAGAAAAGAGAGAACGGTGGAAGATTGCATGTCGAGTGAAAGTGGAAAAGTGATCGTTTATATAGCATTCCAGGGAGTGCGAAACTAGCTTCCGCAGTCATTCTTCGTTCTCACGGTCATTCTCACGGTGAACGTGCATGTTGTATGCGCCTTTATTCGTTCTCACTGCTTTAGCTACTCTACAGTCTACCTCCTGAAATCCTACTTGGCATTCATACGCTGTACCAAAGGTTTCATCATCGAGGTGAATGATGCATAGAAGTCAAATTTCAGTGCGCGTGAAAAAAACTATCAGGCATTTCCAGTCTGACATCCAATCCCATCTAGCCGCGATCATTAGACGCTTCAACTAACTCAGTCATAACTGTGGTAACCTCACGAATTGATGGATCTGTCCGTTATGATATAACAATAGGCAGTTGTCGATCGAATTTTCAACGCAGATCGAGGTGACCATGACATTGATTGATGGCACTACCGTTCAGCCAGAAACGGCAGATTGCAGATACTTCTTCGTATGTCCTTCATTTCCCGTGTCCGGACCAGTCCGCTATATTCCGTACCGCCGCTTCCGGTTCACTTTTGTAATCCATCAGATAAGCTTGCAGCGCCGCGACAGCGAACTTGCCCTCCGGAATAGCGTCGGTGTAATCCTGTGCGAGTCTTTCTATGTCGTTGACGTCATTGGAGGTGGAAGGATAGAAATGGAGGAAGAGATCTTTGGCCTGTTGTCAAGACGCATGCGTTAGAGGCGTGCAAAGGGACATATCGTGAGCTGCGTTGAGAATGTTTACCTGTTGCTTAGTCGCGTTCTTGAATTCCAGCCAAACGTCCATCCTTCCAGGTCTCTTCAAAGCTGGATCTAAAGCCTCAGGATGATTACTGGCAATAAATAGTGGAAAGCATTTGCACATCTTCAAAATCGATGTTCAGAGGTGTATGCGACTTGAACTCACGTGGTGGCGCACAACAAACTACCTTCCTGAGCGGCAACCCCATCGAGCGAGTTCACTGCAGCAACGATTCCTTTATCAGCGTCCAATTGTATACCCTACACCTTGAGAGGGCTTACATAACCCAGAAAAGGTGACGCGGGAAGCAGAACTAGGTTGTGCAGGTCGAGGTCCATCTCCCCGACTGTCTCCTTTAACAGCGTCAGCTGATGGTGCTTCTCGACTGCCAAAAGCGCAATCTATGTCCTCCATCAACAACAACGATTTCGGAGGGATATCACCTATCAACGATTGTAAAGTCACATCGTCCAACCTAGATCGTACCAGTAAAGTTCGGCGAATCAGCATCGCTTCATCTCCAGCCTACAAACGGGCAAGAAGGTACACTGACCCGGTTTGACTGAGATTCATCACGTAGAGGTCCAAGCCCAGGTGCCCTGCCAGAGCGGTGACGATCGAGGTCTTTCCACTGCCAGGAACTCCGTGTAACAAGTAACCTCTTCGGTGAGGTATACCTATCCCACCTTGGCTCAGCTTCAAGCAAAAGATGAAGCCTTATGATCAAACTTACCTCGTTCAGCATACCAATTTTCCCCCTCGAAGAACCCCTCTACATCCTTGACTAGCCGCTCCTTCGTCCCCGTGGGCAAGATTACGCTGTCCAAACTCCTAGGTTTGCTAGACATCGATCTTTGCCAACCGTCCAGATGTCGAAGAGGGGTGTAGACCACGATCTTGTCCTCGTCGAAGGCTTTGTGAACGAGACGTGCTTCTTCTACCAGACGTTTGATTATGTCTGAAGAGCGAGTGAGGACACTGTGCACAGATGATACTATGTTTAACCTGAATCCTGACAGAACTGAACGAGAGCCGACTCCTTACGTAATCTCCAGTATCCAAACCGGATCCCATCCCACTCTTTCAACAGTCCTACTGATCCTCAATGTCTTTCCCTCGAACTGCACAAATCGCGTTCCCCCTGCATCAGGCAAGAACGAAAACCCATCCCCATGTGCCCAACGTTTCCCCGGAACTGTCCCTCGGACGTTCACTTCGAATGAACGTGCGGCTTTCTGGTGCGATTGGGTGGAAAGCCAGGCGAGAAGCCAGGAGTAGGAGATGTCTGTGTCCCGAAAGACTGCGTGGATTGTAAATTCTGGAGAGATAAACGAGATCAAAGGCATTGTCAGCACTGACTGAACTTTTCGTGATAAAGGAATCCAAGCGTCGAGGACATCCAGCATTTCGACTCACGTTCTTTGAGTTGTTGAGTGAGCGTTCCAAACCCTCTCCTAGCAGCCTCTAGAGCTCCACCAAGGATCATCAACTTGATCCCGTCTCGCAAAGCGGCCGACTCAATGAACCCATTGATATAGTTTAATACCTGAGAACGGTTCAACGTATACGATCTTGTGGTTTGGATGGCCAGGGATTGAGGAAGATCGGGCTGTGATGGAGGTTCCGAATCGAGTGGAGGGTAGATTGTTGAGATGTTGGTTCTATCTAGTGTTTCGTACATATCTACTTGAGAAGAGATCGTCTATGATTCGTAGTACCACTCACAGCTCTACTTTCGCTGATGAAGGGAGACTGCAAGCTTCAAGTCATAGCAAAGGATGATTGTGCTCTGTTTACTTTGTGAAGCGAGGGATGTATGCGATTTGCGGTTCAGATCGTATGCGTTCTCATTACATAATCACTATACGGCGCGGGCTCAGCCGTCATTCATCATGTGCTCGATCATCGATAAGTCGATCTTTGTACTCTTCATATATCGATATATAATATATATCACAAAGACTGTCATCATACTTATACTACACAAGTAGGACGGCAATAAACTTTCTCAAGTCTTCTGCCAAGCAGATACCTCAAGATGTCGAACCCAAGAGCTTCGACAGACGAGGGTGAGTAACCTCTCGCCTGCGCACCAAAGTAGGATACTGATCATCCGTCACTGTCTGACGCAGAGAGCGCCCCTCTCCTCGATCCCACCTCGGGGGCTCAACCAGCTAACGAAGGAAATGCCTTGACTAGACGTTCAATAACCCTAACTACTATTGAAAAGGCCCTGGCCGTCGCTGCTCTCCTGTTCTTACTCCTCTCTGCGACCTTTATCGGTCTTTTCGCCGGAACTGCGGGTCAGCTCAAGAAAGCTCGCAACAAGCCAGCGGAAACTGTTACAAGAATCGCCTCCGGATCTCATCCTAGTGCGACCGTTACTGCTACCACTACCGTCCCTGGGCCAGTCGTCACTGGGAAACCAGGAAAGGACAATGGCATCTGTTTGACAAAGGAATGCGTTACCTTGGCCAGTGAACTTTTACAGACGATCGATACTACTATCGATCCATGTGAAGATTTCTATTTGTTCGCTAGTGAGTCTTCCTCCGCCCACTTCCTTCCTCTAAAAGGCTCATACTCACCGTTCTTCTCTATCTCAGACGGAGGCTGGCTCAACTCCCACTCCATTCCCTCTGACCGTGGTTCCCTCGGATCGTTCCAAGTCTTACAAGATTCCAACCGCAAGATCATTCGGGACGTTCTGGAGGCGCCTAATGAAAAACCTTCTAAGGATGATTCTCCCGTAGAACAAGCTGAGAAAGAGAATTTGGTCAAGTTGAGACTTGGGTATAAAACTTGTATGGATGAGGTGAGCTGGCTTGTTTCAGCATGCTTGCGAGTCGTAACTGATGAGTGTGATATCCTTGAATCTCTAGCGAGCGATCAACAAGAAGGGTGTTGAGCCTATCTTGCCCCTTGTCCATGAGATAACCGAGATCCTAGGACCCTTCCTTCTTGCCGAGTCCGAATCGGAAGATGCTGAAGAGACGGCAGATTGGGATGGGACATATACCGAATCCTACCGTATCTCTTCCGATCTCAAAGCTTCTTCCGAACACCAGGACATTACCGCCGAAGAAAAGGATGCCCTGATGACTCGATCCATCCAGGAATTACTAGGCCACGCCAACCCTGAGAAATCGAGCGAGAGGAAAGAAGCTCTTACTAAAGCTTTGGCTTTCGCTCATTCTCGTGGGATCGGAGCGCTTTTGGAATTCGGTATCGAAAGCGATGGAGGTGCTGAGAACCCACAGATTCAGGGGTTGTCTCTGAACCAGGGTGGGGGTGGATTGCCTTCCAAAGTCAGTACGGGCATTACGGTTCGGTTGTTGCTTGCAGTGAGCAATTTGCTAACCAGTCTAGGATGTTTAGGAGTATTATAAGGAGAAACCTATTCTCGACCTATACACTTCTGTTGTTACCGATATTCTCTATGCCCTGTCCGAGCACAAGGGGAAGAAGTCTCTTTCGTGGGATTTCCCTTGGCCCAAACCTCTTCCTCAGAAACCCGCTCATGAGCCTAAGAAACAGTACAAGCAGGTCAAGGCTTTGGCTAAGAAGGTCGTTAAATTCGAAAAGGCTGTCAGGCTGGCGGGAGGGGATCCGTGAGTCCACCCTAGGCCTGTTTCTACGACGGTATCAGATCTAATCAGGATACACTTGAGTCGCTCAGTGAATACCTCTTCAACCCCATCTACGCTTACAACCCCTACGAGTTCAACAATCTCACTAAGCAGCTCGATTTTATCTCTCTTCCCGCTTACATCTCTTCCTTCGCTCCTCGAAACTTCCCTGAGAAGGTCGTGGTGACTTATCCTCCTTACCTGACATCCTTGCGTCAGATCCTCGCTTCCACTCCCGACCACGTCTTGGCAGCATACTTTGTTACCAGGGTCGGATTTAGTTACGCTAAATTCCTCGGACCGGCTACTCCTGTTCGTAAAGCAACCAGGAGACTCCAGATTGCTCTGCAAGGGCTACAGAAGGGCGTCCCCGAGGACCGACAGGATTTCTGTCAGGCTTACGTGGACGAGTTGGAGGGGCTCGGTTTGATCGGAGGGAAAGAGTTTGTCGATAGGACTTTTGCGGGGGACAGCAAAGAGAAGGCCGAATCGGTTATTTACAGTGGGTCAATCAATCTTTTAGAGCGACGTTCCCTCCTTGCTGATCCGACATGGCAAATAGACATCATTGATGCCTTCAAGGATCGACTTCCTGAAGTAGATTGGATGGATTCCGTCAGCGCCAAGGCTGCTGCGAAGAAGGTTAGTACATGATAATATTCGCTCAATGATAGCGGTGCTAAACCCACTTTTATCACATTCAGGCCGATACACTTCAAGTCAAGATCGGATATCCTACCTCACCCAACACCACCGACGCTGTCGCCTTGAAGAACTACTATTCCCGACTCGAGATCGACGATGACTTCTTCGGAAACGGACTGAGACAGCGGTACGCTCTTTTGTTCCACTGGTACGAGATCAGTACTTATAATCCAGGTGGTATTGCATAGGGTTCTCTCAGAGACTAGATCGTGGCAGAAGTTGGGTCGACTCCGTGATCGAGGTGAATGGTTGGTGAGTATCAAGCCCTGTTGAGATATGAGGTCATAGACTGACGGATTGGCACCGAATTTTAGATGCAACCCCAGCGTAAGCAGAGCATGAGCGATCTATCACGAGGATCGTTTTACTGACGTTACTTGCTTGACCATAGTCGTCAACGCCTACTACAACCCTCCCGACAGCGAGATCGTTTTCCCTGCCGGAATCCTTCGAAGCCCATTCTTTACGGCCGAATGGCCACTGTACTTGCAATACGGAGGATTCGGCTCCGTTGCTGCTCACGAGCTTACTCATGCGTTTGGTATGTCTTTTACCTTCTTGGAGACAGTCAGGAAAGGACTGACTTAGGTACTCGTGCAGACAACACCGGTGCTCAGTATGACGAGATGGGTCGTTTGAGGGATTGGTGGACTAATGTGAGAAGGATGATCAATCAGGAGGTATGCCTTTCAAGTGCTGATAGAACTTGTCTCCGCACAGTCCACCGTCAAGGCTTTCCAAGAAAGAGCACAATGTGTTGCTCGCCAATACTCGAGCTACTCGATCCCCGGACCTGACGGAAAGCCCGTCTATATCAACGGAAACTTGACCAACGGTGAAGATCTCGGTGACTCTGGTATCAAGTTTGCTTATAACGCTTGGAAGAAGGCGGCTGTAGACGAACACGCTGTATCTCAACGTCTTCCGGGGCTTAACTTCACTGAGTACGTGTCTGTTCATTCTGTCATGAACTGGCCTGGCCGCATGTAAGCTGATGCACCCCCCACATCAGTGATCAATTGTTCTTCCTTTCCTCGTCCCGAATTTGGGCTCGGTTGACCAAACCCGAAGCCGCTCTGAGCGCTATCAGAACCGATCCTCATTCTCCTAATCAGTGGCGATCCAACGGACAGCTACGAGGTTTCGAGAAGTTTGCTGAAGCTTTCCAGTGCAAGTCTGGCTCGCCTGTAAGTGATGAATTTGAAAGCTTTTCAAAAATCGACGAGCTGACCTGGAACGGTTTACAGATGAACCCTAAGAAGAGGTGTGATGTCTGGTAAACCAACTGTAGCAGAAAGGACTGAGCCATGTACTGCTTGAATGAGAGTCAGATTAGGTGCCATTCGACTTGAACACGTTGCGTTATCGTGGTGCAGGGAGTAGTTACGGCTTCTGAGCAGAGTCATGGTGCAGTGCAGATCACGCGGTTCGGGAGTTCGGAAGGTAACGTGACTCAAGTTGCGGGGATAGATGGCCATTCAGCCGTTCGGATGCAGATCTGGAAGGCGAATGGGCTCGATCTTCTGTAGCCTGACCAGGAGGATATATAGATTGAGTATAGGAAGGACTAGATGACTGTGTGGTACCTATCTTGTCATACTCAGATTCCAGACCTATACCCCACATCATTTTAAGGACCTGCAAGAACATTGGGCATAATGTCACAATCATTGGCGAGATCGCCTCAATCCCAACAAGCTCAAATCCTTACATCGAAAGTCGCCCACTCGGTGCTCTTCTATGTGGTGTATCGTCATATAATTCTTGCAGGGTACCGGCATATGCGAGCAAGGGGTTTCATTGGATCTGTTCAAGAAATTGTAGATGCCGGTAAAGACGTAAGTCTCAGGCGGACTAACCAGAAACCGTATGAGCATTCTTATCGATCTACCAATTCGTATTATCAGTTCGTCATCGGGCTTCTGCTCCAACTCCCGTCCTCTAAGCAGAAGATCGCAACGGAACTAGGAGCCGCACGGGATGGAATTGAAGAGAAGCTTGTACCTCGAAAGCTCCCCGAAGGTTCTACATACGTCAATGCTCTCCCTAAAAAGGGAAAGACTCCTGACTGGCTTAACGAGGAGATGGAGAGGCTGCTATCGATGGAGAAGAATGATGTGCAAGAGGGCCGAGTCAGTGGAGCTGTTTATCATGTAAGTTCCAGTTCTTGGTTCAGTTGCGGACTGAGACGCTCATATCGTACGTTTCTGGATAGGGTGGGAGCGATGTCAATCAGGTCATCATGGATGCTGTTAGCAAGTTCATCGTATCCAATCCGCTCCACCCGGATGTCTTCCCTGGTGAGGCTGACTTGATGCGACGTAGCCTGTCATACTTGATGCTGATCATCTTCGCTGCAACAGGTGTAAGAAAGATGGAATCGGAGGTCGTTAGCATGTGTCTTGCATTGTCAGTCTTGGTTCATGATGTTGTTCAGCCCGTACTTGCCATACTCAAACCACCTTATAAACTAGATTTAACAACCCCGACGGAGCTGGTACAAGTGAATGCATATTTCTATCAAGTCCTCAAGTCATGCTGTACTGACCCGGTCTACCTTGATCAGCTACTTCGGGAGGAACCGAGTCAATCTTGATGTCTGTCAAGACTCATCGTGACTGGGCAAGGAAAACCAAAGGGATCACTAATCCTGAAATGTGAGCTATGTCGTCTGTCTTTAGAAGCGTCGGTCCGCTAATTGTACTGAATGATTAGGGTCATTCCTGCATCTGCCCATGCGGCATTCTGGAAAGCAGCGGACTACTTCAAGGTTAAGATGCATGTCATTCCAGTCGATGAAGTCTCTCGGAAAGCAAATGTCAAGAGGATGAAGCGAGCAATGTAAGCGTACCTAAGATGAGGTTTCTCCGTCTATGGAACGCTAAAATGCGTTTGTTGCTATAGCAACGCCAATACGATCATGCTTGTCGGATCCGCACCAAATTTCCCTGATGGTGCTGTCGACCCGATTACCGATCTTGCTGGACTGGCGAAGAAGTACAGGATTGGTCTGCATGTCGATTGTTGCCTAGGCAGTTTCTTAATGCCTTTCCTCAAGAGGACGGATCCATCTTTGCCAAACTTTGACTTCAGCGTGGATGGAGTTACTGCTATCAGCTGTGACATTCATAAATACGGTCAGTTCGAGGAATTGACGTTACTCCTACCAGGGATACTCATATTGCAATTTCGGAATTATCTAGGTTTCTGTCCTAAAGGTGAGCCCACAATGCCCGATGTATGAGAAAGGGATTCCAGCTGACTTCCCTTATAGGTTCTTCCGTAATAATGTACAAGAACAAGGAACTTCGAAGGCATCAATACTATATTCAGCCAGATTGGGCTGGAGGTGAGCCGTTTGCTTTGATCTTTACCGGGATTAGCTAAACAATATCGATTCGTCAGGTGTATACGCATCTCCCTCCATGGCTGGATCCCGGTAAGTCACGGGAACTTGTCCTTTGCCTTATCGATTCTTCTGACTTGATCATCCTTCAATCAGACCTGGGTCCATCATCGCAGGAGCCTACGCTGTCATGATGCATATGGGAGAAGAGTGAGCCATCCGAGTTACCCGAGTCACCGAACGGTCGCTGATCGTTGTTACGCCTTGTAGTGGCTACGCCCGGACTTGCGACAAGATCATCAGCGCCGCTCGTGTGTTGAAATCCCGATTGCAGGAAGACTTCACAGAGGATCTCTATGTTCTTGGGGATCCTCAGGTTTCGGTCGTCGCTTTTAGCTCGAAGACACTGAACATTTATGAGATCGGTGACCGAATGAGCAAACGAGGTTGGCACTTGAACGCTTTGGCGAACCCATCTGCCATTCACATGGCCGTTACTGTGAGTATGCATTGACTAATTCCATACGACAAAGTGACCTAAATTGATTACACGTCATACAGCTATTATCTGCCAATGCCATCGATAAGCTGCTGGAGGATCTGAGAACGGTCATCAATCAAGTCAAGTCGGAACCGCCCAGCAAAGACGGCACAATGGTCGCTCTTTACGGATTGGGTCAGACTAGCGTCGGCAAACCAGTCGTCCCGCTGCTGGCGGAGATGTTCATTGATACCCTGTACATGACTAGGCCAGGAGTCGTCGAGGAGGAGTCTAAGTAGGAAACGAGTTTACCATTATACCCGAGAATCGTGCACAGGTCTTGATTTCGTTGCCATGTAATTATCTTTGCTGCATTCTATGATCATGAATTATACAACTGGGTGTGAATCGCTACCTCGATAGGCTTTGCCTAGAAGTTCTGGAGCGGCTCTTGTGCCTCTTTCACTGCGACACATGTGACGGGACATCAATTTCGGAACTGGAAAGACGTGTTTCAAGGGGTGACGTGTTTCAAGGAGTGTACCCACATTTCATCTAAAGCTTTCATCAAATCGTGGTTGATCTCGTCAGAAACGACTGAATCTTGCTTGTATGCCGGGTGAGTTACAATAAAGTTTCGGATCCATGCGGCGGGAGTACACAATTTGCCTATAACGGAACAAGACGAGTGAGCGATGCCGTCGGGATACCTCGCGTTCGAAAAGGACGTACCTGCAGCTCTGTTCTTGATCAAATCCAAGTACTTCCTGATCTCGCATCTCGTAAAGTGGTCCACGTTCAGGGAATTTAGATACGCATTGACGACTCCCATGAGGCCGGGGAAAGTGTCCTTTCCGTTGATGACTTCGTTGACGGTCATCTCTTCTACCTCGGGGGACGAATCGTTCTCTGGCGATGGAGTTCTCGTTCCGTTCTGGCCATTCGCCGAGCTGGCGGGGGTAGGAACTGAACTGGTTTGTTGCTCGTTGAATCCAGCACGGGATGGGGAAGAAGGACGGCTACTCCAGTCGTCGTGAGAGGGCGATCGGCCGAGAGGGAAGACCCATTTCCTGAAATGGAACAACTGTTCTCGCGCCGCGTTCCTCTCCTGAGCTCTCTGCATGTTGATATCGACCTGCAGAGAGTATGATCAATACCAAGATCGAGAGTCCAAGACATACAGCCACGCTCACTTTGGAGATTGGCATGTAAAAGTTCAAGTTGAAGCTCAAGATCGCCCTCGTGAGGAGGACGATGAACACCGAGAACGCAGCGTTTTCGAAATCAGTCAATTGAACCTCCATACTCCTAAACTCCACCCTCCACCCGATGGGCGAATCGACGGGTGGAGGTTTAAACCTCATGGTCTGCCAATTAGTCGATTGGATGTTTTCGAAATGATCCATCGAGTTCTCGTCGTCCTGATCGATTCGTTCGCTGAAGACGACCAAGGGGTCTCGGATGAAGAGATGAGCGATATGTTTGGAAAGAGCGTCGTCGATTCCTAAGCCAGGAGTTGTAATCAGCTCCGATTTGCGATCGAAAAGGATCTCGATATGGGTCATGCCAAACGCACCGTTATCCCTTAAACGCTGGTAAATGCCTTGATCGAGCGGACAATCGATATCGTTATAACAATCCTTGTTCCGAGGATCGGAAGCGATATAACGATCGACCGAATCGTATCTAGATTTAGGTATCCTGAACTTGTCATTCTTCAATGGCTAATTCGAGACGGAAACAAGCACGTTCAATTCCCCTGCCCCAAGTGAACCCTCTGGACCCATACGAAAAACTCACCTTCAGCCCCCTCTCCTCTTCCGTCCGATCATCGACGCTCCCCGCGATCACGTCCCACCTCGCATCCCTATCCGCCAAGAGCCCTCGGAAAGCGGGACTAGCGGCGGTCAAAGCCAACATGATAGGGGTGACGGGGACGAGAGCGTCATACACCCTCCTAGCTTCGTTGACGTTCCAGGCTTGGAAGGTGATTTGGAGACAACAACAACCCATTCCGAAGGCCATGGCGTCCATGTAGATGTGGTCCGGTTTGGCCGCTCCGTTCTTCGCCTCTGTGGGGCGAGAGGACAACGTGGTAAGCAGGGCGGAGCAAGGCGAGCAAGGTGGAGCACGACAAGCAGAGTAACACCAAACGAGTAACAAAGGATCGAATCAGTCAAAACCCTTATCCCTCGAACGACAGAGGAATCACTCACCATCATCCCCCGCATACCTCTGTCGATCCCAAGGAATAGTCGGATCGATGAACGGACTAGGAGTATTGGTGTCCTTGAATATTGGGACATTGATCGCGACTTTTGATCCTCGACGGGACCGGATGTTCGAGGTCAAGGTGCTGTGTGTTTTTGATGAGTAGGATTTGGGAATGAAAGAAACGAGTAATGCGCGAGTGTATGAGCGAGAGATATTGGGAAAGGAAACGAAATAGGATAACCCACGGGAATCTAGCATGAGGGTTAGTCACACCCTTCCCAACGAACAGACTCTGACTGGCATCGCTATCCGCCTCGGTCCATTCCTCCGGAACGGTGAAGACCTCTCTGACCCCTAACCTCGGGAAGGAAGTTATCGTCACGGGGTGTTCGTTGGGTTTCAAATGCGCTTTGGCTAGTTTACGTCTGAACCGCATGTTGGGTTCTACGGAGATGAGGTCTTTGAGGGAACCAGAGTAGGGAGCGCCGGGGGTGGATTCGAGCATGTATCGACCGTATTCGGGGTGAAAGGTTGGGACGACCATGCTGTTTGAGCGATAACGATTTCAAGCAAAGGGGGGTTAGTTGGGGGTTGAGAGGGGTGCGAGTGATTGAAGGAGGTGCAAACCTTTTACCCGGTTCCTCCCCTTTGAGATCGATCACCACGTCTTTCAGTTCCTCTAGAATTTCACTCTGACGTAAAGACAGAAGAGCACGTTTAGATCCATCCTCTGGGAAAGTGATCACCATATATTCGATCTGAGCGCGATGAACGTCTTTAGTTCTTCTTAACTCGAATCGGATAGTACCTGCTTTCCCTTTGAAGACTGACCTCATCCCCCCATAAGAATCCTTTACCTTCGGTGACGTCTTTCCACCTCCTCCATGTGTGCAAGAACTGAGTGATTCCGTGGTCCCTGACGTGATCCGCTAGAGCTTTGGTTTGCTCCCAAGTGAGTGGGGTTCCGAGGGAGAGTAGACCCATTGGTTCAGGTCTTGTTTGATGCGATTGAGATGGGGAGGATGGTAGATCTAGAAGGATAAAGAGAAGGAAGAAGAGAGAAGCTAGGACGCCCAGGAGATGTGGAGGTAGGTCGAATTCGGGTTTCTCGATCTGCGATCCGGACGAGCGCGAACGAATGAACGGGTCGGGATGGGATCAGTAACGGTCGAGGTAGCCGTCGAGATGAACGACCAGGGGTGGCGCTTGTTGTATGTCCAATAGGATCGACGACCTATCAACCTAGTCCGTGTCCGTGGAGCGACAGGCGACGGTGAATCGATGTTGCGTATATCTCCATTCGAGGTATCGGCTTATAAATCTCAAGCGAGCGTTTATTACGTTTCCAACGAGGACGAGCGGATGCAAAAGTGAGATGAAGGGTCAAGATATGATATAAACCTCCGGTTAGACGGTTCATGATGTTGCAATAGTGAACGTCGAACTCGATGGAATGGGGAATAATGAGGTGATTCCTACGTTGGTAATAATGGTCGTAATCGTGATTGGTCATTGGCAAGAGACGATATCACCATGGATCAACCGCTTCCCAGCGAGAACGATGATCCAGCCCGCGATTACCCTTATTTCCAGCTCTGAGCGAGCGATCGGATATGTCATACCGTACTCTACCATTCACACGTTTCATACAGCTGTAACCTTGTAGGTGACGAATCACAACCACGTTTCAGAGTGGCCAGACTACTCACGAGCTCTGGCTGACATGCGACGGGGTATCTCCGTATATATCCGTGGTAGATGATGACTCAACCCTCGCGATCGTACCACACCTTTCAAGTCATGCAAGTCATGGTTGGTTCGACCATCTTCGCTCAGTATATAACATACCTCATACACGTACATACACCCAATACCCGCCAGCGATGAACAAGACACCTATACCTACCTTACTCAAGACCATGCAATCCACCTTCCAATCAGCCCACCAGATCGCCCGTACAGGTTTCGGCGAGGGGACAAACGAGCACGTAAGTCATCCCATTCATCCTCAGCTTGTACTACTTTCGCTTCATGAGGCAAGTAAGAAAATGATCAATTGGACTGACCTTGATTTTCGTCAAACTCCCCCGTTTGGGAATGGGATAGTACGATCGAGCACGTCCTTCCTACCCCTCCGAATCGCTTGCTCAGATCAAAGACCTCCTTCTCCCTTCCTCGACCGGCCTCAACGTTCTAGAACTAGGTTCAGGAACAGGAATATTTTCCCGATTACTCCTCTCCCCTCCCCCCAACTACCCTTCGTTCAAGATCAAGTCGTTTTACGCTGTAGAGCCTAGTGAAGGGATGAGGGCGGAGTGGACTAGGAAAGCTCCGGTCAGCGCTACGGACGAGGAGAATGAAGGGGCGGGAGAGTGGATCACTATTAATGGAGGATTCACGGATGTCTCGGAATTGAAACAGAGGTTACGGGAGAGGGGGGAATGGAGTGCAGATGAAGAGGGACGAGCGGGGTGGGCGGATTTGGTCGTTATCGCTCAAGCATGGCATTGGGCTCATCCGGAGTATGACGCTGCTATCGTAAGTTCCCGATTGTTTCTCACTATTATATGAGTCATTCCGGTTGAGAAGATGAATGTGTCCGTAGAGAGAAATAGCGGGGATAATGAAACCAGGTTCCCCTCTCGTTTTCATCTGGAATAACGAAGAGTACGTCTTCTTCCCTCCCTTCCCATCCTCTCCTCTTTTCCTTGTACATTCCCCCCGACACTAACACCACCCAACCAAACAGCCGAGACCCACCTTATCCCCAACCTCTTCGACGCCTAGAATCTTCCCTGGAGAACGATACGCCACAACAACACCGCTTGCTATGGGAAGAAACGTTCTCCACTCCGGCCTACAAGGAGTTCTTCCAGGAGCCAAATGGGGTTAGGAGTAGGGTCGAATGGAAGAGTGAACATAGTGATGAAAAGGTCAGCCGTCTCGTTCCGTTCTGTTCTGGTTTGCGATGAAGTTGAAGGGGGTAGATCTGATGTTCGTTTTGATCTTGCGTTCGACCTTGACATGACAGAGAATCGACAGGGTCCTCTCCAAATCATACGTCGCCTCCCGTCCCCCCTCCGAAAAGACCGACCTGATAAACCAGATGAAAAAGATCCTAACCGAAGTTCCAGAGAGGGAATGGATCGATCAATCCGTAAGTCTTTCTTCCTGAGATCACGGCCGTCCTGTAGTGAGGATGAGGGAAGGGGAGAGAGGCTGATAAGATGGGTTCTTTGGGAATAGGAGGGGACTTATTGGCAGAAATGGTGGACCCTGGTTGTTGGTATGCACCGGAAATGAATGTTCTGCGGTATCGAGCAATATCTAATGGGCTGGAAGGGAAACGATCGAGGAAAAGGAAATTGTCATTACAGTAAACAAAAACGAAATCAAGAGGTCTGGAAAGGTTGTAAGCAGATGTTTGGAAATACAAGGGAGACAGATAGTATGAAATATGGATATGATGTCCTTTACATTCTCCGCCTACTGCCCTTCAGTGTTTCGACCTCTCCATCTACCTATCCAAACTCCCATTGTGGTGCTATTGAGCACATTGAGAAGACCACTGCCACACAAGCTCTAACAACACGCCAGCACAATCAGCGGATACAGGCGGAAGCAAATCATCACATTCGCCCGGTGACCCTTGATATCAATCGATACAGATGTAAACCCATCACGTTCTGCCTTTCAGTTTCTTTCACTTCCTTCTCATCACCGTCATTACTAAGCTACTAATATCACATCGTTGTTGATGCTGTCATTGTTGTTATTGAGCGGCCCCCCTGTGGAAGGCAGATTACATCAAATGCCATGCAATGTCCGTATCCGCATCTATAATCCTGCTAATACACCCGATTCTGTACTTCCCTCAATCCTACCTCCATCCTCGACAATCTTCCAACCGACAGGTCCATACAAATGTTTTTCGCTGCCTTGCACCTGATGCCAGCCCTCTTCCTTGCTCTCCACATGCGCAGTCAAGTGTTCTTTCCCGAAAGAAGCGGAAGCGTCCAGTTCAGAAACGATGGCGTTGATGAACTCTGAGACAGGATGAATGATCCATCGTTGTTGAGGGAAACGTTCCGGTTTCGAACCCTTTTTGCCTCTCTTATTGAAGAGAGGGCCGTCGAACCAGCCCAGATGACCACCGCTTTTGGTGATAGCTAACACGACATGGGAGGAGTTTTGAATCTCGTTTACTGGCAATGCAGCTAGTCAAGCAAATTCATTCAGTCGCGGAACTTCGGGAGGATATCGGCGATCGATTACTCACAACCGTGAACAATAGGATCGTCAAACGCGTTGATAGCTAGAAGTGGTCTTCTGATACCATGAATATGATCCTTGCAACTTGCAGCGGCGTAATAGCCATCTGCTCCTTTGAACGGAAACACGCCACCTCTATCCTTCGTCAATCCACCCAATTGGCAAGTTAAAGAATCGTCGAAATCTCTAAGACGCAGGTGTCGGCCTTTGCGTTTGAGTCGAACAAGTTCTTCAGGTAAACCTTGTAGCGGGGTCAACAGGGAAGCCGAGACGCCGGTAGATGGACGAGAAGCCAGTTCCTCTTTCGTCAAGAATTCTTCCGGGGCTAGATGGCGTCCTAGAGTTCTGGTCAAATTCATCCCCATGGCTTGAGAATAGACTCGACTTGAGAACCATCCTTCCTCCAGTCTGATCCCAAAATATCAACACCTCCTAGTCTATTGAGATTTATCTATGCTAGACTCACTGGATCGACATAGCGGGTATATCCCAAGGAGGAGCTAAAGATACACCCGCTCTGAGCAGACAGTTATCGCCCTGTTCCCCAAGATACCTCGCAAGGACTCCAGCACCAAGCGAGAACCCGACCCCGATCAACGGGGAAGCGGGGTAGTTGTGAGAGATATAATGAACGACCGTATTGTAGTCCCCCGTGTATAGAGCCGAGTAGGCTTGTTGTGTCGTTAGAGGGGCACCAGCACAGCCTCGATACTGCAGCAATGAAACTCAAATGAGTTGGACCTTCAACGATTCCCCATGTATGGGAGTCATCGACTCACATTCGCAACCACACCTCGCCCGCCTAGTCCTCCTTCGGACTTTGGTCTCGCGACCCATTCCAAGATGTTCCTGACGTAACTTTCGTGACTTCCGCCTGTTAACCCATGAGCGACGATGACCGTAGGAGCGTCTTCTGGGAGCTGTTCGTGCTGAGGAGGCGTAATATCTACGGCACTAGTCGATAGATCCGTTGATCTGAGTTTAGCCAATGGTCCACTTTTGGGTTACAGGTGAGGAAGGCTATTCACATGGTTCCTCCATCGGGTACGCGTAGAAGAGTCCGTTTATAAACAACTTTATCGACGATTTTAAAGTTTCCTACGACACAGTACATGGTCTGAAGGTGCCCACTATCACGGAACCCAGAGTCAATTAGCGTGCGCATATTTAAGTACCTAAGGATGACTTACCTCCTTATCCACCATGATGGTTTAAAGGTTCCCCTTAAGCTTGGGCATCTATCCAATATGAATTTACTAATGGACTCTTCTGGCTTCACCGAGTGCCCATTTGTTGTGCTGGTCGTGCCATTCACTTTACCAGAAGACTTTGGTATCACGTGGCCCTTCACGAAGAGTGAAGCCGCTCGAGCAGGTAGAATGTGCAAGATCTGCCCGTTCTGAGGAGCGATTCCTACCATCGCGCAGAACCAGGACCAGATCAGAGGAAAGATCTGGAACATCCCCTACAGAGATCCAGGTGTTGCGTCTGGCTGTACGAGAGGCTGGAGATGCGTCTATAAACCTCTCCTGGACGCAGTTCCCTGTGAATTAACGAGGAGAAAGGGATGGTCGATTGAAAGAGATGAAACAAGGAAGTACTCTGCTATTTCACGAATCTACTCGAAGTTCTGATAATTCTCCGATTACGTTTTACGTAAGCATGACTTCGTCATAGCCGGAAAAGCCGTGTTTGCCATACAACAGGCCATGTCCATAACCCTTGCAGATGATAATTAAATACAAATAAGAGCTTCCACTTCGTTTGATGATTGGTGATTGATGATCTCAGTTCGCTTCATTACTTTTGTTTATTTGTTACAGTCCTAAAGAGCCGAGCCGGCACCGGGGAATTTATCGAACAAGCCTTTGTTGTAATCTGTCGATGAACGGTAATTCTGTCAGAGCTGATCACAAAGTAAAGAAGTTAGAAGGGAGAAACTGACAGTTGAGCTGAGGACAATTGAATTGCGCGAATTGAGGGGCAATCTTGCTAGTAACGATGTTGAGCGCGGAAGTGACATCCCCTAGTAATCCCTTGAGAATGTCGGGAACGGCAGTCAAGAGCGTCTGGTAGCCGAAGCAGATCAAGTTATTTCCTTGCAAGAGAGTAGCCGAATTGTAGACTCCCCCAGTCAGGTCCCCGAGATCAACCCCAGCGAATGAGTTGGGAGTACCCGTGTTTCCACCGACAGCAACTCGATCAGGAACAGCCAGTTGGATCGCAACAGCATCGAGCGCGAAAACGGGTATGGAGTAGTCTACACCGATGGGTCGTCGGTACCAGTTGTCTGGGATTCGTTCGTTTCCAGCTTGGTAACTCAAAGCACCTTGAGTACCAGAAACGGCGAAGAAGCTCTTCAGAACTCCCTGATCCAGGAAGCCTTCTGGTCGTTCTGCACTGTGATTAGACATGAACGCTGGAATGAAAGAGAATGCTGCGCTCGATACGATGGGTCCGGTGAAAGGTCCCCAGAAGTGTTGAGGGTTGTTCTGACGAGAGTAGGTGATGGTCTCTTGTGCATGTTTAATCACCACCCCCAAATCGTAGTTTCCGCCACTGTCCCCGCTCTGCAATGCGTAAAGCTTCTGGAAGTTGGGCACAGACAGAGTAGAGGCGTCTCCATTGTTGAGGGCAGCATCTCCTCGACCAGGACTAGCGTCCGATTCGTACTGCGATAAAGCAGAATATGCATAAGTACATATTTCAAATCGTAAAGTTCGAACGTGTCAACTTACCTTGTTGTGACTCCCGCTCAAACCCTGAGGCGTGCTCAGCAGATTTCCCAGGCTGATTCCCGATTTTGCGCCTCCGATGGACCAACTCAAGGCCAAAGGGTCACCGTCAATTACGGTAGCGTAAGCGGATAAGAAGGTTCCTAGATCAATTCCCATTCCGAAGACCTTGTTGGTTGCAGTAACTGCTTGGTCCAGGGTAACATATCCGTTGTGAGGAAGGTAATTGTGGTTCGCCAACGCGTTAAGCTAGAGATGAACAACGGATAACGGATGAGCTTGTTTCTCACGAAACCACCTTGGTATAGGATACATACACCTGGACAAGGTCCCCTCAAATCGCCAGCGCCAGGAGGTACAAAGGCATTCGATCCCGTTGTCGAGATCGCTTGGGCCTGCGCGTTGAATCCAAGTTGACGCTTGCTCTCTTCGACATAGTGAGCTGGAGCACCAGGCAGACCCATGAATGGGTAAGCGAGAGTAGTACTCAGGCTAGATGCGATGATTGTTGCAAGTGATAGTTTCATGTCGTAGGCTATCTAATAGGTTGTATGTGCGTCGCATGTTACCGCCACACCTCATACAAGATGTTTTGACTTCGTGGATACTTATAGCAAATTCAGCGGCCCGGTTATTGCCAGAAAGTCAGGGAATGTGTCTACAACCGGGATTCCGGGCGTTATAGACGGCATCTGGTTGGTGGAGTGAGTTCAGGTGACCATTCGACCTTGTTGCAGTACGAGAAAGTAGAGTATGGAATGAAACGATCGATATAGCGCGAGAGGATCTGAGGCCCCACTGAGATTTGCGCGCTAGGGGGACCTAACAGCAGTTTCGGTATCTTTGTCGGTCGTAACCGGGATGTAAATTAAAGTGGCGATCAACGAGGACTCCACCGATTGGGCGAGTCGCACGGAACCATGAGGCGGGTATATTGTATTGTAGGCATGGTGTTCATAACCGTATAGCCCAGCTAGCGGGGAAGTACAGGATAGGTTTGGTGTTGAGATCGCTCAATTCGGCTGAGAATCGCGCGCACAGATTCGCATATTCCTGGCGATCCATTTTGACGCCGTCCGTGATGAACAGTTTCATCAGCTATCAACGCACGGAGAATTGTTGAGCCTCAGCGGGAGTGTCTAGAACGCCAAGAGCCATAACCTCGCTCACCTCCGGGAAAGTCCTTGCATCCTGATACATGAGCCTGCCGACCTTATTCAGCGTTCGGTCATGTGACCAGGGCGATAACGGCAGGTCGACAAATGTTGTGGAGACGGATCCAAAATCCGGGCTTTGCCGGAGCATTTCTGGGACAGTGACGCTTGCATAGGGATCTAGGCCTCGAGCGTGGAATGCCCTGAGATGGAGGACAAGTCCCATATCGTCAGTCGGTCTGTGTATAGCGGTATCTCTCTGGAAAGGCTCGTCCTACCTATGTGAAGCAGTCATCCATGCTGCCATGCCGGGAGCATATTTTCGGAAACCGTCCGTGATTTGTCCAACCAGGTGTGGACTATCCCTGACCAGATCGCCCAACTCCCCTTGATCCCCCGCATCGAAATGTATCCCTTCTATTACTAGGAAGAGCCCATTGGGCTTGAGTACTCTCGCCGCTTCCCTTACAATTGCAGAGTAATCTCGAATCTAAGGGAGACGACCCATCAGAACGTAGCAAGTACAACAAACGAGTGATGAGACTCACTCCGGCAAAGAGCATCCTCGCATGTATGACATCAACAGTCTGATCTGGCCAAGGTAGGCCAATCGTCACATCATCTTGCACAAAGGAGACGTTTTCTGGTAGTTCATCTTGACTGTAGAACACGGTTGTCAGTTACCCGGTGGTACGGCCAATGTAAACGACGAAGAACGCTCACGTAGGTTGTATTGGCACGAGATCCAATCCTATAAATTCGTGTTGCGGGAAATCTTTCCCTACTTCTATCGTCCTGTGAATTATATTTAGCCCACTTTTCGTATGCTATCTTCCTAGCGTACGGACCATAGACCGGTACCTGATGGCATTCACTCCGTCAGATCGACCGTTTGACCGAAGTGTGCATCCAAAGGACCTACCACAACCGAGATCGACAACTCGTTTCCCTTCAGTACCTTTCAGAATTTCCTCCAACGGTCCGACATAGTTCTTCCCGACTCTCTACACAAAGGAGAACAGCAGGCAATCAAGACAGATCCGATGATTGTCGAGGGAAGCCGTAGAAAGATTTACAGCGTTCCTTGGCGGATTGGCGAAGGACTTACCGCTTTGTAAGCGAGATGCTGGATGTTCAATCGCTGTTTCGACCGAAAAGGTGCACATGAACCGAGCGAATGAGTGTGTGATCTTGGACGAATTGTCAGCATGGAACGTCTCGCTTACGTCTACTTCCTGTGAGTCAGCTGGTAAACTGTAATCCTCCTGAGCCGCGTTGTATAATCTTCCGCCATCCTCTCGAAACCTATTCGTCTCCACAAGTCGTCAGATCGCATCGGTCCTTGTATCAAGTCCTTGAGGTCCGAACTCACGGTCTGGTATGCATGCTTGACGTGAACGTGAAAGAGCTAAGAGTTGGGGAGGCTGGTGGTGTATCAGGCGGTTTTAGGAAATTCATGGTGACGCCTAGCGAATTGTGTATGCCTTCTTCGCCTAGGCTATACCCTGTCGGGTTTGGTGCCGGGATATGCATGACTGATGTGTGTCTTTGATAAATGCTAATGTGATGATGTTGTCCTGTTGTCGTCTCTTGCTTTGCACGTAGCTGCCAATGATATTTGCCGACCTGCCTGGTCCGAGAGCTCCAACACAACCCAGCCACTGCCAAGAAGTCCCTATCTAGAAAGCGATCCCAACAAAACAGGATATCTGAATTCAACAAGATACTCCGTCATGCTCTTGCAGTCCAAACGAAACAACGAAGACGTTTAGAGTTGCGTTACGGTCCTTCCAGGGAAATTTTCTAGACGTTCGATGAGAAAGACCTGAGCGACTTTCGGGGAGTCGGTGACCTCCACTTCGGGATTTGGATATTCGCCGGCTGACATGTGAGCGGCAGGGGAGAAGGACACAACAATGTCTCAATACGTGGCCACAACAACCACAATACAGTGTTCTCGGCTACGTAGCTTGCTCTCGAAACACACAGTCAAGAGCGGATGTATCGTCAAATGTATAATCATGCAAACTACATCCCTCGAACAGTTTACACAAGTCCCTTTTCACGTCCCAATTTACTGCTGCTGCTCTACGGGGAAGGAGAAGTGAACATCCTTTCCTGCATGATGAAACGAAATATCGTCAGAATTGCAAGGCAAACCAGCATCTCGAGGCGCAACTAACCGGTAAGGTTCTTGTAAACGGAGGTGAAGGTGTCGAGCTTGTACTCGAGGAGGTTCTGGTCCTTGTTGTCGAGGAAACTGTAGCGAGAGATACAACGGTCAGATATGGTTCAAGTGCACCTAAGTGACATGCACAAAGCAATGCACGCAGAAGGCGTCATAAGTTACTAGCAATGATACTCACGCCCTGATCAACTTGGAACCGTCAACACCAACCCTGGTCCTCTTTCCAACAATCTCGGAGGGGAAAACAAGGTCCTCCAAAATCTTCTCGTGAACGGCGGTCAAAGTCCTGGACCTGGGTCGCTTCTGGGTGGAAGCGGTTCCCTTCTTGGGCTTGGGGAGGACTCGTCGCTGAGCAACGAAAACGACGTATCGGTCAGAGAGCTTCTTCTCGAGCTCACGGGTGAGCCTGGTGGGTTGTCGAAAGTACGATGGTGATGAAGAGTGTCAGGCGAAGATTGGCAAATGGTCGAATTGACGGATGGAGTGGGAGGTAGATGAAAGGATAGATGAATCAGTTGATCCGTCCAATAAAACGCGTGTGAAGCCAATCCAATCGCCCAATCCATGATATGCCCTCGCCCTCGTAGGTGACCATCATATAATCCCCTTTCACAACTTCCTCCATCCTCCAGGACCGGGATCTTCGAGCAGACTCGCGACATAAGGGAGGTGAGCCTAAAAAGTCTCTCCGTCTACCCTCGCGAGCCTCTCTACCCAGTCCTTCTCAACATTGTTTCCCAACTCTTGATCCCGGCCTTTCGTGTATGTTTGACAGTCGACGATGATGGATAAGGAATGGGAGGTAGTACAATCTTGATGAGGGAGTGAGGTATCGGAATAGGGAGGGAAGGGGAAACAAAGACTCGAAGGACGATTGTTCAGCGATCACGATAGAGAAAAGACGCTCACCTGGCCTGGACCTTGTGGAAAGCCTTAAGCATGGGCACGGGGACGAAGATGACAATAGCCTTCTTTCCTCCCTTGACGTCGACCTCCTTGGCGGCGGAGATGGCGAGCTGCTGCAACTCGGACTTGAGCTCGGGAACGTTGGTCTCCAAGTCGAGGATGGCTTGGGCAACGGTCTTCTCGATCTCATCGGCGGGACCGGCCGGGGCGTTGGCAGTTCGCTGAACCTTGGAAGTGTAGGAAGCCATTTTGAGGGGATGAAGTACTGGTGGTCCTTTTAAGATTGTAATCAACGCTCCAATCAGCCAAACGTCTAAATTGATCTCAGGATCCCGAATGTTACACTCACCTAAAGAGTCCTTTTGGTGCTTGCCGGGGGTCGTTCCAACGAAGATCAAGGCTACGTCCAGGCTCGAGCCAATCTCAGGACTTGGTCGTTTGACGATCCTCCAGCCAGTTTGCACGCGCGGACTCAAAAAAGGGTCACAAACAGAAGCGCATTCCGGTCGTTCGACCTCCTTAAATCACGCGTTCTTTTCGTAAGCGCAATGTTATTTCCCTTTAGCTGATTATTTCAAATCGCGAGTTGCAACGTCCGAACCTTCCGTCTGAGCCTGACATTTTGCTTTCAAAGACAGGCGAGAATAGGCGTTTCATCTACGAAACGTCCTCTCCTTGCAAGACTTAGTGAAAGGGGCCGATGCGCAGAAGAGATCTTGATATATACTCACAGTATGAGAAGCCGCTGATGCATTGAATTTTTATGACGGTCAGGTAGAGGGTCTTGTAGTTCTTTCGCTCTACCTTCGTCATGTCGACGTACCGACCTCTGCATAGATCCATCCCTGAGTTGTTCGCTGAGACACACACATCGATCATCTTTCAAGTAAGTCTGTCTATCGCCCTCTGACTCGTCTATTTCTGATTGAGATTATCCGCCGCAAAGATCGAAAGCAACCTTGCTATTTCTCGTGTTCTTACCAAACACTCCCTTTCTTCTTCCGACCTGCTCAATTCCTTAGTGATCATAACGATCGCAACCTTGTTTCTGGTACCGTTATCATGGAATGTCCACATGGGTCGCATTTCAGCTTATATTATAGCAAGCCGTAGGACTCTTCATCTAGTGGGAGCCAAGAGTCCAACTGCCTGCGAGCAAAAGCAGATTTGGGTGGATCATTGGATTCTGCTCGGCATTGCGAGATTTCTGGCTTATTGGGATGGAGCAGACGCATACTCGGGGTTGATTCTTCTGGTTGAAATGGGTATACTGAGAAGGACCTTCACTTTCCACTCAGGAATTGCCGAGAGAAAAATCACACAGACCGTCGAACAAGGTGTTCAGACTGAAGAAGATAAGCCGGTGATCAATGACGAAAGCCCTTTCGGAAAGGGCTTTCACCAGGAGTCAGAGGGTCTATCAGATGCTCATAGCTTGTTCAACTCAAGTCATACCAGTCCTATGCGGTCTATAGGCGAAGGGTCGAACGACGAGGTATGGGTTGAGCGATTAGACGCCCTAGTTCGGGAAAGCCCAGACATCACCCGCAGATCCCTCAGCCCGAGCACTCGGGCGCGTCATGTAGAAGGGACACATGTTTCCAGATCCCGTTCGATGGACGATCTTCCATCGAGGATCCCAAATTCGAGATTGGTACAACAGGGAAATGATCGATTACGTTTGAACTTGCGGCCTGCACGTCGATCTCAGCAGGACGAGGATGACGGAGAAGATACGGAAAATGGAGAGGATTTCTTGTCTACCGATATCGAATCGTACCTCACAGACTCGTCCTCTTCTACTTTTGACAACAAGCAAAAGAACCCAGGCGAGTCTGTGAGCAGTCCTGCTGAGGATATCGAAGCTTTTGCTGCATCGCCCATTGAGTTGAGACGCAGAGCTCAGACAGGACCAGATATTCTGAGTGACGAAGAGCTCCCAGGCAGACCATCAAATAGCTCTATGACACCTCCGCTTTCCTCACCCCTCCACGAGTCCCCCATTCTGCCCCTAACTACTCCCAGTCCGAAAAAGATCCAGCGTTTCTCGGACCTCACTCCACCCCACGTCGCACGGGCTATCCCGAAGAAGGGGCACAAACAAGGGAGAAGTATCGATGCGAGAATGAGTACTCAGCAGACTTTGGACCAATTGTTGATGTCTGAGGAGGAGTTTCGTCTGTAATAATGATATAATTACAGCTACATCACCTGAAACGCCGAATTTCATCCGGGGATTTGTACTGGAAGTGCGACACGTCACCAATTGTAAACAAACCGGAATCAACGTGCTGACCCACCAACATCTAGTTCAGATGTTCAGACTCTCAAGTCGCTTGCATTCATCACATTCAGCTTCTCCTTGTGCATCATAGCGAATATACAACATGCCTCATCCTCCTTTTTATCCACTCCCTGCAACTATAGAGGGGGTTCCGACGAAGGCCGAGCTCGATGCATTGCCAAGGATGTTCACTTGGGAACAGCTTTGCGACATGTATGTAGCTGCATGATACCCAGAAATATCGGCATGCCAATCGAACCCTACTACTTCATGCCATAGAATCCTAGAAAGGTAAGATCAGTTCTTCCATGACGTGTTTAGCTTGCTGAGCTCCAGAGCCGTCCCTTCAATTTAGGAAACTAGAAAAATTGAAACGCAACCCGGAGATGCAACAACGGTATGATGCTTGGAACAGGAACATCAAGAGCAAGTACGGTACTGTCGGTATGTATCTATCGCCCATGAACTTCCGGCAGAGCTTTTCTTTGACTGATACTGACACTGTTCGAATTTGGAACAGAACGATACCTTTTAGACATGCGTCTACCGACAGAATTCGTCAATCCCCCCACGTCCTCGTCGACCCACTCACCGATTCACTCCCGTCCCTGGACTCCCGCACAAGACAGCCAAACATCTTCACTGGTTGATCTTTCACAAGCAAACAAGTCGATCGATCTCAAACACGGCAAGGGGCAAGAAGAATGGGTTACTTACTCGAGTCTCGATCCAGATGACCTCTTGACAGGAGGGAAGGGAATGTGTCTATTGCCGAACGATTGGCCTTACAACATACCGTATGGAGCGACACATAGCCTCATATGGACTAGAGTAGGTTGTGTTCCCCCGACAAGCTTGGCTACTGGTGTTGATATATACCTTGCTAGAAACCATTATTTCACAAAGCTCTTGTAAATTACCATTCAGAAGAATGGAAGAAGGTGGCTCAGGACGGGTTCTGCGGGCTTACAGGCGAACAGAAGGGAGCTTCAGACTGGTGTACCTTTGGCGGAGAGGAGGTTGACCAAATCGTAAGGCGGTTGTGGGACCCTCTAGAATTCGAATGTATCTGGGTAAGTTCGAGCACAAGCTGTTTCGATCTCTTAAGGTGCGCTGATAATCTGAACGTCCTGGCCGGTTTGATTCAGTTTGTCAACCCGTAGGTTGACGATTCGGACACCTAAAGGCCCTTGACGGACGCTAATCCTGAGCACTTCTTCTGATAGGCCTCGTTTGCAGTCTGTCCCTGGGCTTTCTCACCTGCATGTCTTCGCAAGACCGAAAGTGTCGACAAATGCCTGACTGTATACTTATACGCATGGAAAAAGCATTGTCCGTCGCTATTGAGAGAAACCAAGACAGCTTGAGGTTACCCAACATAGGCCCCTTATCGGCGTCTGAAACACGAAAATAATTATATTCCGTTTTCATTTACACTTGCATTGCCCATCGATACAAAGTCTCATGGTATTGTCCTCCTAGAGAGGTTTCCTAAGTCCTAACGATACAATATAGAATTGCCACTGGCTTCCATTTCATGCGGGAGTCTCCTTGTTCCCCTTCTTATGCTTTGCTTTTTGCTTATCAGCCCAGGCCTTCCCTTCCGCTTTTAGAGCAGCTTCATCCTCCCGTTTCAGCGAGTCTAATGCGAGGAATTGTGAGCTATAGCTGCGGTGATATTCCCTTCGCGCGACTTACGATGCTTAACGAAGAACACTACCAGGAGGAAAGAGATCCCAACACATGGAATGAGGAAATAATAGATGTTCTTGATACCTTTGGCTACGAAGATCCAGGTCATCGCTCCGTTAGATTGTTACTGATAACGCACGAGCTTTAGAACGTACTATAACCCTCAATCGCTATCGCCTTTTGTTCTGCAGTCAAGTTCAACTCATTGATACGGGTTGGATCGGAAATGATCTGGTTGGTATAGTCGGCATCGAAATTAGCGCGTTTGAGTTCCTTTCTGTTGTAAAATTGTGAAACAACTGGTCAGGGAGGAAAACCGGTCTAACGAGCGAAACAACGTACTTTACAGCATTGTTGAGCAGAGCAGCACACGCAGCCAAGGCAACAGAACCTCCTAGCATTCTGATAAAGTTTCGAGCACCGGTAGCGACGGCCATCTCGGAACGCTTGACGGTAGCTTGAATGGCTATTGGATAAGGCGATTGCAAAACTAAGCGACCAATCTTAGAGCAGGCTCTCAAAACACAGCACTTACCGACAAGCGAAGTTTGGAATGTTTGACCGCCTCCAATACCACTGAGCACTTGGTACCCGCACAGCTTCGCTGTCGAAGTTGTAGAATCGATAGTTGACAGAAGACCACAACCGATTGTCCAGATTGCAAACCCAATGTAGAGATTGATCTAGTATTGAACCCGATCAGCAGAGGCAATGTCAAGTGACAGACACGATAGCACTCACTCGGTAATCGCCCGTCTTCGAGACGATAACACCGGATGTAAACGAACTGAGCTCCCGGCAAATATCAGCAAATAAGATCATCCCATCCAGTTTTTCGATATACGTACGTTACCGTCTGCACCAGAATGAGAGGAAGTAGTAAGACTCCCGATCTAATAGCACTGTCCCCCCGTACCACTTGGAAATATTGTGGCAGGTAGTACAATTGTGCATAGAAAACCATACCAGATAAGAAAGTGGCACCCATAGCTCCGGAGACCGTTCTGTCCCGGAAAATCTGAACTGAAAGTCATAACGGAGTCAGAAATTTCTATAGGGTGAAAGTTGACGTGGTCAGGTTCTCACTTGGTATCCTAAGATCAGAGATGTCGGTTAGATTCTTCCGATCGAAGATACCGGAACTCAAGGTCACTCACAAGGGCAGAGGCACCAATTTCCATTCAACGTAGAGGAAGACCCCGACCAGTGCAACACCTATCAGTAGAGGAGCGAGGACGGCAGCCGAGTCCCAAGGATGCTGAGTTCCTCCCCTATCCATGCAAGCGATCATCAACGACCGATGATCCCGTTGAGTTTGTCCTCGATACATACCAACTGAGAGCCATCAGGATCAAAATAGAAAAAGCTAGCGTCAAAATGGATCCTCCGTAATCGACCTTTTTCAGTTTAGATTTGATATCCCCCTTTACGGATTTGATAGGTAGAGCGAATACGACGACCAGGATAGAGACTGCTGTCATAGGCAGGTTGATCCAGAAACACCATCTCCCTATCGGCCGCAACGCAAACCTGTTCAGTACGCTATGCTTGTAGAATTCCGTTTCTGAAGGGACTTACAACTAGCTTTCTCAGTAAAAACTCCTCCAAGAACGGGACCGACGGAATTGGCACAAGCGACAACCCCACCCAAGATTCCTTGATACTTTCCTCTCTCTTTGAGAGTAACGACGTCGCTTACAACGATCATAACCAGCGTCAGAATCCCTCCTCCTCCCAATCCCGAGATGGCACCTAGCAGCATGTACTGATCATTAGCATCCGGAATGCAACTAACATGAAGTTTAACTCACGGAACACGATCAGTTGGATCATGCTCTGAGCCAACGCACAAGCCAGAGATCCTAAGGAGAAGATCGCAAGACAAACCAAGAGCAAGATTTTTCTCCCAAAGATATCGCTTAATCTCGAATAAATGGGCTGAACGGCCGTACTCGTCAATCTGGGGAACAATAGAACGTTGAAGGAGAGGCATAATATGAGTAGAGGATGATAGGGGAACTAACAGGTATGAAGTGGCGACCCAGGATACGATCTCGGCACGGGAGAATACTCTTCCCAGAGTAGGTAAGGCTGTACTAACACTATTGTTCGAGCGTGATGTAAGCTCATACCAAAAACAGTTGAAGGAGAACCTTTAGCTCACATAGTCTGATCCAACAGCGAGACGAATAGAGCACTGCTCAGACCAGCAAAGACAAAAATGACTTGTCTGACTGGGAGGAGATTCGTTTGGTCCTGTAACTCCGGCTTCTTGTTCCCCTCCGTTTCTTCGTCTTCTTCTACGTCTCCTGGGCCCGCTTGAGCTTCCAGGTCATGATTCGACTTGCTGTCACGGTCAAGTTTTTCATCCGTATTGTCTTTGTCGTTATCGTTCTCGATCGATCGCGTGCGCTCCATGATGCCATCATTAGGACCCTGCCCGGCACCCATTCCAGCCTCTGCTAGTTCCCCAGCAGCATCTTCCACGGATTTTTCCAACGTGTCCTTCAACCCTTTCTCATTCGTTTTAGGGGAAGCAACCAAAGTAGCTTCAGATGCACGTCTCTCTTCCGCCCGATCCCGATCGAGTTCGGTGTCCTCCGGGTGATCCTGCAGATGAGCTACATGAGCGGTTTCATGGCTGACCATACGTGCTAGAGATAGCTGAGCACGTTCACTTTGGGTCCTTATGAGTTTCAAGGAGTTTGTCCGGAGGACTGGCTGAGGTGATGTGGCTGGTAGAGTGACATTTTGAGGGGAGGTTGCTGACATGCCTGTACAGCGGGTATATGGGGGTGTATGGGGGTGTGATATGAATATGTATGAGATCTACCGGATCTACCGATGATCTGTGTTGTGGGTATCCCAAGGATGTAGGGGTGTAAGGGTGTGTATGTGAGCAGGGGACGGAAGGGTGGACTGAACGTCGAACTGCAAGTGATTCGAGTGATATTCCCCTAATTCGCGCTGCTATCTTGGTCTCCTCGCTCAATGAAAATCGGGTGGTTCGGTCATCTCCGAATCGGTCATTTGCGTAAAATCGCCGATCGGCAATCGACGGAAATAGGTCAACTAGTCGATTCCCCAGGTCCTTGAATAGAAATGCGGCATCATCATGTGGTCATCGTCAACGAATACAGTATGGAAAGTTTAGGTGATCAGTGTCGGGAAGTAGGCCAGAGCCTCCGCCGCAGGTTACAGAAGGTCGTTTGTCTCTTCTAAGGATCTCTCTGCTTGTTTTCCGCACAATCTTCTTGTTTCAGTGCGCAGGGAGGACCCCCGCATGTTTTCGTTCATTCATGCTAGCTTCATTAGGTAGATTTCAGCGATACTTCGGACAAGACCCTGTTGTGGCGGAGCATCAGTAATCGATACCTGATCTACACCTGTAGAGTAAACTCACTTGAAAGCCTCCTTGTAGGCATCCAACAGAGTCTTAATCCTCGTCCTCTCCGTCACCAAAGCCTCGTCCTCGTAAAGCAATTCGCCGAATAAGTCCGGTTTATAAAGATTAGTGACCAAGCGTTGTTGCACCACGTCCCTGGAAAAGTTGACGAGCAGGTGCATGATGGCTTTAGGAACCAGGTCTTGAATCATTCGACGGATGATGTTAAAGTAGGAAGCGATGAGCGATCGGATCAACGTAGTTTCCATCTCTTCCCGTGGAGTCAAGTTGTGTCCCGAATCAGGCGTGCTCTAAGAGACATTTATCCAATGTCTTTGGTAAACATCTCCACAAACCCTTCTGACGCAGAGACTTACCGCTTCCAAATGCTTCCCCAAACTCTTCATATCATAAGCAGGTCCAGCCTCCAGTCGATCTCCAGTATGTTGAGACCGCCTGGATCCTAGATCCGGTAACAGATCCCTAACTCCACCAGCCGGACCCTTCTGCTGGATCCCTCCATGACTAGGACCCGCTTGTCCTCCCGCTCCTCCAGGTCCAACCTCGCCAAAGAAGTAGTTCAAAAAGGTCTCCCTCGCTGCGTTGGGGGAAGTTTTGCTCTGATGGGCATGGCTCATATTCAACATGGCGGTCGTCGCTCCTGCCATTGAAGCAGAGGAGGAAGAAGACCGAGGATGTTTGAGATCCGCCTTGACGTCGTTGAAATGTTTCGGAATAGGCGCGACAGTCTGAGGTCTTCGAGGATCGTTTTGAGATTGAGAAACAGATCGCGATTTCATACTGCCGTTCATTGGTGGAACTTCATCATCGACATCGGATTCCTCCGATACGTCCCCAGCGTGAGACTCCGCATTCGGCTAAACGGTTCAAGGCTCAACCTCGCGATCCGCTCAAACATCATGTATAAACTCACCTGATTGATGACGGGCACGTTCTTCTGTCCGTATGTAGGAGGTAGTTCACCTCGAGCGATCGCAGCAGATCCCGCTACGAACTCCGGGTGGTTTGTATTGATGTAAGCCGCCTGGATTCCGATGAGACTGCTGACGTATTCCGAGGTAGGTCCTAATCGTTCCCTTAAAAGCTCAGACACGGCTTCTACAAGCTGAGCATGCATGTGAGGGAACCGTCCCAGCTCTTGCTGAATGAGGGGGTGGACATGAGTCAGCATGTGATGCAAATGCGTGATTGTGTTCCAGTATCTAACTTACCGCTCCGGTACAGTTGTGGCAAATTTTCATCAACTCTTCGTAAACCAGCTCGACACACCTCAAACTAGGTGCTTCCAGCAACTTGATCTGAGGTTTCACCAAAAGGTCAAACGCGACTTCAGGCACAAACAAACTTGGTCGTGGACCGGTAGAATTTCGGATGGCCGTTCGGATATCCTGCGTCGTCAAGTTCTGAGTGGGATCGATGGATTCCAAAGCTTGCCCAAATACGTCATTGAAGATATAGTAGATGCGTGCTCCTCCACACAATTCTTTGGTAGATATTTCCAAGGAAGTACCTTCGATCGAGGAAATAAAGTCCCGAGCGAACTCGGTCATCAGTTTCAAGATCAAAGATCCCCTGTGTTGCTCTCCCAAAAACGTTGCGTCTCCAAAAGCGTTGAGCTCCTGCTGAGTCTGTCCCATCAACGTATTCAACCTGGCCTTCATATCGGGCAACTTGTCTCTGATGTGGTTCATCAAAACATGGTTCAGATTTCTCGCCAAGTATTTCGTTCCACATCGATGTGCCAAATTTCGATAAGCAGGATGCCTAGCGAAGAACTCTTCCTCCTTCCTTAAAGCGTCTTCCATCGGGAGTCCAGCATTAATGTCTTGCTGACTCCTGTTGACTACCCCAATGAACCCTAGTTTGAGGGGGTAGGTACGTCCGGTCAAGATGTCCAGGGCGTTCGTTCCGGCATCCATCAGGTCGAGCTTGGTCAAGACCCCAATCGTCCGTAATCCACGAGGATCGACGGATCGAGCAAGCTTGAGGGAGTCGGAGTTGGCAATATCGACATTTGCAGGTGAGACTGCCAAGATAACCCTGTAACGCATTTTCGTATCAGCTATTCCGTGTTCGTGTTTTCCACCTTGGTTCAACTCGCTCACGAGTTGGGTTTAGAGATATAGTCGACAATCAGATTCTTGATCTGTCTTTCAATATCCGTAGGTTGATCTCCAACCGGAACCTTTGTCAGACCCGGTAAATCAACCAGGGTCAGGTTCAGTACTCCCGGTCCATAGATCTTCAAGTTGATAGGCAATTTTGAGATCCCCTATGACCAAACGACAGCGGATGATGCATTAGTTCAACATCAGGAACCATTGCAAAAGCCGCAAAGGGGGTGATAAAAACGAACCTTGTTCTGACCGGCAACCCTGAATGTCTCCGCCTCGATCTCTCTTCTGATTTCCTCGAAGTCGGTGAACCGTCTGTTCAAATGCAAGAACTCGGCATACTCCGTGAAAGGTGGGGAAGGATTGGGAGGAGCTGCTCAGGAGACAAGAATGCACGTCAGTATCCCTTTGAGACGGAAGGTTCCAGCTATGTGCTCACCGTCTGATCCATCATAGTTCTTTGGGGTTGGGGGATTGGGGGTATGGATCAGTTGAAGAATGAGAGGTCTTCTCGTGATGATTCCGTTTCCTGTAAGGAGAGATGGATTCGACCTTAGTTCTCGCTGGTCCTCTCTGGAGGGATTGACAACAGTGAAACATACCTCGTGGAAGGAAGTCACGTCCAACAATGCTGTTGATATGGACAGATCTCTTTAGATTAGCTGATCCGATCCAGATCTTGGAGGTAGAAACTTCGATCCCCTAGTGTACTTACGTTTCCAATACCGAGGATTTACCTGCCGACTGGGAACCGACCTATGAATGTCATTTGCGCATATCAATTCAGTCGATAAGCGAGAATCACATGGATGCTGAAGAAAGTCGTGGCGTACAACAACGATTTGTGGGCTGTTATTCGTCCAAGAGTATCGGATTTAGTCGAGTGATGAAGAAACGTACGGGGGAATGCTAAACTTACAGGTCTACGGCATCTCCTCCTATCGCATTAAAAGTGTCTCTGCAGCATAGCAAAAGGTACCATCAGCTTCCCCTGCAGGCACAAGAAAGTGGAAGGCAAGGCTAGTAAGCTTACTGCAACTTGTTAACCAGAGCAATAAGGTCTCTATCCATCGACATCTTGAAAGTTGCTGCTTGTCGTTCCGGTTGCTTAGGTAGTTGTATTTACCGTAAAGTCGAGTTGGTTTGCAGCCTGTACACAAGATACGCCGAGGCTTTGTTTGAGGGGTATAGACGAGAGAACAACCAGAGAGCCGACCGCTCTACGAAATCAAAGCTACGTAGTAAACCAGGTGGGAGAACGTAGGTCCTAAAGCTATCACTATCTTTGACCATACACATTCCCATAATCTCCAAGTTCCAGGGGTAGGTCGTAGGCGTGAGAAGCGAACAGAGCGTGGACTTTGAGCGAACGGCAATCGACTCTGACAGATTCTTACTTTGAAACCTGACTCAATATCGCTCACATCTACATCTTGTTTGTTGTCGTCAACAGCTACCACTCTTCATATTCATACAGGCTTGGCCAAGTATGAAGCTAGTCACTCCAACTCGAATATCATGGCGGTCCCAACTTCGCCGTAACACCGCCATCGCCCGCTACTCCTCTTCCTCATGTCCACCTCCTCCCGAACCACAAGCTAGTCAAGTGCAAGAGCAACGACGGATACAGGAGGAAGCAAGCCATAGAGCTGGACAAGGAGCTTCTAGTCATGGACGGATCAAGGCCAGGAGGATGTCTCACGGTCGAGCGGAGAAGAGGATCACTTCCTCTGCCGCCCGTCATATCTTGAACCAGCCGGAAACCCCTTTCTCACCTACCCTTTGCTCAGAGCAGGCGGTCACTATGCACATGCTCTTCACTCCGTCCCATATGCCTCTTACGCTGAACTTGGGTACTTCTCAATATACCAAACCACGAGACATCTCGGAGAAAGGACGTCACCCGCAGTTGAGAGATATGGTCGCCTACCCCTCTTCCGCTCGACCCGACTTGTTCTTCGAGAAACCTTCCGAGGTTGAATTGATCAGACGAGAAGGCCATGTTCTTAACCAACACCTGAACGAGCTTGGAGGAGATATCCCAGGGTTCTCTACGACCTTGAGCGAGCATCACACTTGGTCTGGATTGGACGAAGCCAATTCTAATTCAAGCGGAATCACCCTTTCTCGTTCGAGCGAAAGGACGAATCACTTCATCTCCCGCTTCGCACCTAAACCAAGTCAGGAGGATCTCCAATGGAGCAACGTCTTATCCGCCATGTCAGCAGCTCAACACCGATTATCCCCAACGACCACGAATAAGACGCAAAAGCTCGGTTTCACTGCCAACAGCCCTCACTCTGCTTTGTTGATGAGCGAACACTCGGTCCGTAGGGAAGCGGAGAACAACCGATCTTCGATCGATTCTGCCGTAAAAGAGGTCGAGGATTTATTAGTCCAGTTGGATTTGGACGAAGCGGACTACCTCGCTGCCCTTGACAGGAGGAGCTCGAGTCCTTTCATCCGTGCATCTGGACCTGGTTTGTTTAAGATCAGGTCGAGGAGGGATAGGGATATCGTTTTCCGATCCTGGGCGTTGGAGAGGGTTAGGATGAAGATGATGGAGGAGACCGAGGACGATCATGTCTGGATGGATAGTGTGAAGAGGAAGAGGCAGAAGAAGATTTCCAAGCACAAGTCAGTCGATTTTTCGAGTTCCGGTCATAGAATTGGCACTAATTGGTAGCATAACGTTATAGGTACAAGAAGAGGAGGAAGGCCACGAGAGCGGAGAGGAAGAGGTTGGGCAAGTAGTAGAAAGATGCAGCTGGAAGTAACGGGGCCATGGAGTAGATGCTGAAGATGTAAGAGAAGAGCAATCATCATGTTATGATATACACAACCGTTCTATTGAGAGAAAAGAACGCTATCACTTCTGTGGTGGACGACCTTATATGGCCTTGACTCACCGAGACGGGAAGTCTTATATTATCGCTATTACAACCGATATTGAATTTACCAGGACCCATATTAACCATGAAACACTAAACCATCAAGACTCCCTTCACATCAATTCTTCTCGACATTCATATCCCTTTGGCTTTCTTCCTCCCTTTCTTCTACGACCGTAACCCCACGAAAATCGTTGGTGGTTTTTCCGTTGACCAATGCGGCAAACGTATTCCAGCCATCATCGGTCGGGGTATGCCTTAGTCCTCTTAGAACAGGGTTCAAACCCATTCGTTGAGCGTTGCTTTTATCCAGATTCATAGGGGAATTGACAGGGACGGTAGGCGATCCCCATTCCCCTTCCGTCATCCCGTTTGACAAGGAATTCATGTTGCCATACGAATCGATCCCATGGACATGGATCATTCGAGTAGGAGCGCTAGGGAGAACGGCAGAAGTCACGCTCCTCCCGATGGTCGGTGGCATACCCATAGGACTGCCTATCGTCTCCGAGTTCCCAGGAGTTTGGGCGAAGGTAAGGCCAGGGGGTGAGGATACGGAATGTAAGAGTGCATGACGTGCAGGATAAGTGACGGGGGATTGTAAGAAAGGAGCCTGAGATCGCCTTTGTCCGTAAGGCATGTTGAACAGGCCGATTCGAGTAGAAGTGCGAGTGGAGACGGGTTCAGAGTTGTTGTTTTCCTTATCTCCTCGACCGCTCGAGTTGTTGTTACCGCCAGAGCTGGCGTTGCTGTTCACCCTAGGTCGGTCTGTATTCGAATAAGCTTGGACTGGCATGTTTTTCGATAGAGCAGAGGCAAACAAATAACCTCAACGCATAAGGGGAAAAAATAGACTCGAATCGAGCCGCTTCCCGAGGTTCACTTTCCAGATCACAGCTCTATTTATACTCGGGAGACTGTGCTCTCTCCCCACTGCTTCTTGAAGCTTCGCCCCTTTATGCAGCTGAAACGCGCGTGTCAGGTGATCCTCCGCCTCTCGTGCTCATCTTCAGCGCGCCTGGCGCAAGGTTGTTGCAAAGGGACCTTATCATTGCGAAGATACACCGAGAATGAAAGGGACGTTCTTGTTCGTCATTCTGCCTTTGAGGCGCAGTGGTGCGGGATGCAAGGTGACCCGGGTATATCTGAGCTACTCGGCCGGGTTTGACGGGCGCGCTGTCAGGGGTTTCATGAGGATGACGAAGGGGCAGGAAGGGGTGGAGAGGAGTCACTGGAAACGGTACGAGCAAGTAAGATCTCAAGTTTGTTATCGGCCTTGATCGTAGGAACCAGATTGGAGCTGTCATTGTACCTCACGACCACCCTACATGGTGGGCGACAAGGGAATCAAGTACGTATCATCCGGGACTGCTCAAGCTTGCGCAATCAGGTCGACTCAGAACAATGCACCAACAGTATAATGGGATGCACTATAAACGTAATCGAAAAAGAGACCTTGCGTCTCTCTCCTCTCTCGGTCTTCTCCCTTGAGTCCTTGATTCCTCTCTTCGGTCCTCGATTCCTCTCTTTGGTCATCGATTCGTTCTGCTCTCCTCGGTATCCGACCAAATCTTGTTCTAGACAATCACCAGATCATTACCACCTGAACGGGAAACCGGTATAAACCGCACAATTTACAGGACCTCGATCTCCACACCTGAGGGATATGTGACGTGTTGTCACTATAAGCATCGCACGGGAGAATAAAAGGTCGATGTACACCTCGATCAACAAACTGGTCGTAGCGTCTCCAAACCCTCAACTCCGACATCTGTATTCATATGAAATCTCCAACAAAATCTCCCAACCCTAACCTCAATCCCATCCCCGATCCCATCCCCGATCCCCCCCTTCCCCCCTACTCAAACGCCCCAAACTCGTTTCAAAGCGTTCCACACTTTCGTAGTCTTCTCATCCTCCTGCGCCTCTACAAACTCCTCCACCTCCTCGATCGATAACCTATTGAGGTCCATGTATCCGGAATAGTTGATCATCTGTCCGTGCGGCCGTTCAGTTAGTAATGAACGCGAAGTATGCGGGAAGGGGAACCGAGCGAGAGGCGGGGGGGGGGAAGCGTACCATCCAACTGATATCCCCCAAATCCCATGATTCCCTGTTACACCCCAATTTGGCCCTTACGAACTCGGTAGGGCTGAGGAAGGGGAGGTCCATGATCTCCCATAACGGCGCGTTACCCGCTGGAGTGTTCGTGTAGAGTTTTCGAGGACCGTACCTGCGTGGTGGAGCGTTAGCTGAGTGGAAAGCAAAAGCGGAGGAAGGGAGGGGTGAAGGGGGAAGAGGGACTCACTCTCCAGCTTGTAACATATCGATCCTGATCCTCTTCCCGCTCCCCCTTATCGCTTCGTCCACAGGGGGGGAGACGATGACGGTCATCGGGACCCCGCTCTTTGGGTGACAATGTAGTTCCAACCCCCTCACCCCTTCCCGCTCTTCCGCCTCGGTCACGGCGTACCCGTTCCCGCCATAACCGACGGGAGAGAAGGGGGCGAGGAAGTAGGTGTGTTCGGAGTTGGGGGAGATGCTGTAGGCGGATGGGGTTTCGAGGGGGAAGTGGGTTGGGTGTGGGTGTGGGTGGGTGGAGGTGTGCGGGTGGGTAGAAAATGCTCGGCGGAGATGACGGTTGGATGCTGGAGTTAGACAGATTATTTCCTACAACGTATCAGGTGATGCATCAGCCGTCAGCCGTCGGAACAGACATCCCATCTCATCTCGTTCATGGCGAAAAGAGGAATGACCCACCTCGAACCCCTCCGCCCCACCCATCCCATCCGACCCCTCACTCAGAGCCCTAACCTCCCAACTCCCAGCAAAAGCATGAGGGATCCCCATCCCCTCCGTATACCCCGCTTCCTCGCATACGTAACGCCTTAACAGGTCGGACACGTACTTTGCAGCGGAATGCAGGTCCGCGAGTGTCGCTTGAGGTTCCATGGGGGTTGGGCTCGATGGGAATCGATGAGGGATGCGGTTGTGGTCGTGCTTGAAAGGCGGGGTGGGTGGGGGTGTGAGGGGAGAGTCTATCCAGCTTGTGTCCTCGGATAGGGGAGGACTTGGGGTTGGGGCGATGTAAGGTATGGTAGCGAGACTAGGGGTAGGAGTGAGAGGCAAGGTGTCCGTGTGAGATCGGAAAGATGGACGAGTTTATATATCGAAACGCTTACCAAATGTTCGCTCGCTGCAAAAGTCAGCTGAGCGGTTCACGTTCGAGTTGCGAGTTGTTGTAGGAATCCGCTGATTGGGATGATCGATCGACGTTCGTCGTACGGGAAGATCGTCCGTCGCTCTGTCGCTTTGTCGTGAGGAGTAGAACGTGCGCAGGTGATAATATCACTGTTTCGTACTGTTCACTGCGACTGCTCATCGCTCAGGATGAGCAGCTTGTTATATACCTCCCCGCTCACCAAGTGAGGGGAAGAATCGGTGGAGCCCAGTGGGACCCCGATCGTCCATACGGGTCAGTTCAGAGAAAAAGGCAACTAGAAAGAATTCAACGACGATCATCCCTTTCCACCATTCTCACGTCTTTCGGTGAAACCTCGTCTCGTCTCGATGAGAGCGCTAACAATTCATCAGCCAGGACCTAATTGAACAGCAAACCGAGGACCAATCCCGCAGAAAAAATCTTCCCCGCCGTCCCCTTCACTCGCTTTGTTTCTTTTGTTTCATCGTTCGATACACGGTTACGCGTAAATCTGAAACCATTCTAGAACCCGCGCTAGTCGAGTGAGCGAGTGATCATCTCTTCCATCTCATCATCTCATCCTGTCGACCGGCCAACGGTAACCGACCGACCGATGGGGATTCCTTTTACAACGAGCCCGGATCGTACTTGCCACCTGATCGCCTGACCACTATCTACCATACGTTCCCGCCTTTCCCCAAGCTCGATCCCTGCGGCTGCGCTCCACATGAAACCCACGCCTCTCTTCAAAGGACCCACACTCGAGCGGGCGAGGATCAACCGGATGAACCCCCCGTCGATCTTTTGTTCCCATGACTGACATGACTGAACCGATACCCGTCAAACCCGTAAACTCCGACGACGAATAATAGTTGGGTGGGGATGAGCCGATCGTTTCATCATTTCACGAATTCATGGTCAAAGGCTCGATCTGTGGGATCTGTGGTTCACATATGGATGGACACGGGAAGCGGATCCGACGTGATACCTACCCACTTTGGCCGATTCATCATGCATCATGCATCATGCATCATCAGGTTTCGCTCGCTCGTAATAGTAATACGTATGGCTGTTCGCTGTCTGATCCGAACGATGCACAATCACCGTGACTCTCCTTCCAGGCCTTCCATTATTGCTATCGCACATGTTGCACATCGGACTAATCGTATCAAGTATATAGTATCAAGGGTCATGGTAATATACCTCTGGCAGGACTTCCGTTCGAAATTGAGCATTATTGCTAGACAGATACATCCCCGACCATTCCGAATCTCACGAACGAACGTATGCCACCGCGAGTCGGATGTACTCGTACAGCGGGAGGAGAAAGCGGCCTACTATGAGTACCGTAGCTATCGTAACTGTAGTATACCATCCCTTGGGTCGGGCTTTATCAATCTATAGCGTCCATGCGACCACCAGTCCAAGGGCTCAGCGTCGTCTTCCTCGTCGTCCTTGACTTTTGCATCTCCTGCTGCGTCTGCGGGTTTCATGCCCTGGGGAATAACATCATCGTGTTTCCCTCGAAACCGTGTGATCATCTTACTCATCCCGCTCAGCCCCCTTCTTCCCACAGCTGCCAATGGGACGGTGGCTAGGAGGACGGGATCGCGTTTAGAGCATTGTGATCGATCCCATAGTGATGTCCGATCCAGCCTGAAAAGGCCACCACGTATGGATCAGTATGGAACAAGGTGCCCAAGTGTTCCTTCAGTTTGCCAGGAGGCCAGAGCTTCTCCTTGGCATCCGCATCCACAGTATCGTTGGTGACAGACGATGGTGTACGTACACCTTCTTCATGTCAGATAAGAACTCAAGGTAGTTTGAATAAGCAGTCGAGGTCCTCGAATCACCGCTGGTCAGGTGATGTATCATGTATCCTGCAACAAGAAGACCTATAACAAGTAATAATAGCCCGGGCAATCACAATTCAAAGACCACCAGGGATCATCAATCGGGACCCCTTCCCTTTTGACAGGAAGCAATCCCTTGCTCACAATGAGCCCCACCACGACAAGCCGGGGGACAAAGAACCGCAGCGCCCGGGAAAGAGAAAAGTCTCTGAATCGGACTATACAAGTTCGGTTTTGATATATCGCCATTCACAGCAGATAAGCAGTTCATCGTCTGCTTTTCGTATTGCTCTTTCACGTTCAAGATGTCATTGTCTTGCTGTACGAGATGACCTGCTCGACGCACTCGATCAGTACATGGCTGCTGACCCCCTACGTAAGGCTGCTTCGTCGTTGGTAGCAACGGCACGAGGGATAGCGAAGATAATCGAGTGTCGATGTATACCAAAAATATCAGTCGTGTGCAACGGGTCCACTGTTTCAACCTCGATCTGAACTGAATCTGAACTGAACTGGACTGAAACCAATCCGAACTGATGAACAGGTAAACGCCCAGCACCACAATAGAAAGAAAAACAGACCAGCCCTGGCCGTGATGCATATCCCAACAAAACGTACAAAACCCCTCATCCATCACAAAGAGAGAAAAAAAAACAGGCGGCGACGGGGGCGAGACCTTGAAACCTGGATCCGAAGGGGTTCAAACTCGGTCCACGGTCCCACGTCCGACCCTGACCTCGAGACGCTCTTCAACCTGAGCGAACGATCTAGGTGGAAGCCTCAGTGGTGGGTGCGGGAGCGGTCTCGCCGGCGTTCTCGTCACCGGACCACTGGGCGAGGACGGCGAGGGCCTCGTCGACCTTGGCCTTGAGCAGGGCGGGGGTGTCGACCAACTGGAGGAGCTCGGTGTTCTCCATCTCCAAGAGCATACCGGTGATCTTTCCGGCGAGCTCGGGCTGGGTGCTAAGCACGTTCAGGCGAATCGTATCATCAGGTCAGTCGAGCGTTTCAAATCGGGATTCGACACGGCACTCCACTCACGCAAAGATCAAAGGATAAATGGCCTCTCCCAACATCTGCTTCTGTTCCTGAGGGTTAGCCCTGGCCAAGGTATCCCTGGTGAGCTTTGTCTGCTGAGCCTGTTGAGGCGCGCCACCCTGAGCCTGAGCGGGTCCACGAGCACCTGCCTGAGGTCCCATCCCGGCGGGTCCGGCGGGGGCACCGTTAGGACCCCTAGGTCCAGCGTTGGGACGAGGTCCACCAGGCTGTCCACCTCGGTAAGCCGGGTTGACGCCTCCATAAGGAACGCCAGCGGGTGGCATACCGTAGTAACCACCGGCGGGTCCACCCATGGGTTGACCGGAAGGACCGAACCGAGCGTTGGGTCGTCCCCCGGGGATCATCCCACCGGCAGCACCAGGGTAACCCATCATGGGGGCACCCCTTCCTCCGGCGTAAGCACCAGGGGGAGGAGGGTAGTACATGGGTTGCTGGGACATGTACCCGGCGGGTCCACCCATCCCGGCGGCGGCCATCATCTGCATTCGACTGGCGTTTCGAGCGGCGATCTGGGACTCGAGGGCGGCCCTTCGAGCCTCCTTTCGCTGAGCGACGGTGACAAAGAGAGGCTTGGTCCCGATCATCTTTCCGTTCATGTCGGCGATGGCCTTCTGAGCCTCGTCGGGGGAAGAGAAACAGACGAAACCGAACCCTCGAGAGGTACCCGACTTGTCATCACGCATGACCTTGCAAGAGGTGATGGTCCCGAAAGCGTCAAACTCGGCACGGAGACGGTCATCATCCCAGTCGTCTGTGGCGCGATCGTCGGTGTCAGCGTCTTGCCACACCACATACGACACGTCTACCCAGCACTCACCGTTGATGTTCTTGACATACAAGTTGACACCCTGGTTCTTGCTCTCCTGCTCCATCCTAGCGGCCTCATGAGTCCTCCTCAACTCCTCGTCCCTCTCGCTCCTCTTCTGAGCCCGACTGACGAACAACTTCTTGTTCTTGAAGTCGGAATCGTTCAACTCGTCCACCGCCTTTTTGGCATCGTCGTGGTTCTCGTAGTTTACGAACCCGAATCCCTTGTTCTTGCCTGCCTCGTCGAACTGGAGGGCGCAGGAGACGACGGGTCCGAAAGGTTTGAAGAGGGCGTCGAATTCGTCCTGAGTGGTCTCTGATCGTGTGCAGAGCAAAGAAACTCTCCCCATCAGCCCCTGCACGAACCCCCTGCGTCCCTCCCCTCTCGCTGAAACTCACCCTCATCGACATTCTTGACGTAAATGTTGGTAAACTGAGCCTTCATCTCCTCGACCTTGCCCATCCTCTCCTTTTTCGAAACGTGATGTCCGACGTAAACCTTCTTGTCGTTCAAGAGCATCCCATTGACGGCCTTGATGGCGGCGTCGGCAGCCTCGGCGGTCTCGTAGTGGACGAAACCGTACCCTCGGGAACGACCGTTCTCGTCGGTAGCGACCTTGCAGGAGAGGACGTTTCCGAACGCGGCAAAGGTATCATGAAGAGCCTGCCCGTGGAAAAAGATTCGAGGGGTCAGCGTTCATCCACCCATCCTCCTCCTCCTCCTCACGCGACCGGCTTACTGACCTTGTTATCGATCTCCTCATCCAAGTTCTTGATAAAGATGTTCCCAGCAGAGCTCTTCCTCAACGCAGGGTCACGCTGGGACCACATGATCCTACACGCTCTACCCTTGATCAACGAGTAGTTCAACGAGTCCAGGGCTCGTTCGCCGTCCGCCCCGTTGAGGTAGTTGACGTAGGCGTACCCGAGGGATCGTCGGGTGATGGCGTCCCTGCAGACTCGGATACTGTGTAGGTGGAGAATGTCGGAAAATGAAAGGAAGAATGAATGAAAGAAAGAGGAGAGATCAGTCCAGGTCCGGCAAACAAAAAGCTGCGAGTCACAGCCTGACAAGGACGTACGAAGCAACAGGTCCGATCATATGGAAGATCTCGAAGAGCATCGCCTCGGTCACGCTAGGGTCCAGCTCTCCCACGTAGAGAGAAGCACTGGCGGCGGTCCCGGTTTGAGCCTGGGTGGTGGACCCTTGGGTGGTGGATCCCTGGGTCTGGGGGGGAGCGGCAGGGGCAGATCCTTGAGCGGGGGAGGTCTCTTGAGTCTGGGACTCGACGGCGGGTTTTTCTTCGGTGGTAGACATTTTCGAGGGGTCTGAGGGGGAAGATAAGGTGAGAGTGAGGTCAGTTTTGGTTCGTACTCGTGGGCAGGGGTTGGGGATGGAGAGCGTTGGTTTTTTTTTCTGGCCAGGGATAGCGGTGTAAGGGAAGAGATCTCCATGCGTTTCCTTCCTTTATCGCAACAAGCGAGCGAAACACATCTCATCTCTTCCTCTTGTCCGCGTACCAAAAGGGCAACCGCATTCCACCGCCCAACCCTCATCCCCCGGCCCAACCCAACCCAACCCAAATCTCGACTCACCTTCTAAAAGGTGTATAGTCTAGTTACTGAAATAAGGTCGAATGGGGGTGATGAATAAATCCTAACGGGCTAGTTGAAGAGTCCGATCCAAAAGGTCTTTGTCCTTTTCTTTCTCTTGATGTGAAAAAAAAAACGGCGAGGGGGTTGAGTGAGGGCTGGTCTGTTTTTCTCTTCTGACGGTGAGAGGAGAAAAGGGGGGGAGGGGTTATGTGGCTTTTTTTGTGAGATGTTTTGTATATTTTCTGGGAGAGGGAAGGGGGGATCGGGCCAGGTGGGAGGAGAAGAGGAGAGAAGAGGGAGATGAGATGAGGACAGGGACGGGAGGGAGGACGGTCGCGGTAGAGGAAAAAGGGAATGTGAGGAATTGAGAAATACGCTTTCTCACGCGTTTCCGAGAGTGCAAGTGGAGGCTCGATCGATGACTATGCGATGGCACTGAATGGCGGTCGGAGTGCAGAGCGACGACCTCTCACTCGGCGACCAAACACGCTCAGCAACGACGATGGACGACACCTCGACCTCTCCCTCCCCCTCCACTCTCCCTTCCCTCCCTCCAGAACTCATACACCTCGTCTTGTCACACATCCCCCCGAACTCGCTGCAGCAGACAACCCTAGCACTCACACGCATCATCCCCCAGTCAAACATCTCACATCGATACCTCTACAAGCACATCAGACTCACCTCCGACGCCCAACTCAGACCCGTCTGGAACCAGCTCAGGCGCGTCAAGTATGGCCCTGACGAAGAACACCTGGACGACCCCGATGCCCAAGATCCCCAGTCCATACTCGGCGGGATCGAGTCGTTCGCTTTCCTCCCATTCACGGGGGACGCTACCACGCTCACCTCCATCCTGAGACTGATACCGGACGTGAGACACCTCATCCTGAACGTAGGCACGAATTTCGCTCCGGAACATCTCGGGGAATGTTTCCAAGTCAAGCGGACCAGGGTGAGAGGGGTCGAGATCAGGTTCAGACCTTATGTGGATAAAGCGAGGTATTATCAGTTCTTAAAGGTGCGGCTTATAGCTCTCTTTTCTCATCTCATTTCAACGATTTCAGCAACACTAAACGGTTTATGAAAACTCTAGGGCTCCTACTTTGACACGGCGATAGACACCATCACGCGTCTCTGGCCCGTCACCTCCTCATTCACCCAGCTCTCCCTCATCCAAGACATCCCACCCCGCTGGTCCGTCCCCCACCTGGCCAAGAAACTGGCCCGAATGAAGTTGCGTAAAGAAGGGATGATCCCTTCCTCGGATACCACCCGGGCCAACAGCCGATTGAATTCCGACGATGAGAATGGACATGGAGGCGGAGGAGGGAGAGGGGGGGAAGAGGAAGTCGACGCGGACGATGGGGATTCGGATTCCGACGAAGGGGATGAGGCATGGGATGCTCTGATCGATACCACCCCCACCCCCCACACTCAAGGGTACACGGGGCACGGTCCCTTCCCCTACCTCTCCCCCGCTTTGGAATCCAGTAAACCCAAGACGTTCGCTCAACCCGTCGTCTTCCACGATATCCGATGTCTAGCCCGATTGGCCTCTTCCCCCTCGGCCCGGAACATACGGGAGCTGAGGTTGAGATGCCCAGGGAGGGATTTGGGTAGGGTCCTGACGGAACTGGGGGAAGGGAACGATCGGGTCGGTCGTCGGTTCTTCCCTCGACTCGAGTTCCTCGATCTGAGCACGACGGATATCCGGACGGACGGATCGCTCTTGCTCCTCCTCAAGAGGTTCCCCAGGCTGACCCATCTGATCCTGGATCGGACCAACCTCTTCGGGTTCAGAGGGAAGGACGGGGGGGAAGGACTTTGTATGGAATTAGGGATCTCTTGTGCCGGTCTCGTCGGTATGCAGCGGGGGAAGGAGAGGGAGCGGGAGATCTCCCGGGTCGAGGGGGAGGGGAGACGCGCGCTGGCTATCGAGAGGAGGGAGAGGGAGAGGAGGGAAAGGCAGGAGAGGGAAGCTATGGGGATCGTCACGGAGGATAACGAGGATGAGGCCGGGAATGGGGATGGGGATGAGGAAGAGGAAGAATATGATGAGGATGGGGAAAGGATCGTCAGGCCTCCACGCGCTCCTGCTCGGGTCGAGCCCGTCCCTGAGATGAGGGAACTGGAAAGAGCGAGACCTAGGAGGAACAGGAGGACGGTCGCCGTCGCCTCCTTCTCCATCCGAGAGAACACTCGTCGAAACAGATTAAACGACGCGGCCAGGCAAGGGGAAGACGACTCTGATCTCGTCATCCAACCACCCGACATCCTATCCCTCGTCCTGCCCCCTCTCTCTTGTCTGAAATCGATCAACTTGGGGGGAGAAGTCATCCCCCTCGATACGCGCAAGATGGACAGTTGGGAACGAGCTTGGAGGAAGGGGTGGAAGGAAGGACTCGTCAAGCTCTACGAATGGGCGGGAAGGGTCGGCGAGCGGTACGAACGGGCTCGGAAAGCTGCCGATGGTTGGAAGACCGCCGAGGAGATGGAGAGACGGAGGACGGGAGGGAACAAGGCGGGTTCTTCTAAAGGAAAGAAAACCAATGGAGCTCAACCTGATGGCATACTTCTCATGCCGAATGGGAAACCTAGGACGAGACCTCCATTGGACGTCAGGCTCTATCGATACCCATGGCCAGAAGAGGAGAATATCGTCGATCTGGACGAGACCAATCCTTACGCCGGGCTGGTCCTCGTAAAGGACGATGAGAATTGGAAAGACGTCTACCTTCAATACCTAGGGGAAGCGGAATCCATCTGCGCTCAACAAGATCTGGATGCGTCCACGACGAGCAATAACGATCGTGCTATCCCCGTCTTGTGCTCCATCCCTGATTGCGAGGGACCGATGAGACGAGGTGATGGAGGGGAGCGAACGGATGGGAGGAGCGGAATGAAGTTGGTCAACGGACAGATCCTCGTCAAGGGAGGATTCAAGCATAGGGAAGGGTGTGGGCACTTGTATAGTAAATCCATCTGGATGAGCCAGATGAGCTGAGAGGGGTCCGGTGGGATCATGCTATTCGATGCTTGCATTTGCATTCGATACAACGGTGGTGTCGATTCGTGAATGGTGTCGTTATTGATACTAATGGCTGGGTATTAGGATTCGCATGTTGTGCCCAAACCGATTCGTCACTCACCAGTAATGATCTACAGCCTCTCTCCCTCGCCTCGCCTACCCAAATCATACCATCCTAGCCTGTTCTTTCGTCGTCCGAGGATCCTCATAAGTAGGCCCTCCAACCGATTGCTCCTTCTTCAAACTCTCTTGTAGTTTCAAATTCCTCTCGTATTCTAATTGACGTTCGGCCGTTACTCGAGAAGGAATGGGGGGTGGGGATTGGCCGTTCAGAGACGCGCTGGATGCGTTTTGAGATGCCAGGGATGCTTGCTTCGCTTTCACTCGGGCTTCGTCTTTGATCACTCCTTGATACATGTTCTGAAGAGTGGGAGATCGGGAGCGTCAGTTTGAGGATCTTGATTTCGAGCATTTCGATCCGGACTGACTGTTTGTTCTGCGACTTGGATGTAGTGGACGCCCCAGATGGTGGCTCCCGCTACGGCCACCGATCCTACGAAGAACAACTTGGATGCTCTTGACATTGTTGCGGTTGATCTTGTGTAGGTCGATTGCAGCTGAGTGTGACTGGACAGGATATACGATATACTTACCATGCATCGATCTCAGATCTCAAAGGTCGGTATCACCTTATTTCGAGTGAGAACGCGTGAGAAAGCGCGAACAAGCCCGTTCCTCTTCTCTCCAGCGACATCGCAGCGCCCTTCCTGCTCTCAATCATCTCGACAGAACGACTCATTCCAGCCCAGATCACACCCCGCACACCTCTCCCCTCCACCCCTCCTTCATCCTAGTAGATATCTCATATACCGGGCACAAAAGATGGCTTCTAAATTCGTAGGAAAGGCTCTCACTTCGGGTACGCATCCGTCCTGCTGAACCATTGGCTCGAACGAAGAGGCTACGCGGAAGAGCAAAGTCAAACGGATCGAGACCATGTTCAGGGTTCCCCACTATACAAGGAAATAGGAAGGCTGACTGAGGGATATTGTGCTTGCGTTTATGTTACCGAATCACAGCTGTTCGTCGACCCGCTGTCGTTCAGCGAGCCGTCGCTGCTCAGGCGTAAGTAATTAATTGCAAAGAGTCTAGCAATCAAAACAATTCAGGCTAATCATCATCCCCCTTCTAGTTCTCGTGGAATGGCTTCCCGTAAGGATACCCCACGACATACCTCTATCCATAGACCTTGATTCTGATTCCACGACCTACAACCTTGTTTACAAATCAAACAGAGCCTACCCCCGACGAGAAGGCTGCTAGCATCATCAACTCCGTTCCTCAGTCCAACTTGTTCACCAAGACCGGTGGAGTCATCCTCGGAACCGGTTTGACCGCTGCCGCTATCAGCTCCGAGCTTTACGTGAGCTGCGATTCGTTCCGGGGGGAGTGGGGGACAAGCGAGGGCTGACGTGATTTCCGAATGTTTGTCCAGGTCGCCAACGAAGAGACCGTCCTCGCCGTCGGATTCTTCATCATCGTCGCCGCTGCCGCTCGATCCATCGGTGCTCCTTACACCTCCTGGGCTAACGGTCACATCGACCGAATCACCAGCATCCTCCAGGGAGCCAGGGAGGAGCACACCAAGGCCGTAACGGAGAGGATCGACTCTGTCAAGCAATTGAAGGAGGTCGTCCCTATCACCCAGAACTTGTACGCCGTCGCCAAGGAGATCGCCGAGCTCGAGCACAAGAACTTCCAACTCGAGCAGGAGAACGCCGTCAAGACTGAGCTCAAGCAGGTCCTCGATTCTTGGGTTCGTTACGAACAGCAACAGCGAGAGTCTGAGCAGCTCGATCTCGTCAAGACCGTCACTTCCGGTGTCCAGGCTGAGCTCGCCAAGCCCGCTTTCAAGAAGCAGCTTTTGGAGGAGGCTTTGGCTCACGTCGAGAGTAAGTCGTTGAATTATGGCCCAGAGCTCGGTTTCCCCGACTGTGATACTAATGTATCAACTTGTCTCATGATAACAGGCTTGGCCAAGTCCAAGACCATCTAAATGTGAGAAGAAAGAATCGCTAGGGAGGTAGCGCAAAAGATCGAATCGGAAAGATGTAGATGTTTGGATTGTGAAGAAGATGAGCATCATTAAATGGAAAACGTGCAAGCCAGAGTGTGGCGCTCCGGGCGAAGGTGGTTGTGCCTGATGGTGTTGCATTTCCATAAGAGGCAGAATATCCCTGAAACGGTCGAACGCTCGATTGAATCAGGAGGCATCTTGCCTGGAGACGAGGCTTGCTGCCAGCAATAGGACGATGTCTATCTCACGGTTCATTGATCACTTCAAGAAACCCTTGACAACAATCAACATCCCTACACCTGCTCATGCTACAACCAACATCCCTACACCGGCTCATCATCAGCGTACTGCTGATAAATCCCGCGACGAATCCATGCCCCAACAGACAGTCTCCTTTCCAGAGAGTCCCTGTGAAAGCCTAAAATTCTGTATCAGCTCCATCTTTTTTCCCATTGCAACCCGCATTTACCTAGTTCTTTGGTCTGCTTGACCACCTTCACCTTTCCCGCACATAGGATGCAATCCAGATCGCCTGGGTCAGAACATGCCTGACCCATATAGATATGGTTCCGTGCCTCTGGTCTAGGTTGTAGATTTACAGAAACAGTGCCCCCACCCCTGTTGAGACTGACAGACCGTTGTTTGATTGCTGGATGAAATCAACTTTCGTTACCCCTACTCAGCCCGTCGTCGTCAAGGAAGTTGATGACGATGTCGAAATATCGGAAATGATGGGAGTCGATGAGATCGTAAGTGACTTTTACCTGCTTCCCTCAGCCAGGTGCATGTCAGTTCAAAACTAAGCTCTTTCCCGCCGACAACGGCTCTTTCTCTTTCAGGAAACACTGTGCTCCTTCATTCGAAGCTCAATACTACCAACCCTGTCATTCTGGAACCATGGGACGTGAGAAAGAGTATTCGGTATGGCAAAAGATCCTCTAGAAGATACGTATCAGCCAGCCGAATTGAACAACCCTGGATCTATCAATGCCAACCCTTTATAAACTGAAGCCCAACAAGGCTCAATAAGCCGACATTCGATGTCCAGTTGAGACTAGGTAATCAGGAGAATGTGCAGGAGGCGAGCTCCTTGACTGGCACCGTTTGAGACTGCTCTCGCGCAGTGAAGTCGAAGCATTCGTATACTCAAGGCAACGGGGTTTGTCAGCCGTCCAGTTGGGGGAACATGAGCAAGCCAAAGTAGGAACTGCTTAGAGTGGCCGGGCTTGAGCTTCCCGATATCGGATGGCAAAGTCTGGCAATGATCTCAACTGCAAGGCCGTTTCTGCCGATACACTGGGTTCAAGATCGTATTTGGCGAAAAATAGCTCAGAGATGAATCGGGTCGGTACGACGACTTCCTTGGCGACTCGATCTCTTCTCGTATCCTCTTATATGCCCTTTTTTCAGGTTGTGGACGATGTATAGGACTGAGCCCATAGTCTGGTCATCGAGTGAGATGGTGAGAGATTGTATTATCGTGCTACTTATACATCGTACTGTTTTCGATTAACAGTCGTCTGGAATCCTATGCTTGTTCTCGGTATAGACCTTCCCGGATCATCGGGTTGCATGTTTACTAAAGTCGCGTTCATTTCAGCTCATTTATCCGATCTGCAACAGACGTTTGTCGCTCACTCTAATAATGCCTTTGCTTCGTTCACTTTCCCTGCGAGATATGGAGAACCACCTCGATCTGGGTGGTTTGCCAACATCAGTTTTCGATGAGCGTCTTTCAGCTTGTTACTCGTCAGAGGATCCCTGGAAAGTGGTCGTCATCAGGAACGCTATCGACCGATAGTATTGTATCAGCATCATACTAACTTGATTCCCAGAACCTTCATCGCCTCCCCTTTATCCATCTTTGGCTGGAATCCCCCTGCAGCCCATTTCCCTGCGGCTCCCGATGCACCGCCTCGCATCATCTGCCATACGACTCGTCCTGCCAATCCTCCTCCAAGAAGCGATAATCCGATGGTAATAGGAGTAGCCATATCGTATGTCTTGTTTCGGTCGAGTCTGGTATTATAATAAGGTTGTTATGTGAGGAAAGCTCTAAATGTTCGAGGCGAACAAAGATATAGATCAGGTCAGGTCGTACGGTAGACAACTCTCGATTCAAGTGTGCGTGAGGGATCACGTGACTCTCATGCACAGAAATCTAGATCTCACAACCTAAACAACCGAGGTCAATCATCAACGGTTCATTCCAGGACAATCACTCAGGACTTTCTGGAACAAAGTAGCAAAGATGTCCGATACTGAACAACCCGAAGTGAATACGGCTGTCGACCAGAGCACCAAGAAGCGGAAGCGATCGGGAAAGGAACGTGAGAAGAGAAAAGCAGAAGCTATTGCAGCAGCGGCCGCTGCAGCTGCATCAGAGCAGAAAGAAGTCATCGGGGATGTTGCCCCTGTTGTAGCAGTTTCGGAACCGGCTGTTGCGAAAGAAATCTTTCACCAGGCGGACTTCAAGAAGTCTGAGGATGAGACAGCCGAAGGCGCCCTTGAAGCTGAAGATCACGGACTTGCTGTAGAAGAAGAGCCTCTAGAGAATACGGAAGATGTCGATGAAGAACTCATCGAAACAGTAGAGCCTTCGGATACGGTTGACATCGAAAAAGTCAAGAATCGAGTAGTAAGTCTCGCCCAAGAACCGATACCACTCGAATCGCTCGTTAACGCAATCGATCTTCAGCCTCAAGGTCTGAAATCCATGCTTCCCGTCTTGAAACGAGCCAAGACTTCCGAAACACAACGATTGATCAAGAAGATCAAGTTTCTGCGAAAGAAGGCTGGGGAGAGTGAAGAGGCCGCGACCAAGTCTAAGCAAGAGTTGGCTGATCTGGAGCAGCAATTGGATATCATCAAGGTCCGTATCTATTTGAAAGGGCCGCCATGAAGGGGAGAACGCTAATCCCGCCTCACTTGCCTACTATACAGCGACTAGATCTCGCTTCCCTAGTCCAACCACTCCTATCCCTCAAAATCCGCAAACACCCTCGTCTCAAACCATTCCTCCCTCTCTCCCCCGACTTTTTCCCCGCCCAACCCAAGCCCACTCCAGCTTCATCGACCCTACAGATAAAAGTAGAAAACCGGCTCTATTCTTCGAAACCTACTAGTGATGCTATTACGGCAGTGATTAATTGGGTGGTCGGACAGGAAGGGGCTAGTCTGAAATACGCCCATAACAAGGGTGTCAATGCCGCTTCGAAAGCCAAGAATGCTGTGGTCAAAGTCTCTCGGGCTAGTGGGGCGGACGAGGATGTGGATATGGATGGGGCGGACGAGACTATGAACGCGTCCATTGGGGATGAGGCTGAAGGGGACGATTCGATCGGACAAGAAGACCTGGACGAGGAGGAACAGGCGGCGGTGAGGAAGGTGATGGAGGATATGGCCGCTGAAGCTGCAGCAGCTGAGGAAGCTGGTTGGGAGTCAGGTGATCTTGGTGGAGAGGAGGAAGACGATTCGGGGAGTGAAGACGAAGATGAGGATGCGGAGAGTGATGATTCCGGAGCCATCGATTGGGATCGAGTAGAACTCGATTCGGAACAAGTAGAACTCGATTCGGAATCCGAAGAGCCTGAAGCCGTACCACCCAAGTCGGAACCTATCAAGCAAAAGGGTTCAACCTCTTCTGCTTCGACTCCGAAATCCACTGTCAAACCCGCTACGCCAGTCAAATCAGAACTCCCAAGCAAGAAGAAACAAAAGACTGAGCCTGTTGAGAAATACGTCCGACCTTCGACCGCAGCGATCACTTCCAGCATGTTCCTGCCTTCGTTGAAATCCGGGTTCACTATGGGGGACTACGATAGTGATCCTGAAGAAGACGAGAGGAGGGATAACAAGGCCAAAGGGTTGAATGCGAATGGGGAGAGAAAGAATCGAAGGGGACAGATGGAGAGGCAGATGTAAGTGATGTCGTTCCACTCGGGACGTGTGACTGAATATTGATGGTTCGAGATGATATAGGATTGCGGAGAAAAAGTATGGATCGAGGGCGAAACATCTTGTCAAGGCTGCCAAGCTCGCTGCAGGGACGACCAAGCTGGATCAGAGTCAGATGTTTATACAAAATCAGGGTGGTGGGAAACAAGGTGGTGGGGGCAAGTGGAGCAAACCAGTGGTCCCTGCGGTCGACGGTGGATGGGGTAAACGACCGACGACCCCGCGATACTTTGATCAACCTGGGGAAACTTCGAAACCTTCTCCTTCGACGAGCGCTGCGGTACCTGCTCCCATCAGCAAGGTGGAGGTCGGTCCGAAGAAACCAGCAGCAGAACCAAAGGCCGAGCATCCTTCCTGGGAAGCGGCGAGGTTGAGGAAACAAAGGGAAAGTCAATTGGCTGCCGCTGCGCTTGCCGGTGGAGGTCCAGCCAAGCCCAAGAAGATTGTATTCGATTAGTCAAACGGATGCGATACTCGATACGCGATGCCCCTTTTTCTCTCCGTTGTTTTTCCAAGCGACGGAATTGTCCTGATAGATCTGCCTGTAACGCGAACCCGGACCGGACGAGGGCAGTAGTGAGAAGGAGTGGCAGGGCGTGGCAGGAAGTGACCCTGACAGGTGTCTGATACGAGACGATCGCAGAAGAGATGCGAGCGCACCAACGTGATGACCGACAAAGCGATCGCTTCGGTGAGAGAAAAGATGCCGAACTCGCGCGTGCCCGCTTCTAAAAATACGCACAAGTTGTTATACTTAGCAAACGTTGGCGTATATGAATCGAAGCGACTCTGGGGCACCTGCTGTATCGAGCAGGGTAGCAGCCACTCCCGGACCGCTCGATCCGGGGTATCCCGGGCGGGGCCAGCGAGGATGCGCTCAGCTCGCTCATCAGCGATGCGTCGAGAAAGGATATATACTCGCAGAGCACAATGGCTCAGTGTGATCGTACACCGTCAAGAGGCAATCTCAACCAGCAAGGTCCACATCTAGGCCGACAACTCGACACTACCTCAGCTAATCACTACCTGTCAGACTCGTCAGCACAGGGAACACATCGACAACATGTTTCACCTAGGCTTTGGGTGAGTTAACAATACCGCTCAACCACCCTCCCGATAGCATTCTGATCCCGTGTACATTCTTTGCTTCACCTTCCAGGCTTACTCAAAGGGAGAAGGATGCGCGTGAATTCATGGATTTCGCCCATACCTACTCCCAAGACGCCGCGATCGATCTCGAGGAACACAACCGTCGACGAAAGGTGAATTGGCATTTGTTATGTTATTGTTCTCGCTCGATAACGAATTCTGACCTCCACGCGCGTCTTATCACGACAGGCCGAACTCGGAGGATTCAAGCAGAACCGAAGGGCTTACTACCTCGCCGTCGCCGCTTACCTCGGTATCTTCGCTTTCGGTTACGACACTGGTTTGGGAGGAGGCATTGTCGCTCTCCCTTCCTTTGCCAAGGATTACAACTTCCATGGGAGCAAAACCGAGATCGCCAACTTGAAGGCGAACATCGTCTCCATCCTTCAAGGCGGTTCCTTCTTCGGTGCTCTCGCTGTCGCCCCTGTAAACAACGCTTTGGGAAGAAAGAAGACTCTCATCATCAGTTGCATCATCGTGAGTACATCTTCCAGGTACAAAAAAGATCCCAAACTCAATTAGTAATATGGTGTTCAATCGTCCCACTTGACATCAGTTCATTGCTGCAGGTATCTGTCAAGTAGCAGGATCTACCATCAAGACGATGTATGCCGGTCGGTTCTTCGCCGGGTTTGGAATCGGAATGCTATCATCAGTCGCGCCTACCTACGTAGCGGAGATTGCCCCTGCTCATATTCGAGGAAACATCACGGGTCTGTTCCAGGTCTTGGTTGTCATCGGTGTCGCCTTCAGTTACTGGATCAACTACGGGGTCTCTTTCATGAAGGCTACCAGTGCACAATGGAGGATACCTGTTGGATTCCAAATCGCTCCGATCTTCATCATGGTTTGTATTTTGCCTCTCATGAAAGGTGAGTCGGCTGAACTCTGTCATAGTCGAACGTTGCCCGGACTAAACGCCCCACTCTGCCACAGAATCTCCTCGATGGCTAGCATCGAAAGGCCGTAACGCCGAAGCCCAAAAGAACCTCGCTTGGGTCCGTCGTCTCCCCGAAGACTCCCCAGTCGTTCAGATGGAGCTCGCGGAGATTATCGCTGCATGTGAGGAAGAAAACGAGGCGACCAAGGGTGCCGTCTGGCATCACGAGGTGACCAGGAAAGGGAACCCCAAGAGATTCTTTGTCGCGATCATGTTCTTTACCTGTCAGCAGTGGTCCGGACAGAACTCAATCAATTACTACGTGAGTCTGAAGGACTGATCCTTTCACTTCATCGCTTAGAAGACTGATGGCTTGCTATCGACACGACAGGCTCCTACCATTTTCAACTCCATCGGTATCACCGGGACTTCTGCCTCCCTCTTGGCTTCCGGAGTTTACGGTATCGTCAAAATCGTCGCCACTTCCATCTTCATCATCTTCGGTATCGAACGTGCGGGCAGGAAAAAGTACTTTGCCTTTGGTGGTTTCGCCATGGGAGTCTTCCTGTTCATGATCGGAGCCGTCTTCCACACGCACCCTCCAAAGGTCGTCGAGGGAGCACCCGTCCCCTCCAGTTCAATCGGTATGGCCGTTTTGATCTACTTGTTCGTTATCCCGTACTGTTTCAGTTGGGGAGCTCTATGCTGGGTATGTCATCTGAGTTGCACGTATAAGCAGTGGGATGGATACTGACAACAAAACATCCTACAGGTTTACTGTTCCGAGATCTTCTCTACCCGAACCAGAGCCTACGGTTTGGGTGTCGCCAACGGTACCCAATGGCTCATGAACTTCCTCGTCACCAGGTTCACGCCCAACCTCATCATCGCTTTGGACAAGGGAACCGTCTTCTTCTTCTTTGCAAGTATTAACATGCTCAACGTGCTCTATTCCCTCTGGGTTCCCGAGACCAGGGGTATGTCCTTGGAATCCATGGACGTAGTCTTCGGAGCCGTTCCTTTGGAAGACAAGCGTCGAGACTACCTTGACAAGTTGAACAGCAACCGAAATCTTGCCGGGGACGGTGGTTCGATCTCTGGAGGATCTTACGCCGAGGACGAAAAGTACGCCGCTGCCGAGCACATCGAGAAGGTCGACAAGGCGGAAGGACGGGGTATCGTCCCTGCCGGTGCCTAGTCGGGATCGTATCTGTAGGAAAGTCGTCGTAGCATCATCAAGGTATCCTCGCTGTAACTGTAATTCGTCCAAGTCTAAAGTAAAACATGTGATATATTGCTTCCGCCAATGACGTATCTTTGTTTATCTCTCCGATCTCCGATCGAGCGACTGAACTTTTGGGCGATATCAAGTCGAGTCCCGTACATCGTTCTGTATGCATACAGCTTCACATATCGAGCATACCAACCAGATACCAACCAGATACCATCTCTGATAATGCCTGGGCGACCCATCCCCAAGAACCCGCTCATCTTGACGTTGACTCTCGATAAATCAACACACGCCTTTCTGACGCAACTCAGGTCGAAATACTTCCCCCCATCCAGAAACTTTCTCTCGGCGCATGTCACCCTCTTCCATGCTATCCCACCTCACCGAGTCGGTGAACTAGACCGCGAATTGGACTCGATATGCAGCTCTACCGAAGGCTGGGACGTGTTCGTCGGAGAACCTAGAAAGATGGGAGCCAGGGGTGTCCTTGTGAACGTACGGGAAAGGCCGTCCGGCACGGTAGAACAAATTCATCACGACCTGTTGACCTTTTTAAAACGAGGTGTGAAAGAAGACAAGGATAAATTGACCGACCAGGACGCAAGGAGTTTGGGAAAACCGCATGTCACTGTGCTGAATAAAGCCAAGGATGAAGATCAGGTAGCGAAATGCTTGGAAGAGGTTCAGGAGGTATTTGAACAGCTCAAACAACCGGGTCAGAAATCTGGTCAACAGAAAGGAAGAGCTGTAGGATTTGAATTGTATGTGCGCAACTCGATGCGTCCGCCTTGGGCCGAGCTGATCCGATCGCACTGTCTTGCAGGTGGGAATACATGGGAGGTCCGTGGAAACCATTGAAGGCATACTGGTTAAAAGGAGAATCGCATCACGAGGAGAACGAAGCATCGAAACCACCTCAATAATTTCATCTAGATGCTATACAATTAATAAGCTGTACCATCCAAGATACCCTGCTTTACCATCTCTCCACCTCGTTTCTGATCTTCCCACAGTCGCTTGACCGCCGCGATGCCTTCCTCCGACGCATCGGTACGGTCATGAAGCCTCTGTCTCTGCGTTTCCAAGTTGAGGATACCTTCATCCGCTTCCTGTATAACAAGATCACATAGGTGCACCAGAGTATCCTTCACCTTGCCTTCGATCTCATCCGTCATCTTCTCCGCTTCACCAGTCAAAGTATCCATCCAGCTGGCCAAGACGAGTGAGTAAGATTCGATCGGGAAATAGGGCTGCTGGATGTATCCGTTCATGTCTTTTGGAAGAGCGGGCGTATGAAGTAATCGAAGTGCCGGTAATAGTCGATGCGATGGGTGAGGTGTTGGATGAGTGTGTAGCGTGTAGTCACTGAAATCACAAAATTTTCAGTCTTGGTCATTGGAAGCTCAACTCTGAAATGACCTACCCGAAGTATCCTTGCATATCCAAAAGCTCCCGTTTCGCTTCTCTAGACTTGCTGTCGCACTTTGACCAAAGCACGTCCATTTCTTTATCAACTACAATGGCCGAATGTGGATTTCCCCCTGCTTCAACGCCTTTTCCGATGCTCGTTTCCGCTGCGGGATCCAAGTAAAAGGGTACAAAGCCGTATTCTGTAGACAGGACGGGTTCAGTGAAAAGTCACCATCTTGGTCGTCGCCTACATACCCGTGAACAATACGTCATCGTCATGCCCTCCGTAAGGGAAGAACACCTCCTCTCCCTTTCTTAACCAAAGCCTTTCAGATGTAACGTCTGGATCGTTTTCGGTGGGATCTTCTTGCTCGACGAGATGTAACGATCTTGCCGCCCAAGGAGCGTCGATGACCGACTTGGCATCCGCTTTGATCGTCACTGAAGAACCTTGATGCAGTCCGCCGGACATGGCGGAATCGGATGTGCTGAATGACGAATAAGCGTCGGACAGGTTGGCATCGTTTTTAGATCGCTTCCTCTCCGCCTTTTCCTTCAAGCCCTTGGTCTTCTTAGGCTTGAGCCCGGGTACCAAGGTGTTCCTGACGAAAGCTATGTTCGTAGCGGTACAAGCTTTGGTGTAATTCGTATGGCAATGGTTGGCGAAATCCAGTACAGGAGCCATGGTGTGGTTCTGCTGTTCGGCATCTAGGTCTTCCTTCTTGGGTGGATAAGATGCTTGACGTTTAGGTTCGGAAGAAGGTATATTCAGTGGGAGGTAGAAAGTACGCGTGTTGACTAGGGAAAACGTCGGATATTTTCAGCATGTTATTTTGTAAGGTATAGCTTGCATACGACACCTACCGTTCAGCCATGCCCACAGGAAATCTTCCTCCGTGACTCTGTCCCAAGCGGACCTCCAATCATCACTCGTGTCAGGATCCCCGTTCAACTGGCTCGACTGATGAGAGATTTCCTCCATGACGGCTGTGATTTTAGACCTGTCACGGGCATATCTCCTGGCGACATCGTCAAGTTTCAGCTTGGCAGATGCGGGTAGTTGATCCTTCGCGAGCGTGTTCAATAGTCTCCACTCGGTATCTGCATCTGACGGTGCGTCCGGAGGTATACCATTACTGTCCTGCCTAGAAGACAACAAGGTCCGACCCAAGGAAGGGGAGATGGTCCATGTCAACGGATGCCAATCACGAAAAGTATCGGGTAAAGTCCGAAGATAAGGTAACCATGGAGAAGGGCTAGACGTCTGCTCCGGTCTCGGGCGATACAGAGCGAGGTAAAGACTGAGGACCTGGGTCGTCGTCAATCGACTCGTGGCTAGGATGGATGATGTTCCCGACAAGGACCTTTGAGAGCCTGGACGTCCTAATAGAGGGCTGGATGATGCCTTTTGACGTTTCCCGTCCGACCGGTTTACCGAATGACTGCTTCGACTGGAACTCGAGCGGATAGGAGCGGGTGCGAAGATGGGAGCGGAAGATTGTTTAGGAACCACTTCTTTAGGAAAGACCTGGTGAGGAAGTCCCGAGGGATGTTGGGAGAATATGTTCCGAGGATGTAGGAGCGACGATGGAGGGAGCGTCAGGAGGGTGGTTCGAGGCTGTATCAATGCATATCCTGAGTCAGACGTTTCAGCTCGTCGAAAGAGCGAAGAGCAGGACGGAACTCGTCCGAGAAACTCACGGAGATGTCTTCCGTAGCAAACAGTCCTCGACCGGCTCCTGAAAACGTCTTCGACTTCAGTCCTGGTGTGTGCAACTTGTTTGACGATCGCGCTCACCTGGAACGTCTTTCCATTCGACCTTGAGATCAGCGCCCTTCCATCCATGCTTGTCCTCCAGCCATGTGAGCAAGTCCTTCCAACTACGTTCGAGGTCGCTCATCGTCGAGGGAACGGAATCGAGGGAGGTCGATGGGATATACAGAATATGCGGCAATCGAAGGGAAGATCGAACTCTCTCAATCTTTCTCAGAAGTTGAAAGAAAGTCTCGTGTTGACAAAGTCGGCAGACTTCCGACCGCGCGCGCCCCCAAAAGTCGATAGACGCGCCGTTTGTTACTACGAAACGCGGTTGTAGTCTGCATGGACCACCATGGGGCGCCCTGCAACTGGGGCGGTACCAAGTAAGTATAGCGCTTCCCCAGTTTCTGTTGGGGAAGGTACTTAAAAGTCCTTGCATCAAGAAACCCCCTGACACTGGGGGGTTCCAGAGGATACTTTTTGCAGTTTGCAGTATATCCTCTCCGGCAAGCTTCCCTGTCGCTCGAGACGGCACCCGACATGAATCGATATCATGTCCATCACCATACAATCGCACAACGTAACCCACGTCCAGTATCATCGAGAACCTCAAAGATCCCATAACATATCCCATAACCCACCCCCATCCGAATCACATAAACTCCATCGCACATAAAATCCAAATCCATCCCCTAGACGTCTCGACGTTCAACCCTACGTGGTCTTGATCTTCATATGAATCGACTTGGGCCTGGTAACATGATCGAACCCTACCCGGATCGTCGAATCGTCGCAAAATCAGTCCCAGTCCCGGTCTCAGTGTCGGTCTTCATCACTCCCCATCCCCCCTGACCGCCCACGTAAACCCGAAACCCGATCGACACTCACCAAAAGCGCTCAAACTGACTCCCCTCCCACTATCCTTCACCCCCGTCCAACAGAGCGCGGGATCGAGGAAATCGCATCGGTTCAAAAAGACGGTACCCACTTCCAACTCGGAGGACAACGTCTGGAACGCTTCGAGGGAATCGGGGTTGGATGCGTTTGTCCAGATCGAGGCGGTCTACGAGGGGGGTGAGCGTGAGCGTGAGCGAGAGCGAGAGGGAGAGGGAAAAAAAGGAGGGGGAGAGAGACTTGACGTACGAGACCATAAGGCGAATCATTCATCAACTGTAGCGCCTCCTCATCCGTCTCTACCTTTTGAATCCCAACGACCGGTCCGAAAGTCTACCAGCACGGGTATATGATCAGTCTCTCACGGCACGGCACACGATGACGAGAAGCGGGGAGCGAGCTTACCTCTTCCATCATGACTTCCATGCCATGATCGACATCCACGAGGACGACGGGGGGTACGAACCCCTTCCCGACCTTCCCCAGTGTCTCCTCGTCATAAGTCCCGGGAGCGATCAGGTTCCTAGCCCCCTTCGCCAACGCCTCCTGGACCTGCTTGTCGATCCGTTCTTTGGAAGCGACCGAGACGACCGGACCGAGGTTGGTCTCCTTCAACCGAGGGTCGCCTAGTTTGTAAGAAGAAGCGGTCCGCGCAAAGGAAGCGATGAATTGGTCGTAGATCGTCGAATGGACGTAGATCCTTTCGATCCCACAACAAGATTGACCCGAGTTGAACATCGCGCCTGCGGGTTCGTCTCGAGTCGTTTAGTTTCGTTTTCACACGATGATGAAGAGGCGCATGAGCGGGGACTGACCATCGACCAACTCCTCCGCCGCCCAATCCACATCCACGTCCGATCTCACGAAAGCCGCGTCCTTCCCGCCCAACTCCAAGCCGACCCCTTTGAACCCCTTGCCCTTGGCTACGCTCTCCGCCACGGCCCTTCCCCCCTTGACGGACCCGGTGAAGCTCACATACCCCACGCGAGGGTCCGCCACTAGGTTCTCCGTCATGGGGAAGGAGAGGTGGACGACTTGGAGCACGGAGGGGGGGAGGGAAGCGCTGAGGAATGTGCTCTGGAAACGTTCGGCAGGGGATGGGGTTTGGGGTGAGGGCTTGAGGATGACGCTGTTTCCTGCCAGGAGGGAGGGGAGGAGGGAGTTGATGATGGTCATATAAGGGAAACTGCGATCGGGGGAGGGGGGGGAGGGGTCAGCATCATCTCATCTCCATCTCCCGTTCGCTACGAACAGACTCACTTCCAAGGAGCGACAATCACGACGACCCCCACAGGTTCTTTCCTGATGAACCTCTTGAACTTTGATTCCTCCGCCTCTGGTTCTTCCGGGATGGGCGTGTCGGCGAGGGAAGAACGGGCGATGGAGATGAGGTGTTTGGCACGGGAGAGTGTTCCTGAGATTTCTCCTGGGCATTGAGAGATGGGGCTGCAGCGAGAGAGAGAGAGAGAGAGAGAGAGAGAGAAAGAGAGAGAGAGGGGGGGGAGGGTAATGTCAGCGGTCGTTTCACCAGACGTTGAAAGGGAATGATAACGCGACCCACCGACCCATCTGCACACTGATCTCCTCGGCCAAAACGTCCCTCTGCCTCTCAAACTCTCCCATCCATTTCTCCGCGATCCCGATCCTCTCCTCCAAAGGCACCTTTTTCCAAGACTTTTGCGCCTTGAGGGAATCGAGGATGACGGATTCCAGCTGTTCTTCCGTCAAGAGGGGGCGGGTGAGGATGGGGGTCTGGTCCACTGGGGAGATGGTCGTCTGTAATTCGATGGAGGGCATGGTTGATTGCGGGTTTTGCTTTGGCGTTGAGAGTTGAGAGTGAGGAAATTGAGAAATTGGAACGATGAGAAGGGGAACGGGACGTGTTTCCTCTTATCGAGAAGGAGCGAGTGATGCGTTCTCACAACGTATCATGCGTTATTGGATGATGACGTGTACCACCCGCTCGGACATCGAAATTACACCGATGTCCTTGATCGTTATCGTTACGTCACCCGCGGCGGCATTGAACCGTATCAATCCATCCCGACAAGGCAATCATCAACAACGCCCACCACCTGCAGCACCACCGTACACCGACAACAACTCATCGGATACTCATCCAGCGACCTCAAGCCACCTCGAATCTGAAAGAGAGACCTCGGTTCAGTGGAAACGCCTTTTGAAACCCTGATCCGCGGTTGTTCTAGCATCTCGCCCCCGGGCTGTGAACACACGTTCCCCCAGAACTAGCGTTACGTTCCTCGCCTCTTGTTCTCTCTTTCATCCTCAATAACAACGGCAGAGCGACAGAACAAGATGTCGAGCTGTTGTTGAGATGAACTCACGCACGAGATGGTGAAATAAGGATCAGATCGTGTTCCTCCACGTCGATCAGGGAATACAATTCACACGAGGCGGCAACTGGACGATAAGAACAAGGGGGATAAGCGTTGCTTCGTCATTCATCTGATTCACTCTACGGACCTCCTTTTCTTGACCTTTCCTACATTAAACCTCGACCAGTCCACTCACTCATTCAGTGGCTCATTGAGCACACTCGATCAATCGACACTCAACCAATCAAGTTTCAAAGACGATGCCTCCCAAACGTCCCCACCCCGTACCCCCCGTGCAGCGCGTGCACAGTTCCAACCCGCCCTCCGATACAGGGAATAACTCATCCCCCTTCTTCCCTCCCGACGATACTCACACAACAGCACCAAGCGCGGGAGGGACAGGGGAAGAGAAGGGAGAGAGGTTGAGAGGTGTTCGTACGTCTTCCTTCCCCCAGGTCGGAATGGTGGTGGTGTCCCTCGAATGACCGCTGATGGAGGTTCATATCGTTCTGACCTATCGTTACCTATCCTTGTATCGAACGGATGGAATCGGATAGCCGTTTCTATCCAGTACGTATCCCCTCCCTCCTTCTTCTTCTCATCTAAATCCAAGTCCAAATCCAAACACTGACCTCCATGACACCTACCAATCAGCCAACCCTCACCTACGTACCTGAAGCTGATGAGGGAAGGGATCAAGCGGATCCCCGAACCGTCATTGGTCACTTCCACTTTAGGCCTGGCCGGTTGGGTTTCGGGTTTGGGTAGCAAGAAGGCGGAAGGGGGAGCGGGAGGCAAGGGGGAACTTCTCGAGGAAGAAGATCAGGTTCTTCCTTCAACTCCAAGCGGCTCCAAGACCCTGATATCATCATCGACTCCCCGCACTACTCGTCCAGCTGCAGCGACCGGGCCGGAACTCGGACCTCACGACCGGGCGGATGAGGACCGGTTTTCCCGCTCATTCATCCAGGGGGGGTATATAATAGAACTACACCCGGATTCTCAAACGTCTTTCCGGATCTGGGAGACCTCCAGTGCTTCTTCTCATTCCCTTAGTAACCAGGGAACGAGCGGGGCGAGGGAATGGGATCTAGGGGATAGTGGGTGTTGGGAGACCGGTCCGGTGGAAAAAGCGAGGGTGACGAGACGAGAGGGGGAGTGGGTTTTGGACATTTTCGTGAGGGAAGATAAGGGGCTGAGGGTCGGGGGGGTGCTGAAGTGGTTAGTCTTTCTTTTCTGGGGTCGCTGATTTCGATTTCCGATGTTGATATCGATTATCTTTTTGGGGGACGGTAGGAAAGAGGGGAAGGGGGTTTGGTTGGATTTATTCGGGTTGGAAGATGGACGGGCGGGGATCGGTCGGTTCGTCTCCAACGGCAGGGGAGGGAGGTGTTTCATCTCCCAAGACAAGGTCGTCGTGGTAAGTACCTCCTCCTTGGAAATCTATCATGAATGTGAGGTTGAGATTTCGGATCTCGATCGCTTGACAGACCGTGGCAGGTGATTCTCCCGGGATCTTCATCTATCGTCTGCGCGACTTGGAACCCGTCTGTAAACCCATGACGGACGGGGTAGGAATAAACACCCGGACCGGTCTCCCCGTCGTCTCCTTCAACGAAAGGCTTTTGGCCTACGTGACTCCGGACCAAGCCAAACAGCGCTCGGATTGGTTCGAGAGGATGGAAGAGGTCAAGTGCGGTACGATCGTCTCTTCCCGCTCCGTCCGTTCTTCCCAGCAGTACAAGCGTTCCGTCCTCGATCTCGCTCGGAAGGGGAGAGGGACGGGGACGGGGACGGTTCGAACGGAGGAAAGACGGACGCCGGAATCGTTACCCTCCTCCATGCAGGCCATGATGATGCATACCGCCGCGGGGATCTCGAGCGAGGTCGCCAGGGGGGTTTGGAGTGGGCTTAAGGGGTTCGGATGGGCGGCGATCGAGGGGGCGAGTCGATCGGGGGCGGGGGTGATCAGTAAGAGCGCTCCCGTCGTTAGTGAGTTGGCGAGGAGGATGGCGAGTGATCGGGAGGAGGGGGAGGGGGTGGGAACGAGGGGCGAGGGAGCGGGAGGGAGGGAGCGGAAACGATACCCCGGATCGAGCTGGATCAAAGTGGTCGATCTCGATCATCTCGTTCCCAGTCGAAGGACCGGGGGGAAAGACCCGTCGAACTCGAAATCGAACCTGAAACCCTCATTGATCGCCCATTTCGCACTCCCCCTCTCCGACCTCGGTCCTCTCCCTACCACGACGAACCCTTTCCCGCCCATAGACGTGATCCGCTGGGACCCGAGCGGTACCAAACTCGCCGCCGCCACGGCGGAAGGTAAATCCGTGACCATCCTCGAGGTCCGACCGGCAGGGAGGAGAACCTGTTTCGAGCCTGGGGCGGATCATATACATACCCCCTCTGGACAGGTGTGGGTACGGTTCGAGCTCAAGAGGGGGGTTACGAATGGACGGATCGTCCAGATCGATTGGAGTGAGGGGGGGAGATGGGTAGGGGTGGTCAGTAGGAAGACCGTCCGTGAGTCGCCATTGCGTTTGGTCCTTAACGAACGGGGGTCGGGGAGATGACTGATTCTTGAATACTCGGCGATGGACGGTTTGTAGATACGTTCTGCCTCGACCCACCCGGACCTCGATCGAGAACGGCCGACCGGTTGTCCATAAGATTGACGGCCGATTGTAAACTACGTCTCTCCGATTGGCTCGATCCGCCCCCTTCCCCCGGTCTAGAACCCGTCCCGCGCTCCCCCCGAAATCCTTTGGGTCGGGAAGAGACCCCCGTCATCGCTTTTTCCTGTGCGACATCGGGAAGGGAGGGTACGGGGTTGATCATCCTAGATCCGAATCGGAGGGCTATCGGGTCGTTCGATGTGGTCCGGGTCGAACCTGTCGTCCCCTCTCAGACGGGTAAGCCGGGGAGTGAAGCGATGGGGATGGTTTTACCCGTTGTCAGGGGGATGTGGAAGTTACCTTTGACGCTTGGAGGGGATGGGGGGATGTTTTGGGACCTTGAGCGCAGGGAAGAGGATGATCTTGGGGTTAGAGGTCGGACTAGGTGAGTCCATGTTTGGGTTGAAATTGTTCATGGACCGCCGGGCTGATTGATTTTACTCTTGGGGGACAGACATCTTTTCAGTCAGGTGGAGATCGATACGGTTTCTCCCACCGGAACGGCCACTTCCATCTATAAAGACCGGTTATTCCATTTCCAATCGTTCTCATCGTCCTCTGTCTCGACGGGGGAACGTGAACCGGTGGATTATCGTGCGCAGGTGGAATTGATTTCCCATCAAGAGGGTGGACGGTTCAAAGATTCCCTACGGACGGCATTGGGGAACGATCTGGACGTCTCCCACACTCTACCCATATGTCCTGCGCTTCCTAATGGGAGCGGGGGGTACGATCGCTCCTCCTCCTCCTCTTCCTCCGGGTGGAACGCTCAGCCGATCAAGGTCATGGCGACCAGTGCGAGGGGGATCATGATCTCCTCCCCCCTCAACCAACTGAATCGGGAACCGGGGGTCAAGATGGGAACCCCATCCGTCTGGTCCGAACAGTTGATCTTGGACGAGGAGAGCGGGTTCATGGTGGATCTGAATGTGAATTCGAGATCGAACGGGGGGGAAGATGGATCGCCGGCGGGGAGTACGGGGGGGAACGGGGAGAGCGGGGAGGAGGAGGAGAGTTGGGAGGACGATTTGGTCGCTGGTGTGATGGACGATTGAGCGGTGTGAGATGATGTCGAGTAACGAATTGCGCGAATTGAAATGTAGTTTAGCGTTTGGAGAATTTATGAAACGATCTGCGTGATGTGAAACTCGTCGATTGCCACGGTGAACGAACAGTCCGAGCTCTAATTTCGTCATCTCCCAATCAACTCGACCACTCCCTCTCCTTCTTCTCCATCTCACAAGAAACCATCCAACGACTCGGATCCAAACATGTTGACGAGGAACAGAGCTTCCAGGATAAACAGGAGCTCCGTTCAGACGGTGGAAGAGCCACGACGGTCCACCCCGGGACGAACCACGCAGGAGCCATCCCCTGGATCCCAGATTGATCCAAACTTGCATGAAATCGCGATCCACTATGATCCACTCGGACCTGAACTCGAACCTGAAACTGAACCCGAGGTCGTGAATGACATTCCCAATGACACCGCAAACGCCACCGCGAACGAGAACGAGAACGAGCTCGAGACCGGCCCCAATGACCCCCCGCACCTATCCGGTACACAACACGACATCCCGGACGAACAGGAGTTGAGGGGTATCAATGAGCATATGAAGTTGTTCTGGGGGGCCGTCTCTAGTGCTTTTGGGGAGGGCGGTGCGGGTGTGGCTGGGCATGGGGATGGGGATCATGATGATGAGCAGGGGCAGGGGCATGAGGGGTTACAAGTCGATCATGATATTCACGAAACGGAAGAAGTGGACGATCCAGACCGGACGGAGGATAAACGAGAACAACAAGAGCAAACGGATCGACTGGATCGGATGGATGGGATGGACCATCATGTTCGGTTCCCTACGGACGAAGAGATCAGGGGTCATGATCTCGGGATCGGATCTTCTTCCCAAAATCAAAATCAAAATCAGGACCATCTGCATCCACCCTCAGAGACTATACGGGAAGAAACCGGAATGGAAGAAGCGACGGGACAGGAAGAAGGGGATCATCCTAGGAACGAATGGGAGCATGTTCAGTTACTCATGTCCCTCGGTGGACAGTTGGGGACGGACCTTGCGGCGCTCGAAGGGATGGAGGGGGTGGGGGTGGAGCATGAGCATGAGCAAGAATCCAGGGAGGTTGAGAGTGGAAAGGTGGGACCGGTCCATCGGTCAGTAGGAAGACGAGTGACGCGATCGTCCAATCGATCCAAACCGCCTCCCTCTCAACCCCCATCTGGCCCCCACAACAACAACAACGACGACGCTTCATCCCAACCCCCCTCCCCTCGCCCCCACCCCACCCTCCCCTCCCCACCCCCGAACCCAGCCCCGAAACGTAAAGGCCGTCCACCCAAATCCAAACCCCCCAAACCTCGGAAACCGAAAGACCCCAGCACCGGAACCTCATCCACCCGACAACTCCTCTCCGCTGCCGAGCGACGGGCGAACCACGTCTCTTCCGAACAACGGAGGAGGAACGCGATCCGGATCGGGTACGCCGAGTTGGGGGCGTTGGTCCATATGAACGTGAACGATGGGGTTTGGCCGGATACGGCCGAGTTGGAGGCGGTCATCGAGGAGGGGAGGGGGATGGAGGGGATGGAGGAGTTGACGGGGGTTAGGAGGGGGGTGATGGATCTGGGTCAGGTCGAGGGGGGGGATACGGGCATGGGCGCGGACGTGGGTGTGGGTTTGGAGGCGGGGTTGCAAGTCCCACCGGGTGAAGGGGAGACGGATCCTTTCGGCCTGTCAGCTTTCCAATCCCGGCCCTCCCCCACCTCTCTCCCTCCCCCTCTCCCTCTCCTCGCCCCACCCGTCCCCCCTAAACCGAAGAAGACGAGAAAAGGCATCCACATCATCGGACAGGGGATGACCTCGAAATCCTCCATCCTCAAAAAGGGGGCCGGTCTGGCTCGTTGGTTGACGGAGGGGAACGATTGGTTACGCTCCGAGATCGAGCGGCTCGAGAGTCTACTGGGGATCCCGCCCGGTCAGGATCTGGACGAGTATACCGTCGGTCCGCACGGGCTCGAACGGGCCATGGGGGAGGGGATGGATTTGCGAACGGACGAGGAGCAGGGACATGTGCACGCGCACGATGATGCACTGGGAATGGGGATGGATATGGAGATGCACATGAGTATGAGCATGGGGATGAACATGGGGATGGGGATGGGGATGGAACTGGGCATGGGCATGGGGGGTGGGGATGAACAACCGAGGATCGAAGATCATTTCATCCAGGCTGAGGAGGCGTTGAGAGCTCCGCCAGAGGAGATTGGACCGGATGGGTATCCGAGGGATATGTATTAGTCGTCGGCGCGGGCGTCGTCTTCGGGAGCGGGTTCGCATCGTTTCCCCCATGAAGACGAGTCAGACGAGTAAACGATTCTAGAGTCTCTAGGTCTAAACATACATCCATCTTCTGTCAACCGGTCCTCGCTACAATCGCGCACCAGATCTTTTTACGCAAGAGTGAGACATACGAGCTTGGATAACCATCAGAGTGTTCCTGCGTAGCATAACAATGACCCTTCGATCTTTGCTGAACAAGGCGTTTGATATAATGTATTGAGACAAGACAGTGAGACAAGTGTTCTCAAACTCGAGAGATCACGTGATTACAACTGTTGTGTACAAAGTAAACATATGGATTCGTGTGGTGAGACTTGTAGTGGATCAAGCGGCTGGAGGTGAGACTGCTAGTGCACCGTTCCTTTGTCGGAGATGACCGACCGTGAAAGGGAAGAAGCATGATCCAGTTTGAATAGAAACATGGGAACACTTCAGCTTCCAGCACATCGACACTCTGGACACGGACACTCCATCCACCAGCCACACACCGCCCACCATGGACACCAAACAGTACCTCGCAGACGACCCTCCCTCCATCGTCCCCCTCGCTATCGAACCGCACTTCCAAGCGCTCAACCACACCGAACAGCTCTACTCGCATCATCTCAGCCAAGCCTGTTTCGCCGGAACCAGGATCGTATTGCGCCAAGTATCCCCCGAATCCGAATCGATCTACGATCTCATCCTCGCTTTGCACAAGCACTGCGATGCGGATTACACCAAGCTCAGGGAAGCGTCGGGCTTGAGCGAGCAGGAGATGCGCGGGTGGTTGAACTACGCCTCCCAGTTCTTGGGGAACGTGGGGAATTACAAGTCGTTCGGGGATAGTAAATTCATCCCCCGTCTTTCTCCCCTCAAGATCGAGGCCCTCGCGAACCTTTCCCCGGAGACGTCGAGGTTTTACGACGGGTGCAAGGACGCGTTGTACGAGACCGAGACGGAGGATCGGATGCATCTCGGTTATCCTCCTCGACATCTCACCACTTATTACCCCTCCTCCCCTTCCATCACCCGAGACGAGATCGCAGCGATCGCAGAGTTTGTCAAGGCGAATGGGAACCTCTTGCCCGAGAACACCCGGTTGAGGAAATTGGATTCGGGGGATTACGAGATGATCATCGCTTCCGCTCAGACCGAGCCTTCTTCGAGCGATAGGGATGTCGAGGTGAAGGAATGGACGATGACCCAAGGTCCGGTCGAGGGCAAAAGATTGACCCTCGTCTATGGGGATCACACCAGGGAGATGAACCAGATCGCTTCCTCCCTCTCCCTCGCGAAAGACTACTCGGCCAATGACGATCAACGAAACATGCTCCAAGAATACGTCCACTCGTTCACCACCGGCTCCATGGCGAGTCACGTCAAGAGTCAACGACACTGGATCAAGGATAAATCCCCCTCGGTCGAATCCAACATCGGGTTCATCGAGACGTACCGAGACCCTCACGGGATAAGGGGAGAATGGGAAGGCTTCGTCGCCATGGTCAACAAAGAACGTACCCTCGCCTTCTCCGCCCTCGTCCGATCCGCTCCGGAGAACATCAAAAAACTCCCCTGGCCCGAAGCGTTCGAGAAGACGTTCACCGCGCCCGATTTCACCGCGCCCGATTTCACCGCGCTCGAGGTGTTGACGTTCGCGGGATCGGGGGTTCCCGCGGGGATCAACATCCCCAACTACGATAGCGTCCGTCAAGACCCCCAAGGCGGGTTCAAGAACGTTTCCCTCAGTAACGTCCTCTCCGCCAAACCTCCTGACGAAAAGGTACCCTTCATCAAGCCGGAGGATATGGGGGTTTACCAGAAATACGCCGAGTTGGCTTTCGAAGTACAGGTAGGGCTGCATGAACTCCTAGGTCACGGATGTGGGAAGATCCTGCAAGAGACCTCCCCCGGGGTTTATAACTTTGATCACGAGAACCCACCCATCAGCCCGCTCACCGATCGACCCATCACGAGCTATTATAGACCGGGGGAAACGTGGGGATCGGTCTTTGGAGGGTTGGGACCGAGTTATGAGGAATGTAGGGCGGAGTGTGTGGCCATGGCGTTGTGCCCTGATTATGGGATCTTGAAGATCTTTGGGTTTGGGAATGGGGAGGAGGTGAGTGGAGGGGCGATCGGCGAGGGGTACATCGGACGTGAAGATTGATCCGTTCTTTTCGTTCTCTCATCTCCCTCAAAAGGACATGTACGGGGAAGCCGGGAACGTGCTCTACGCCGCCTACCTGTCCATGGCCCGAGCCGGAGTGGCCGCTCTACAGTTCTACAACGTGGACGCCAAGAAATGGGGTCAAGCTCACATGCAAGCGCGTCACGCCATCCTCAAGGTCTTCCTCACCGAACCGGATTTCTGTTCCCTAGAACACTCCCACCCCGATCTGAGCGACCTCACCATCAGACTGGATCGAACCAAGATCGCCACGCACGGAAGACCCGCGGTGGAGAGGTTCTTACAGAAACTTCAGATCTTCAAGGCCACTGCGGATCTTCAGGCGGGGAAGGAGTTGTACGAATCGATCACCAGCGTGGACGACTGGTTCGCTACCAAAGTCAGACCCGCCGTCTTGGCCGCCGCCCCGCCGAGAAAGGTGTTCGTACAGGCGAACACGTTTGTCAACGGGGACGAGGTCCGGCTCAAGGAATACCCTGCGACTCCTGAAGGTCTCATTCAGAGTTATGCGGATAGGGAGTATATCTAGTTTCGAAGGGCGACGTCGGGTGGCGGGTGGCGCGTGGCTGGGGAGGTTGTATATAGCATGAAACGGTTACCTGTCGCCTTGTATGGGGTAGACACAGATGATGATGGCTGAATCTTGAAACGAAGACATTAAAGGCTTGTTTCACTATCAATCGACGATCATTTATCGCTTAATCCAAAGGTTGATTATTCAGCCATTGTAGTGAAACACTTTGCCGGGGCGTCGATTGAAGCATGGTGTGATGGAAGCAATTCATTTCAACTCCTCCAAGACCAAAGAGCAAGCGGGTGGCCGTGGTATTCAATGCAACCATGCTTTCGGGTCCTTCTCTTTGGAGGGAGGCGTAACGTGATTTTCGTCGAAGTTCGGATTGGTACCGACTTTGTTACACTATACGCAGACCACAACCGCTCTTGTTAGTAACAAATGGCGCATTCATCGACTTCGAGGGACTGGCACCGTCGCCTACTAGACGGTAGACGGTAGACGGGGTATTTCGAGCTCGATGCAGAGTCTAGGAGGGGTTCGATGGCTCACGACATATTGATATCATGCAGAGAGGTATTGGTGGACTGCAATGCAAGCAGTAGGTGAAATCCAGCCTTCAAGCACCTGGTGTTCTCAGGAAGAACTCTCTATACATGCCAAGAAAGCGATTTTCGCCAACGTTGTTCAAAACTGCCAACATCCTGGTCAGATAGTTGAAACATCGTGTATCACGCTCCTTCCCCAACGTGACAATATCCTTGCCTCACCGATCACACTCACGCTCCTAAACGCGGAGGGATCTAGCACCGCAATGTGACATCCGGATGCTAGTCACCTCTCGTCGCACACCACGACTCAAGTCTCTATAACAGTCTCATTATATCAGGCTGGTGACAAGCGATCATATGACAGGCCTGCCGGGTTATAGGCTAGGGGTGAGCATGCGAGGAAGGTTCTACGCCTCCCGCTTCTCCACGCCGTTAAAACTACGATCACGGACAAAGGAGGCAAGATGGACCGAGTGCACCGCTCTGATCCAGTCGGCGCTGGCCAACGCTTCTCCCCCTACCTCGCTGGATTTTGGGTCGACATTTTGTCTCTGTGAGCACTACGACCGACCTATCCTCCCAGATATAATGATTATCAGATTGTTAGAACACGCGTGCTAACCTGGAAGCCCCTTGTCGTCGCCTCTTCACTAACAACGATCAGGGCCAAAACAGGAACAGGCTGAAGGAGAGGATGAGAGCCCCTGGGAGCACGTCGAGACAGGGATCGAGTCTGTAGTGGCTGTCTCCCAGCAGAAGCTAACATGGTCTCCACCAGAACGTCTTTCATTCCTCGACATTCGCAAATTCCATACGCGTTTTGCTTATTTGTAAGCCAAACCCACTAACCGCTCAAACCGACCCTTCCTTCAACTTTACAACTCCTCGTGTCTCCTCCCAGCCCACATTTCCTCCCCTCCATCGCCTCGATCAGCCTCCACCCTTGCTCTAAACCCTAGTTTCTCCACATTCACGCGATTCTCATGCTCGTCGAATCCCTGAGTCTTGGTCTCCTGCGAACCGGATTGGGTGGAAGTGACGCTGTGAGAAGGGATAGGTTCCCATGTATGTGAAGGGGATGGTGGGGGAGAATTCTCAATCGGTGGGTAACTTTTTCATTAAACAGCGTTAGATTTGTCGGTCCGTCCATCGACCCCACAGACAGAGAAAGGGTAAACTTACAAGATCCCTTGATCCGGACATATCCCTTCTCCTTCTCTGCCTCCCGATAAACCGGACTCGTCGAACTGAACGGTTGCAGCGCTGAACAACTTGTCCTGGAATTTACCCCGGACGAGGAGAGGCCAGTGGATCGTGCTTAGAGTTTGGTTTTGACAAGTAAGCTGATTCGCCATGAGAAGAAGAAGAAAGGCAAAGGATCAGCGTTCGGACGATTGAGATGAAGCCTTGGTTGAGGAAGTGGAAGAAGGAGAGGACTTACAAGAGGTTCATAACCTTCCCCTTCCCCCTTTTTCAGAGCGTCCAATATCTGGGATTTAGAATAGAACTGTTTGTCCGAAGGTACGATCTGTGATTACACATGCGTTCTCTTCGGATCAGCTTCAAACCCTCGGTGATTTGTGATGGATTACTGACGTCAGATCGAGCTAGGAGTGAAGAAGGGTCGAATTGAGCATGCAGATGATGCATCGTATCGAAGAACATTGGGACCTGAAATCAACGATATCCCATTGATTAGCAGTCCAGATCGAACTTGTCGATTGATAAAAATGAATGAGAATGAAATGAACCCACCTCCTCTCCCCTCTCGTACCCCTCTAAACACTCGGGTCTGAGGGTAGAGACGAGTTTCCCTCCAGTAGCCCAACTCCGTTCCCAAACCTCTTCCAACCCTTCTCCGACTTCCCCCCGCGTCCAATCGTTCTCCCAGCCTTCGTAGACTGATTCAGAACCGTACAGTGGCGAACGAAGGATGAAGGAATGTATCTCCTCTTGAGTGTATGATTGGGGAGAAGCAGCCGAGGGGGTTGGGGGGATTTGATTACCATCGCAGCTATAAAGACGGATTGTGTTCAGTCTGAGCGGAAAATATGTTTATACCAAGCGTTACTGACGTATATACATCCAAGCCATCTATCCCCCAACTACCTGGATCTTCTAGATCGGCTTCGAATCTCTGCTTGAAGAGGAAGACTCCACCGGGGTAGGGAGAACAGCATGAATCTGTTCCTTCGTTTGAGCATGACAGGGTTGATTTTGAGCAAGTTTTTTGGGCTAGAATCGAGGGAACGAGAGCAAAGAATGGGATTAGGTGGATCATTGTTGCTGCAGTGTGTGTCGTGGCATGTGAATGGTCGATGTCTACAGAGGAGAAAGCAGATGTGGTCGATGAGGTGGAGTTGGGTGACGACCGACCACGCGGGGACCCCGCACTCGAGCTCGATAATTTCCTCATATCGATAATTTACAAAACTCGACCTCTCCATGTTCAATTCAGATTTTCCCTCGATCTTTCCCTTCAAACAACCTCTTCCCTTCTCAACAATGTCATACCCAAGGGAAACAATACTCTCCACCTCCTCCCTCTCCCCTTATCCCACTTCCTCCACCGCCCCAACCTCTTCTACACCCAAAACAGCTAGTCCCTCTTCGATAACGCTACACGATCTCCAAACTTCCACCCAAATCCATTCGTTTAAACCCTCCAACAGTCTAAATCAAGGAGTAGGAGTGGTCAATAGTGAGGAAGGTAGAGGAGGCGGAGTCTTCGTTGTTCAAGAAGGAAAAGCGTTATTGAATTTCTGGGCATGGCAAAGGGTTCGACTCTCTACTTTTCTCTGTGCCTGTTCCGTTTCTATTGCTAATGGTATGGATCGACTATAGGAACAAATTCAAACTCGAATCCACCTTCCTGAAAAGTTATCGTCCTTTATCGTGAGCCCATGTGGTACCTGGGCAGCAGGCGGTTCCTATTCCGGCCATCTATACATTTGGGAGGTCTGTCCGAACTCCGCTCTATCCAGCCCATATAATTAACATCGGAACTAATCTCATCCCCCTGATTAAACAGATCGCAAGCGGACTACTCCTCTCATCCTTCGACGCCCACTACAGAAATATAACGACCATCTCCTTCCTCCCCTCCCCCTCCTCCCCCCCTTCCCCCTTCCTCTCCTCAAAACCGACCTATCCCCTCGTCCTGACGACTTCATCAGATAGCTCGATCCACTTGTACTCTTTGGCCAGGTTATTGGATAATGCTCCCCAGTTGCAGAACGTGTTACCAGAGCCCGTGGGGCTGTTTAGGGGTCATACGTTGGGTGTCACTTGTGTTGCTATAGGAAAGGGCGGGGGAAGGGTTTGGACCGGGGGGGAAGATGGTACCGTCCGTGTAAGTCTTTCATAACTAGCCTTTCCTTTTTGAGAGGACAGCTTGATCTGACAAGACGATGAAATATACATTAATTAGATCTGGTCGACTTCCCCTCCAAGTCTTTTGACGACATTCCACCTTCCTCCTAATCAAACGCCTACTTCGATAACTGTAGATCCCATGGAGAGATTTTTCCATATCTCCACGACCAGCGGGTCGGTACATCTCGTCAAACTGTATAGGAGGAGAAAAGAGTTGGGCAGAGAGGGTGGGGAGGTTGGAGACTTGGCAGTGACTGGGAATAACGGAGGGTTGAATGGGAATGGGCCGAATGCGTTGGGTGGGTTGGGAGATGTTGCGGTTGCCCTGGGTGGAGGGGAGGGGGAGATCAAGCTGGGTGAAGAAGGGGTTATCAATCTTGGGTAAGATCGGATTCCTTCTCCATCGAAAATCAGGAACCTCACTGATGTTGATTCTCGGTGAACGTGTTTACATAGAGTTCCTATCACTCATTTAGTATTATCGGCAAACCAAACCCAACTCATAAGCGGGACATCAACCGGTCTCATCCATATTCATTCTCTCCCATCACATCAACACCTGAAAACCATCTCCACCCACTCGGGATACCCCATCACCCACTTGAGCCTGCTCTCCCGTCCTCCTGACCTGGTCGGACATCTTTCCCTAGGGAGTTACGGACAAGAATCAAACGCTCACGATCAGGGGGGAGAGTATAGTTTGATGGAAGTCAGGTCGTTCGAGAGGATGAGGGTGGGGAGGAAAGAGAGGGAGGAACACGAGGTGGCTTTGATGCTCGGGTACAAATCCGGCTGGGAAGAACTCGACGAGCTCGACCCGAGGTTCTTTGATGAACGTGATCAATTGGGAGAATTCGGTCAGGATACGTTTTCGAAGGGGACGATGGGTGGACAGGATAACGTTCAGAAAGTACAGGATTTACAGGCAGAGTTGGACAAGGTCAGGGGTCAATTGAAACGAGCCAAGGAGATTAACGATGAGATGTGGAAGGGAGTCGTGAAGAGGTCTTTTGCTGCTGGAGCGGAGGGAGAGGAGTAGACAACATAGACCGACGGTAGAAGGACGCTTTGTAGTATGCGTTTTCGATATTACATGTTTCGGGTTTCATGCGTTTTGGAGGTCGTCCGTCCACCTCATCGCTCATCGCTCAAGGTTCATCGGCCGAAGATTGAAATGATCCGATGCGATATAATAGCAACGCACAGATACTGATACACTCGCAGTTCATCCATACGCTCGTACAAACCTGAACAGATACCTAAAATAATAAAATGGCTGGAAAGAGGTGAGCTCTAGCTGTCTAAAGAGCTAGTTTCGAAGAGGAGAGCATTACTCAGACTCGGATTTGAACAGTTTCAAAATCGTCGTCCTTCCCGGAGACGGAATCGGTCAGTCCTATCTCCGACCAGCAATGCAGTTGAAACTCATTCAATCATGCTTCACCTACAGGCCCTGAAGTAACCGCCGAAGCCGTCAGAGTATTAGAGACTATCTCTTCCAAAACCGACCTCGTCCTCTCCCTCGAGTCCCACCCGTTCGGTGGAGCAGGGATCGACGCGCATAACGACCCTCTTCCTTCTACCACCCTTGCCGCTTGCAAATCCGCAGATGCCGTCCTTCTTGGAGCAGTCGGCGGTCCCAAATGGGGAGTCGGACCCGTTCGACCCGAACAAGGATTGTTGAGGATCAGAAAGGAGTTGGGTCTTTATGCCAACATCAGACCTGCTAATTTCATTAGCGAGGGTCTTCTGAAGCATAGTCCCCTAAAGGAGGAGAACGCTAGGGGGACTGATATGATCGTCGTTAGGGAGCTGATTGGAGGAATTTGTGAGTGCAGGGTTCTGATGCAATTGTCAAGTGGATGGCACGTCAAGCTGATTCAACCCTTTTCTAGACTTTGGAGAGAGGAAAGAAGCCGACGAGAAGGGTGAAGCCTACGATATCTGTTCCTACTCCGACCCCGAGATCCGTCGAATCACTAGAGTAGCATGTCAAATCGCTCTTACTACCACTCCACCCCTCCCCATCCACTCCATCGACAAGGCGAACGTCTTGGCTACCAGCAGGTTGTGGAGAAAGACGGTCACTGATGTAGTGGAGAACGAATTCAAGGGCAAGGGTTTGAAGTTGGATCACATGCTTGTGGATTCCGCTGCCATGATCATGGTCGCCAGTCCCCGAAAACTCAACGGAGTCATCTTGACTGAGAACTTGTTTGGAGATATGTGAGTCATGCTGAAAGCTTCAAGAAGGAGAAAAAGCGAGCTCATGGGCGTTTGGGTTTGAATAGCCTCTCGGACGAAAGCTCGGTTATTCCCGGTTCCCTGGGTCTGTTGCCTTCTTCTTCCCTTGCAGGAGCTCCTGATCCCAAAGAGACCGTCATGGGATTGTACGAACCGTGAGTCATTCCTTTTCGATGAAACGTTACTAAAGGATGGATGCTGATCTCGACCTCGGCGGACAAACGTAGAATCCACGGTTCCGCACCTGACATCGCCGGTCAATCCATCGCCAACCCTATCGGTACCATCCTCTCCGCCGCCATGATGCTCCGGTATTCTCTCGGTCGATCGGAAGAGGCCGACCTTATCGAACGAGCGGTCGAGAGAGTTTTGGACCCCGTCGAGAAGGGTGGGTTTGACTACAGGACCAAGGATTTGGGTGGACAGAGGGGAACGAAAGAGGTCGGGGATAAGATTGTCGAGGTCTTGGAGAAGTTGTTGGACGAGAGGAAGTAGTGGACGAAGTGAGGCTGAGATATGTAGAACAAAATGAATTCGAGATGGAAAGGCGCTTGACTTTGTGTTGCGCGTTCTAAATTAGAAGTTGTCGTAATGTGATCATATTTCTCAATGACCGTTCCAGATCTTGGACGTCACATCCCTTCAACCGTTACCTTCACACAACAACATACCAGCTTTTAGACCATTTGTCACATCCAGAGATGTCCTCACCGTCCTAGCCCTTTAGTCGCTGTGATTTCGCTCGAGAAGGATATTCCTAGCTTTCTCTGTCATGGTCAAAGTATTCTCGGATTCCCATCGTTTGTGAGCACTGAAGTTGCTCTGGCTCGCTCAAGCCCTGACTTACAAATCTGTTACTAGTGATGATCAACCTTCTACGGTCCTCCTCGCATTCTACCTCCGTTACCCTAATCCTCATGCAAAACACGTCCTCTCGTGCGATGTCATCTCCCGGTCTATCGACCCCGTCAAATCCTCTATAACAACTCAACGGCTTATCCTGAAGAAAGGGATTGTACCAAGATGGGCACGTACCTGGCTAGAGAATTGGGGAATGATGGGCGGAGGCGGATTGGAAGCTTGGGTTCTGGAGGAAAGCGAGGTGAGGAGGTTTTATCAAGAGGGTTACGTGAAAACGTGAACGTATTACTCATACGATAACGACGATCATTCAAAGGTCACCATCGATCCGAAAACGAATCAACCTATCTTGACGTCAATGACGAGAAACATCTCCCACAAGAAGATTATCCATGTAGCCGAATCGACCTCTTTCCATCCTGCTTCTCGGTACGTCACCCTTCATGAGGTCTTACGAATCCTAGTCTCACAACCTGTTCTCTCCTCCCTCACTGTCGAATACAACAGAGGGACTCTACAGAAAACGACAGCTTATGTCTCCTCCAATTTTGGATCGGGTTCAGGTTTGACGGCTCTTGTCAGAGGCAGAATTGAGACCTACGGTGCGAGTAGATTTGAGAGAAACGCCCGGAATGTGAGTTTCCGCCGAGTTGTCGCTGCTCCCGAAATCAAGGCTGAAGGGCTAATGGATTGTCTTCAATAACAACAGGCGAGGGAGGGAATGTCTTTAATACTATCGTTACTGCGAAACTACGAGCCATTACCTCAAACGGCAGAATCCTCCTCCGCATCACCCTCCTTCCTGCCCTCGCAGTCTAGCCCCGAAGCATCTTCATCCTCGACCTCTTCACAACCTTCATACAACAGGACATACGCAACACGTCAGAACGTATCCCAAGCACATTCCGGTTCTACGCCAAGTCCCGGACAGTATCAGACATCCGAAAATTCAACAGGTGGATGGGCTAGAGGAAGGAGATTTAGATACGATTGGACCCCTGACGAAAACCCGGCTAGAGCAGGTGAAAACTCTGGACCGGGTCGAGGATTTATGAGGGTGGGATTTAGAAGGGTTGACAGGGCAGAAGACGAGGACGAGCCATCCTCAACATACGAAACCGCGGAAGGAGGATCGTCTATAATGGGCGGAACTGAAGATGACCCAACAATGCGGGTTAGCACAAGAAGACCTGAAACCGATGTATCAACAAGTAGTAGCACAAGCACATCTCAACAACCAACACTATCAGCGCCAATACAAACACGACACACACAAGAATTACCACCGTCTTTTTTCTTGTCTCGTCGAAATCCCGGTTTGTTCCCCGACATACGAGAAAGATTGCAATCCATCCGAATGCAAACAAACAGAAACGAAACAGAAACGGGCCAGTGAGACAGGATTTGTAAAACAACAGTAAACAGATGAACAGATGAACAAATGCCTGTCGCCCTATGCCTTCACTGACCGGTCCCTTTTTCAGCTGATGAGCGAGCGATAAAGGCGTTTGTCATTACCGGAACTACAACACGTGCCTCCAAATGTCAAAATATACGTTTCCTAGAGGTGCCATAGGACAGATATCATCAAGACGAATTCGAGCTTACCTGACGGAGGACTGTCAACTTGAGGAAAGAGACCGGGGGGCCTGACTGTTGGTCTGGGTCGTCAATGGGATGTGTGGACTTGGAAGGGTCGACCTGTGTCTGATCGCTTATCCGGTTACAAATACCATATAGATGACCTCGAGCTTGCAGGAGCGTTACTTTGCTTACATTCTCTCTTGAGCTTCTGCAAGGTCGTAGTCACGCTACTATAAGAGATGCCATGCTCGCCAGAGATCTGTTGACTGGATTTAGTCGAGTCTCGCGATTCGATTTCAGATCCTTCTAGACGATTAGCACGGTGCTTTGGGCCTAGGCTGAACGGCGATTCGAAGCGCCCATCATATTGGTTGAAACATCGCTTCTATTAGTGGTGACTGGCGGTATCATCACCAAACTCGTGACGTGTAGCCCTACGGCTACCGCCGTAGGCGTAGACAAGAAGTAAAGAAAAGCTGGGACGAAGATGCGGAAGATTATATTGATATGAAAACATGATGAACAAATGATAGACTCTATACGAGCGTAGCTGAAATGATGAACCTATACAATCAAAGATCAGCATGAGTGTCAGTTGCCGATTTCAGGTGCTGCTTGCTCACCCTTTGTCTTCTACAACATTCCTTGTCTTGGACAATACGGTGTACTGTCAAGCCTGGAGGTCAGTCTCTGTATGACGGACTTCATGGTATAGTGTCACTTACCCCTAACACCCATTCAACATCTACGCCGAGTTGTTGGCGAGTACCACTTTCAAGATGCTCATCGATCGTCACGACAGATCCTAACGAGCTATCTCGTGGAACCAGATGCTTTGGAAGATGCTCGATAAACTCCTGCAGAGTGTTATGCAGGTGTACCGAAGGTAAAGGATCGCTTCCTTCGCCTGCGCTTCCAGCCCAAAGCTCGATTCCTTTATCCCGAGCATAATCCTGTAGCTCTTGAGGTAAAGAATGGCAATCCGGTGTGCTCAAGCTGTTGACAGCAGGGGGCAGAACCTTTGCAGACCCGTCTACATCGAGGGAGTGTAAGCGCGTAAAGTTTTGAGGAGGAGAGTTGGTAGGGGGAGTCCTGATGAATTCGTTGAGAAGATCTTTGTCTGCCTTGCCCAAATGTGACGTCTGAGTCTTATTCGGCAACTGCTGGCCGGAGGTAGACATAGAAGACATGGTATCAGGAGTAGGATCGGGCGTCTCTTGGGCCATAGATGCAACTCCAGCTCCAGATCGCAGCGAATTATACGCAGGGATGGCGGTTTGAGATGTCGGAGGGCACGATTCAGTTATCAGTTGTAATAATGGCAAGGGTAGCGAAAGAACCCCAAGCTGTTTAGCCTGCGGCACGAGGCCTTCCATAGACTGCCCAATATCAAGTTAGCGGCTTTTGAGACCAAGATATCCATCGCAGCAACGCAACTCACCTGCCACAATCGTACCAGATCTTTTTGTTCTTCTTCACTAATCTCGCCCGCCTTGCCCTTGCGTCTTCGCTCCTCCTCTCGCTCAGCATCAGCTGCAAACTTGCTAGCCAACTTGGCACTTCCACAACTGGCCTGTTTAGATGAGGCTTCCCCTGCACCGCTAGAAGTGGTGTCCTCGCCCACGTATTCGATACCTTTCCATCCAATTAGGAATGTATCAATACGCGAGGCGGCACGACCGTTCCATCGCTTGTCCTTCGCCTTATAGTGCACCAAATTTCGAACCGCACGAGAGACTTGAGCTTTCTGTTGCTCGATCGAGTGCGTCTTTGGAGTCACTAGGTACATCTTAACGGTGATTTCTGCGTCATCAAATGTTGCCGATCCGCCTACTGATTCCTGAGTGATAGGTCCCCCAGTCGGCAAGATCCCGTTCACATCATCGATCTTATCGCTTGGATCGGGAATCATCAAAACGCCGTCGGGGTTCAGCTTGAAACTGGGTGGTTCTCGATCAAGAGCGGAGTGAAGAGAAGCGTGAATAAAGGACGGGATCAATAAGGCAGGTTTCTCGGGATGCGGATAACGGGGTTTCAATGGCGTTTGGGAGGTAGTGAAAAGAAGTAGGGACGAGGGCGTGTCGAGAGACGCTGCGAGGGAGCATCGTCAGCCTGTGGTTGCGACGAGCCTCACGAGATATCTTACATTGACTGTTACTTTCGTGCTGATGTCTAGTAGGAAGTGGAGGAGGTGCAGTTGTTGGCTGCTTAGGGGCTGGCTGTGTTGATCGTGCAGCGTAAACAGGAGCAGGAGCAGGGTTGCTTTGGGCGGTTTGAGCGTGTCGAGGAGGCAAGGGAGGCTGGGAAACGCCGGCCTTCTCTGCAGGTGCACTACGGGGTTGAGGAGCAGGCGTGGCTTTTGGGGCAGCCTTTACCTCCGCAGGGGGAGGGACCTCCTCACCCTCCTTGGGTTGAGCAATAAAAGCCTATAGACAGGTCACAGTCAAGACCTAGTTACGGGCGGAACTCGCTACAGGACTCACTTCTCCCATAACCTTCAACGCGACCGATCGCAAATATCTCTTCTTCTCTGTCACGTTCGTATCGTTCAAAACACGATCGCAAGTCTCTCGAATGACCGATTCGATCTCCATCTTTGCGCCCTTCCAGATGGTGCGCATGCCCTATCGGAAAGATATGATCAATTTTGTGCTGAAATATGTCCATATCGAGACAGCGTACCTGCTCAGCAGCCTGCTCCTCCAAAACCCGAATAGCTTCGGCGGACAGACCGGATTGTTCCGCCTTTTGAAGTTCTTCGAACACTTTCTTCAACTCGAGAGCTGACAATGCAAATTGTTAGCTTCCTTCTAGCACAACTTAGTCGAGTCACTATTCACCTGCCCTGAGAGTTGATACCCTGTATTTTCATGGCAATTTGTCAACAAGCGAGATCACGCCTGTCGAGTGATATCTCCAACTTACGTGTCCCCAATCAGATTGAAGTTTTGCCTAGCACTGTGGAACCAGCCAAACGGAGCGAACGTTGAAGAAGCTTGCCATTGCCTGGAGTAATATCATCTTGATTAGCAGAGCATTTCGGTTCGAAGTCGAAGATATCCGGGCTTACTGTGATTTCGAGATGTACGTCTGACCAATCGCTTGAAGCAATTCCCATCCGTAACTCTCCTTCACCAGATCGCTCGCTTCCAGCCGGCAGATCTCCTTGTATGATGACAAGACAACCCGATCGTTCTCATCCTTGGCACCTTCCGCGAAGATCGAGACCTTGTTGACCAAATGCTCAACTAATTTGTCAATTCGTTCTTTTCGGCTAGCATCCTTCTTCTCTGCGAGATCTTTCTGTCGCTGAGCTTTCTTTGCGACTTCCTCGGGCGTGAAGATGGGTTTGCCTTTGGCATCGACTGGTCGAGGACCGTTTGATGCCAGTTCGGCAGCTTCCTCCTGTTCGGCCTCCATAGCGTCCTTCATGTCTTTACCTACGAGAGAGAACTATGAGATAAATCGTCCAGTTCGAGCGCCATGTAAGCAACGTACCGATACTGATCTCTCCAACCAGATCTTTGAATCTGTCTCCACCAAACATGGTTCCAAGAACCACGTCTGCATCTTGGAAACCACCAGCTGGTTCGACTCCACCTCCTGCTCGCTGACCGTTGACATTGTAAATATGCCTCAAGTTTGGATCAGATAAGACCTAAATGAATTATAGTAATATAAGCTTCTCGATCGTGCAGGAAGACCCATAGGGCACAAACCTGATAGGCAATACTGAGGTCTTTGAACTAGTTGATGACGTTAGGTTAGCCTGATGACCTTTTGTAAAGCAATATACCGATATGATTTCACCTTCTCGTCTGCATCAGGATCACCGCGATTCTAAACATAAAACGGATTAGCACAGAGTTGGAAATCGTTGGATCGAGAAAGTAAAACTCACCTTATCCGGATGCAGCTTAATGGCCATCTTCCTATAGGCCTTCTTGACCTCATCCTGAGTAGCTTTAGGTGTTACCCCCAAAATTTCGTAATACGCAGTCTCTTTCGGATTCTCGTCCGTTCCAGGTCTACCTGACGATCCTCCTGCTCGTCCGGTACCTCCAGCTCCATACTTAGAGCCACCGGAATTCTCGGGCTTCCACGGGAAAGTGTTCTTGCACTTGACGCATCGAATGTGTAATTGTTTCTCGTACGAATGAGGTCGCTCGAAATCGAGTTCAGCCGAACAACTTGGGCAGGTAGCAGGTTCTCCCCGTAACCTGGAATCGACGACGGTGGGCATCTTGACTAACAAGACAGTACCTCTCGTTGAATGGAGTCGTCAAGGAGAGTGAATGAGCCGATCGAGTACTATAAGAACCACGAATATGCTCACGACCGACGAGCGATGATGCCATTTAGTCAGCATGCAGTGTTGAAATCGCGTAAAGAGATGAGATATGATATTCCCCCGTAAAGGTACTGCGATTCCGACGGGCGACGATAATCGGTGTATACATGTCATCGTTCCGCCTTCAAAGCTGCTCTACAATTTGCAATGATCAAGTACAACCGGCTTCCATAGCTTTTATCCCCTCTTGCATCTTTCCGGCTTCATAGATCGATATCCGTCCCTTTTGTTCGACCCCGAATGATTCGTCCGTTCTTGCTTGAGATGTCTTGAAGTTAAATGTATGAGTATGCAATGCGGACTATAGACGGGTTGGTATTAGAACAGTTCGAGGCATGCATCGACTGATGACTCAGTCGAACTAACCTTTTCTAAAAACTCTTCCTCAGGATGGTAATGGAATAACCCCGCTGTAACGGCCGGAGCATCCTTCTTCCCCTTTTTCGTCTTCTTTGAGGGAGGAGCTCTACAATGTCATATGCATCAGACTCTCCGGTTGCTGCCAAGGCTATTGACACCCAACGATGAGAGCTTGACTTACGCTTCTATCCCCTGCATGGCCGAATCTAAGTCATCATCCCCTACGTCCATCTTGTATACTCTCGATATCAACAAATAGTGAGTGAAATTCAAGCCTTCCGTGCCCTATTCGTTATATGGTAGATGTCTTGGATTAGTATCGTCATGGCAAGACCCCGAAAAGCCGTTGATTGCATTCACCTCCTTCTGAGCCTTCTCAACCTCGTCAATAGTCATTTTCCACATGGGAGGCATGATCTGGACCGGAAGATTGATCAGTCTCTCAGAAACTACCAAGGCTATCCGGTTCTTGGAGTTAGGTGAGGAGGTAGAGCTGAGTAGGTCTTTGAATGGGGAAGAGGTAGTGAATCGGGAGATGAGATATTCCATCAGAGGTTTGAGTGCGGGTTTGCTCTATGGCGTCGAACCGAAAGATTAGTCTTCGCATCAACATCATGCAAAAGAATCTTATTAAGGGGGCCACTCACATCGACGTTGGTCAAATCCACTAAACTTATATAAGCATAAGGATCCGTCTCCGTTCCATCCACCTTGACGGTAGATCCAATTCCCATATCCGAAGCATCTTTCAAAATGTGGGCTGCCAATGCGTGAACATCGAAGAGCTCAGAGTCGGAAGTGAATAGTTGTCGGAGTAGTCGCTTCAGGGCAATACTGTTCGCATGAAGGCGATGATATTGCTTGATGAGCTTGGTTGCGATGCGATAAGACGACGAAGACCTACTCGTCTACTTCAGGGTTGGGGTTGTAAAAGTCGAAATCAACGTTGATCATGCTCTGAGGCGATCATTCAGCACGATTATTCAATACTCATCCTGGTCCGATTCGTCTTACAACATCGCTCCCCTCATCATCGCTATCATCCTCCCTGTCTTTCCTCTTGATACTTGCAGCAGGTACAGCGGTCACTCCGTTAGGCATGTTTTTGTATTGGTCGGATTGTTATCAGGAAGGTTACGGATCGAGCTCCGCCCGTCAGAGGTCTAAGAGAAGCAAGAATGACGAAGATGGGCAGGAACGAGGTTGGTCGGTATGCGGATGCAGATCAGGAAATTCTGGGGGGATGGGTCACGTGCTTTCAAGGATCAACGATGCATACCGTTTTTCAAGCAGCATCGAATAGGGCGCAGTTTTAGGTCAAACGTATCGAGAGCGGACGAAATCATGATGCGTGAGATGCGTGATGCAGTGATGTGTGTATACATGCAAATGTTTGCATATGTACGTGTAGCGGAGCATATACGAAAATGCGGATAGATAGACGGATACACAAATATTTAATCAGAAGCAAAAGAGAAACACCTGAATCAAGCCAAAGTAGAGCAAGATCAGTTTTCGTTCTCCATAAATGAGCAGATCACATCTTCGTATTGGAGATTCGAGTCAGAGGTCGTTTTTGCTCAGGGAAGCGTATAAAGATAACCCTGGCGTACGGCTAAGTTGTGTCTTCAGACTTTGTCGAGACTGGTGCACAGCATAAAACATCATTCGAAGAGAGAAAGAGGGGTTGGGGGTAATATAGAGAGAAGCAAGCTCTTTACTCACGATTTAAATGGCGGGGGATGTTGTGGAACAGCGATACATCATGATGTTGAGGACCAATGACTCGGGATTAGCAAGACGACCACATGAACTGAGTTTGAGCAACGAGCTTATAGCAGAACGGTCACGGCCTTTGACAAGCGCGAGACTGGTGACTGGTGAAGCGCATCAGGGCGGGCCTGTAAATGAGTGACGTGTATTTATACTGATCTAGGAGATCTAGATTCGGATCGTCATGTTATAGGGCAGTACTTATACTGTCAAAGGGGACGTGGCTCAGCCCGCATTCATCTGCCCTGTCCATCGTATCGGGGCAACGGGTTGGTATTATTGACGCCATCGCCTGGCCCGCCACTACGGCTACTCCAGCCCGCTCTCTGATAGATGTCAATAATATAATGCTCGCATCTCCCTAACGGGCGATACACAAATGGGCGAAATACTCGTTGAAATTCGATCGGCAGTGTTGATGGTCGTCATTGGAATCTAGATCGATCTTATTATGAGGAAACACAAATTCTGTGGAGTCTCTTTCTCTCATCAATTACATATCTATGTACACGAATCTCTTTATCCCGAACTCTCTCTCTTCCTCCTTTCTATTCTATCCTGTTTGAAACCCGATATCGAATTATTGTCCGTTTAAACGCAGTGCAATTCTCCATCGGAATGGGTGTCTATCGCGATATCTCTGTCAGATCGTCTTGTTACCAACATGTTCAGCGATAGACTTACGACAAGACGCGCCAGCAGAGCTAGTAGGAGTTCCAGAAGTGGCGGCAGCAGCAGCAACGGATGAACTGGTAGAAGAAGCAGCTGGCATGGCTACGGCTCCTTCGTAGGCACCGATACATTGGTCACCACCTTGAGCCACCTCGACGGCGTACACATCTGAAGCGAAAACAAATCAGTTATTTATTCGCGCCGGACGCTGGGGACGAAGCTTACGGTTGGCAAAGTACTGCAAAGTGTGAGTGTTGTAAGGCGCAAAGGTAGCGTTCGTCTTGGCCAGGTTCAGGCAATCGGCATGGTCATCGGCGCTGAATGACGAAGAATTAGCAAGCGAAAATGCTTCGAATCGGAGATGGATCCACGTACTAGTGTTCGATCTTTCCCAAACCGACGGAAGGGACGTGGAACAATCGGTGCCTGTACGGCCCAAGGTGATCAGCTTTGATTTCCCTTGGGAGCTGAAGAGCAGGCGGTGATGACGTACATCAAGTCGGTGGAGAAGTAGTACGAAGGGGAACTTTGAGCGACGGTGTAACCGAAAGCACAGAACTGTTCGTTGTACTTCCTGTCGGTGTACGAAGCGTCGCAGATGACCTACCATGGCAAGAACTTCAGTCCAACAAGAGAAGACATCTAGCAAAGGGAAAAACATACGGTTTCAGAGGTAGCGTTCTCTCCCCTCCAATGACCCCTCCATCCGGGTTGAACGCAGTCTGTGTCAATCGTGTGTGAGCATCGTATATGCGAGTCCATTGTGCAAGAAAGCAATACTCACTGCCGTCGACATCATCACATCGCAGAAGGACCCCCTCTTTGTTAGATCTCATTAGGTTCTCGTAAGCACCTAGAACGGCGACGGAGTCCCCAGTACCAAAGTAAAGCTGATAGGTAGCATCATTGGGACCGTTCTGGTAAACGTCTAATGAAAAAGGTGAATAGATTTATAGCTTGCTTGTCAGCAAATATGCGGAGACAGAACTGACATCGTTGGGCGAAGGCGGCAAGCTCAAAGGTGTCGCTGTATTCCATGCCAGATAACCGTCAGTCGTGATGGTCGAAACGCAGACATCAGGCGACTTACGCCAAAGCTTTCTTCAACTGACGAGTTTGGGTAACGTTACAGCTGGAGTGGATGGTGACCTCCTCAGCATAAGCGGTCAGAGCACGCCTATCGAACTTTTGAAGAGTAGGAATGACGGGGGTTGCAAGGACCGCTGGAACAAGCGCGGCAAGGGCAAGAATTGTAGAAGCAATCATTATGGTGGGGTTGTTGTTAGCTATGGACGATTATTGACAGGTGGTTGTAATACTCAGACTGACGAAGGAGGCATTGTTGCGAAGGTCGAATATATACTCGGTGTATGACCTGGCTCTGATCGGCGACTACGGTAGCTGTCAGAATCTACGGTCAACCCTGACTGTTCGCCAAGCCATACACGCTTGACATTCACTCGCAATTACTGCTCCCAAAATATTTGCACCAAGAACATCCGACTTGTTCGGATGGTCGATCCAGTATGGCAAGAATTGAACCATGACCGAACACATGAACCCGCGCGATTTTTGCATTGCCAAGCTGAAAAACTGCCGCGGATCAACCTGAAACGCGGCGTTCCCTTGGCACATGACCGCTCTCGGGGGATTCTTTCGGAGTAACAAGTCCTCATTCGAGGTTGTGCAACAGTTCATCTCGGTTCTCGTTCGTTCAGGTTTGAAATGTCTACCGAGCATGTCACTCGAAATATTCTTGAACTAGGGGTAATCACGGATCGAGGCGTGATCATGGTGGCTGATCCAACTGAAGTGTTTCTTGGCATTAGTTCCCGAGCGTTAAGGATCTTTCTCCATGGGAAGGAAGTGTCGCATGTACAGTAAGTCGCTTGAGCTCTGCCTACTTGGCATTAGGGTCATGAATGTAGAGGAGCAGTCACGTTGTAGGAAATAAAGCATTGCAGCCCATGTCAGCTTTCGCTTGAACCCATTGCAGTTGTTGTGTAATACTTCCCAATTCAAGTTTAATCGAGAATGAAGTTGCTCCTCCTCCCTTCATCTGTCCTCCTCTCAGTTGCCATTTCTGTTCAAGCTCAAGGATGGGGTTCAGGAATTACTGAAGCAGGATCATGGGGATCGACGATCGAACCTGGTTGGGGAGCTACACCTACTGCCGCTATTGGCGCGCAGCCTACTTCGACTGATCTCACAAATATCACGGCTCCTTCTGGTCAACAGTGTACCTGGCGTGAGTTGATCACCGAGTCATCTGGTTGCATTGATAGAGAATGCTGAAAGACTTATATATATCATAGACGAGACTCACTATGATTGCGAGTCTCTGGAAACCGCTACAGAGGAAGAAGATTCCGGTGACTGTATCATTCATGGTACGTCCTTTCTTCTTTTCACGCTTCACTTGAACTCACACACGTACTGATGCTTTCCTTACCTTTCATAGTTGGTCATCATCACGGAAACTGTTCTCCCGAACAACTCGCTAGCTGTGATACGACCTCGGTTTCAAACTATAACAAACCCCTCCACATCGGGTCCATCTTTATCGTCTTTGTCACATCTGCTCTTGGGGTGATTATCCCTCTTGTAAGTGGCAGGAGAAGAGGAACCAAGGCGGATGATGCGGTAGGTAAAGGAAAAGGCATCATGGGTGAAGTCTTTTTCATTGCGAAACACTTCGGGACGGGGATCATCTTGAGTACTGCTTTCATTGTAAGTCCTACTTTACTCTGAAGATCGTGTTTTTTACTGATAGAGCGGATGACACGGTAGCATCTGTTATATCACGGTTTCATCATGTTCAACAATTCATGCATCGGGACACTATCCTACGAGGCCACGGCCCCCGCTATCGCCCTCGCCGCAGCATTCCTTACCTTTCTTCTCGACTTCTTCGGAGCGCGACACCTTGGTCGCAAACCCCCAACGAGCCCTGATGAAGGTACCATCTCCCCATCTTCCTCCAACCTAGCTACAAGGGAGTCCAAGATCCCCCACACGAATCCCAACGCTCCGGATTTCTTGGAACTAGGTCACTCGCATCATCTTTGCAGTAACGAGGAACAGAAATGGCAAGTCGCGGTGCTGGAGGCGGGAATCATCTTCCATTCCATCATGATAGGGGTGACATTAGGGGCATCGGGTGGGAATGGATGGACAACGCTGTTGATCGTTATCGTTTTCCATCAATTCTTTGAGGGTCTTGCGTGAGTTCACCTGTCTTTAGACCAAGTGACGGTGAATTTGATGAAAGTGTGAATAGATTGGGAGCGAGGATCGCTTTGTTGAGTTTCTCAAGTTGGTGGAAACCCTGGGCGATGGGAATGGCATTCATCGTGAGCCTATCCTGGTCTCTCGCAGATCATGGTTCAAAGATCTGATTTTATACTTCGACTTTAGTTGATCACCCCTATCGGGATCGCAATCGGAGTAGGTGTGCATGATGGGTTCGCGCAAAACGGAAAGGCCGCTCTCCTCTCCGTCGGGATCCTTAATAGTATTTCCGCTGGAATTCTGGTACGTAGCCTGAGCTACTTTGACTTTCACTTGAATCAGTGCTTACTACTTCGTTTCTTCTTGTGAACAGTTATACGCGGCATTCGAACTCCTCTCGACTGATTTTACGAGCGGTGGACTGAAACGAGCTCCTATCGGGAGAGTCTTGGTAGCACTTGCAGCTCTGGTCTCGGGAATGATCTGCATGAGCGTGCTAGGGAAATGGGCCTAGACGCATCACAACCTTTGATAGATCAGATTAGGATAGACAATAGGACTACAGGATGATTAACATAATATGACCACTATACTCTTACGATACATACAATACATTGGTGATGAGGACTGGTCCACCATGTGCAACGATTTGATCCGTCCCGTCTTTGACCCCTCCGATGTCAGTATTATTCTCCGAGTTGAGGGCACAGCTCGACCTTTACGCGTTTTCTTCTCGCTCCCGGATCAGTTGCGCGTATCTTCTGGCAACACGCATGGCTTCTAGAACGCGTTTCACACTGGTCAACATCCTGGTTGCGTGCAGGGAAAGGACGGTCGGAGATGATCGAGGTTGCCTTTCAGGTGGTTCTTGGAGCATGAGATGGGCGTGTGATAGGATACGGATCTACGGATCAATCCATTGTCTGAGTAATTGTCGCAGTTCACCCGTGAAAAGCGATCGTGATCGGTTAAAAAGAGGCGAAGTGATCAACGTCCTTTGGGTTTTTCGTAATTGATGGAGACTTTGCACTTTGCCCACTTTTACTCGTATCACAATAATGTTCCTCCGAAAGGTCAACCTCCTCTCCCATTCCTGCCATTACCCTTCTCTCTAGATCTCTCTACTCGTCAGACTGTATCACCCGGCGTTGATATATAAGGCTAGATCTCGTACTTGACCAAAAGCGATTCCTCAAACCCCCTCATAAAAGCAAAACAGAATCAACCCGAAATCCAACGAAGAACGGACTACTTCAGATCAGGTGAGTGATATATAGTCGATGCTCTTGTCCTACTATCCTGTGATCTTTGGGTGCCCCTATCCTATCTCTCTCCACGCGTCGGAGTCATCCTATGGATGGACGTCAGCCACGTTGGCTGCTCACACCATTCCTAGTCCCCTGACATCGCAATCGCATCATATCCCGTGCTCGACGCTCGAAATCATGTCGTCACGTCCGAAAACAACACTAGTCTAGGTTGGATTCCTGATAACGGATGAAAACCTAACTAGCATGTTGATCACAATCAGTCGTCCGGGTCTAAGGGCGATAACGGGTCCGCCCCGGACACAGAACGAGAAGTGAAGTGGGACTGCCAAGTAAAGAAGCAGTGAAGCTGACCTATGACTTTGTAATCTCGTATCTCATCTCTTTCCTCAGTGGATCGACGCAAACTGCTGACATCGAAAAGAAGATCTCTCACACTTCGTTCTGCGTCCCAGGCAAAACCGGCATCAACTCGAAACACCCCTTCTCCATTCCACCGCAACGCGACAAGCCACATCAGGGACACGTGGTTATCTCCATCCCATCTCTCCCCGTCTCGGCGTTCAAACCAGAAATCGAGCGAGCGAGAAAAAAACAGCGCCCCTTCGAGCTAAGAAGAGGACTAGAAAAGCAGGTGACTTGGGGGACTTGGTGCTACTCGGTGAGTTTTCTGTTTGTTGCTATGACCGCGTTTCGGTGGTGGAGCTGTCGGGAGATACGTGCGTTCTTCGGGGAGGATGATGCGTTTCTGATCGTCATGGTTGGAGAATTGAGAATGGAGTGATGAATTGGGAAGTGGTACGACCAGCTCCATGTGATCAGAAACACGGGAAAGACGCATAATCCCAAGTAGGGATGGAATAGATACCGGTGCATCCGGGTAAGCAGAAAAGCCAAACGATCGACGGATTAGAAGGACGGCTTGATGTCGACTCTAGGCGAGATGGTTCTCGGGGCTGTCTCTGTGGTGCTGCATTTCGCTAGGACATGCCGATCGTCGAAACAAACGGTTCGACGGGTGTTAGCCGGTGGGAGGAAAGGCTCTGACCGGTGGCTATCGAAAATGTCAGGCTCATTTTTCCGAAAAAGAGAGCTCCCAGTTGCCCAGTCGTCCTTTCTGCGCGCATGGGACGGGGGTTGTGCGGTCTGATCACTCGAAATCACGGAATCAGATGAAGAGATCCACCTTTTTCCCACCGAGATCAGCCGAGCCTACGGCGGGTACCCGTTCGAACTAGCAGCGTACGAGACTTTGCCGTAAAGCTCAAGAGAGCGAGACATGCGAGTCCGTGAGGCTGGCAGAGGTTCTGCGGAAAAAAAAGTACGGCATGATCTATGGCCATGTGTTCCTGAGCGAGTGATGCGGAGCTGTGACGAAAGTTGGAAACAGGGGGGGAATTGCATGCATATACATTGGAGGACGATTCAACCCCACTCATTGGGCCTTTGCCTCGACCTACACATTCCTCGCTCTATGAAGTGTTGATCTGATTGACATACTACAACCTTGCTAATCCATCTTGAACTGTACAACATTACTTCCATCTGCGACATCTTACTCTCGAATCGAACGTGAACATCTACCCCGACAGACCACCGGACTCTGTACCAAAACAACACTAGACGGATCGTACTTTTCCATACTCGAAATAGCACATTCAACTCGGTTCTTGTGGCCTCTACTACTACTTGGCTCCTACTGTGAGTATGATCGAGACGACACATCGTTCGCTGCAAGACGGTCGAAACTGACGACTTCCCCTTTTCCCGTATTGCCTGTTTTTTCCAGCTGTACATCTACCTACTTGCATTATTAGCCAACACTCCACAATTGTAAACGATCAACTAGATCTTTGCTACCACTCAACTACTCTTCTACATACCTCTTGCAAAATACTCGAATCAATCCGTCAACGACATGACAACCGCACTTCCCATCCGCCAAAACAACCCTACCCCTTCTCAAGCAATCGATACCAAGCCTAAATCTAGCTCCCCAAGCCGACCTTCCATCTATCCTATCTCTCCCAGTAGCAATGCATTGTTTGCCGATCATCACATGGGTGGAAGTCCCATGTCATTCGGAATGAGCTTTACGGGGGCGGGTGGAATGATGAAGAGCTTCAAGCAAAGTTTTCTTGCAGGGGGCAGATTCAGTCAAGGTGATCGAGCTGGATTTGGAAGCTACAAGAATGGAACGGGTAGCTTCATCGGTTATATGGATGAGTCAGTCTTTATATACCGCCGTCCTCCTCACTGCGAGAATTCAACTGACATGCGTGTATTTCTCTGACCGGATATAGAACCCTCGATGGCTCCGATGGATTCCTACACTCGTCTGGTGACCCAAACTACTCTTTCTCTTTTACTGGCCGAAATGGGTCTTTCCGCTCTCCTTCAGCTTTGGGTATCCCAATTGTATTGGGAAGCTTCCAGGGCGGCCAGAGTTTCGGAGGAGGTAAAAGTCTAGGAGGCATGAGTATGAGTGGGAAAAGCTTGACTGGGTCGACCAACTGGGGACGAGTCAAGAGCAATATCATGCAGAAGGAAGCCGACTTCGTAAGTTGACGTTATTCGTTCCAACCGAGGCTCGACAAGCTAACACAGTCCGGTTTATCAGTGCAAAGATTTCATGTGCTGTGGCAAAGACTTGGGCAACCTGCATGACCTACTGGAACACGTAAGCTGCTCCTGCTGTGTACTCCCCGTTTCAGGCGTGTCCTTAATAATAATCCTCACATAGTACGAAGAAGCTCATGTCGTAGTTGTCAACTCCCCTTCTTCCGCGTCTCAAATGGATCTATCACTCGATATGGATGCAGACAGCCGCTGGGCATACGGAGGAGACGAGTTAGACGTTGATATGGAAGCACTAGATGAAGAGTCACCTTCATCTGGGAGTGACACAGCTACCAACTCTACTCAAACATCTCCCGTGCCTGGACATGCCGTGCCTGGACATGCCGTGCCTGGAACTGGACCACAAAGCGCCGCTGGATTGGCCATGTCTTCTGCTCTGAAGAAATTGGCACTGGATGATGTGCTGAACTCGTCAGCTACTGCTCCTCCTCGCAGCAACACTTCTTCCTCCAAAAGTAGCGACAATAAGTCGTCCGATGATATATCTGCGTTTGACAGCTATGTCATCTCGTCTCCTCCAAGGGCAATGGAACCCGACTTTTCCACCAAACCCCGTGTTAGGAGCACCAACCTGGCCGCGTCTCGCCGGGCTCTACATGGAGGAATTAACGGACGACCTACCAACGAAACGCCTACCAAGAACGCCTTTGGTCTGAACGTAAGACGTCAGTCCCCTGAGCCAACCAAGACTACCACCGGTTTCACTGCTGTTGCACCGAACGTCTTGTTCACAAACAACCTCGCTCAGCCCGCAGCCCCCGCTGTCACTGAAGCCGTTGCTACTGGCGCACCGTTGTCTGAGTCTCCGTCACCTGTCACCTCCAATGCCAAACCTGTGGGCTGGAAGGTTCCTGCTACAACCAGTGCTTCTACCGACGTTACGCCTCAGCCGTCCTTGTTCTCCACTCATCGACCTTTCCGGTGCCCTCAACCAGGCTGCCAAAAATCTTACAAGCAGGCTAACGGTCTCAAGTACCACATGTTGAAAGGTCAATGCAACTTTGAAGTACGTGACGCTATGGAATGGGCCGGTTTGACCCAAGAGGAGGCGGAAGAACGGGCCAAGCCGTATGCTTGTGCTGCTGGAGATGGATGTCTCAAAAGATATAGACAAGCCAACGGTCTCAAGGTAAGCCTTTTTCATTGTCATACTCCAGTCTGATTTCGCTAACCGTATGACTGCGCTTAGTACCACTACATGAACTCTGGTCTACACGGCGAGATCGGCCTTATCTTACTCGCTCAGGGACAGCATCCAATGCCCAACATGAACCCCAAAGAGACGAAACCGCGACCAGCTCCTCACCCAGCTGCTGCTCGTCCTGGTGCCCGAGCTGCTGGACTCGCTCCTGGTGGCTGGATAAAAAATGCTGTCAAAAGCAGTGGCAAGGAACTCGGTCTTCCTTTGACTGGGACCGATAATCCTCGCCAACGAACAGGAGAAGACGCCGTTCTTTTCAGCACGGATGAAGCGCTCGCTCTATGAACACGATGTCGAACAACAAATCAGCCATCGCCTGCAACCCGGTTCTCAATACTGTTATACTTCTAGTCTCGGTTTGTGCAACTATCAAAAAACATACCACGTTGTACTTCGGCTCTACTCCCTTTGTGCAACTCGCTCTTTAAAGCGTAATATGTATTCTGAACGACTATGCTGGCATGATACATAAATGTCTCGATTGATATAACCCTTGCTAATCTACAGCATATTGCGTCCAGACTGGTGTATCAGCTCTCATCCATCCTTTCCGCTTCTTCTTCGACAGCTGGCAAGGCCAGATTGGAAGCTAACAGGGGAGAAGGAGTTGGATTACCTTGTGTTTCCACTAGAGGGGTTTCGACAGGTTTCCTCCTTCGTCTTGGTATTTCCCCCAGGATTTGGTTCTCAATCTCTTTAGTAATTCGCTGCTCCCGCCTCTTTGCCCGTGCTTCTGCGACAGCCTGTAGATGGCTGTGATCTGTAGGGTTCCGTTTTGCGAGAAAGGGAGCCTTTGGCAGCATGTTGCGTGTTGGCAAACCGTCAGCAGGGATCTCGAATCCGGTCTCAGTCAAGGAGAGTAGTGGTTCAGCTGGTATGGGATCAGTTGTGTTGGAGGGTTCTGGCATTGATGGAAAGGATCGACGTGGGAGTGTAGGGATTCTTGTTATAGGAGGGCCCGGGCGTTTCTTTGGTTTCCCAGCTTTTGTTAATCCGTAAGGTGCCCAAGCTTTAAACTGCTCTGGCGTCATGTTTTGCACAGCATCTTGCTCGTCTCCTCCACCAGCTTCCAAAGCCGCTTCCGCAAAGTTTCCCAATTGATCAAGTTCTATTTCATCATCAATTTCCAGCGTCCGGTTGACTTGATCTCTAGCTATCATTGGTCGGAATGAAATTCGCTTGTCCGTCCGTGCAAATGGTAAATGTGTAGATATAGTAGGATCATCAGGATCTAAGTTGTCATTAGCAACCAGTAAGCATACTCAGCTAGCCGTTAATGTAGCTTGTTGATTCAAGATAGACATACCTCGCTTAGTCTGGAACAGTATCTCACTACCGATGAGCTGATCATGATTTCCCCGGAATACGTTGTTTCCTATCTTGATCCATGGCGTTGGTGTATCCAGACCCTACTCAATAAGAAAGTTAAGATGATAATGTAGAGAATCCTGATTGGTGATTCACCCACCACCAGCTGACATTCCTCCGCTTTCATCAAGACTGTAGGCATGAGATGATTACCTAGGTCCATAGTCACATATAGCTGATTCGTAAATGAAGTAAGCAAGGGACCTCCTGCAGCGCTAATAGATCTCACCTCTTCCTCTACATCTTCATACTCTTCGTCATTGTCATACTTGACCCAATCGTCTTCTTGTACTTGCTTCCATCCGGGGCCAAGTAAAGAGGAAGCTTCACCTGGAATATAGTCTTCGTCGATGTGCGGTTGGACCATCGCTTCCCTGAGTTCTCCCTGGGAAGTTAGTTGAGAATTGACAGAATAAGCGTCCTGACTGAAGAGAACAGATGTAAAGCCTATCACGTAGTGTAGCTAGATCTTAGGAACTAGTTACGATTGCTATCGAGACCTATCCAACTGTCCGGTTAAATTCGAATCTTGGTGAAGCGGAGTTGTCCGAGGACAGAATTGGACAAGATCAACAAAGCGCAACCTGATCAAGCACAGTCCAAAGGATATAGATAGATATATGCGACAACGACCACTCTAATCCTCAATTGATGAGGCATTCTCCCCACCGGACCATACAATCCTCAATCAACCGAATTCCCAGGACTTCAGACCGAAGGCGAAACGAAGAACGTTTTGCGTAACAGAATTGAATCCAAGCTAGATTTAAGCGGCTCGGGTCTGCCTGTACTCGGACTCGGCAGCAGTGGCGGCTTCTGCAAGCTCTTCCTGGATGTTCTGTGATATGGTTGAAATCAACGATCAGTCGGAAATTCCAATACAAGCGGCATGCATCCTTGACTTACGGAAAGAGTCTCGGCAGCGGTGCTGAAGAAAATCAACTGAGCGTTAACAAGATTGGACAAGTTCTGGAGAGGTTCAGGCTATTTGCAAATATCCGACCTTTTATCAGTCTGATTAGCCTCGATGACGGCAATATGGGATACCCACGTTCTCCAAGACAGCCTTCATCAAACCAATAGCAGTCTCGGTCATCTGAACCAACTTGTCTTCAGCTTCTTCTACCTGAAGACGGTATTGCTCCTGCTTGGGCGCAGCGGTAGCCTTCATACTATGTCCGATGAGATGGGTCAGCTTGTAGATAGATAGCAACGGGGCGGTGTATGAGCGAGTGACTCACGCGGCACGAGCAGCATCCAGCTCCAACCTGGCAGTCTTGACGTTCGCCCTCGCCTTCATGGCCAAAGCAATAGAAGAGGACAACGTGGCTTGCCAAGGGTTGATGAATTTGTCAACGATGACTTGATCTTGCTGAATTCGAGCATCTCCAACCTAAAACGCAAAGTAAATCGATTGTTCAGCGTACCGAACAATAATCGACGTGTATACAAGCCCACCTTCTCCAGAGCTTCGGCGTAGGTGTTCAAACCCTTGCCCAATCGGTCTTCCAATCCGACGTTCAAAGCTCCGGCCTTAGCGGCTCGGCTCAAGGCGTGGGGTAGGGTCTTGGGTGGAGGAGGGGGAAGGGAGGTAGGTTCGGCAGGCATGGGCATGTTGACGGGAAGATTCTATATCATAGTGATGGATAGTCCGTACATTTAGCAGCGTTATAAGAGAAGGGTGGAGCGGGATAATTTACCTTCAAGTTGTTATGAGCGAAGGAGGACCATCCTTGAGAGACAGTCTGACCGAGCTCAGTCATAGATTCGGTGATCTGGGTAGGGTAGTCATACTGTGATATGATCGTTGTTTCAGTCAGACCCCCAAGACGGCGGTGATATCAGGATGACTTACGGACTCGGTCTCGTGAACCTTAGTAATCCTGATCAGTTGGGTCAATCAAAATCAGCACGCATATCGATGCTACAAGGTTGAAAATGACTTACTTAAGCATTCCCTTGTGTAGGTTGTACAAAGCATCTACTCTAGCCTCCAAAGCTTTGTACTCGGCAGGGAGTCTATGCCATCAAGGAAGATGTCGTTTCATTTCAGCTTCCGGAGTGTAACAAGTCGTCTGTTTGGCTTACTCGGTAACATCGTTAGGATCGACCTGACCAAACCTCTCCCTAGTGCTCTGTACAGTGTTCTTGATGTTCTTGTTAATCCCGGAGAGATCCACGGAAGCGACAGAGGAGGCAAGGGATGCTTGAATTGATTTCCAGCTGTAATATCAAGGGATGAATGGTATGAGCTGGCATCCGCAAGATGCATGTCCTCAGCATGTTTCCCAATCAGTCAAATACTTACCTTTGCATTCTGAAGATGGGTACTGCGAGGATGAACGTGAAGGTTTACCAAGATCGCCAACAGGGATACCTGAGCGTAGATAACCAATAACCAAGCTATGATGTATATGGTTATCGATAGATGCTGGTCGCGTGTTAGCGCGCTCGACTAAGGTTCATTCTCATCCGCAGGAAGCTCGAAGCAGATCGTCTGTTTCTACCTATAGATGGTGTCTCAAACGCACAGATACAATCTCAACTAACTCATACAGCTTCATCATGTCCGCCTTAAGCAAACTAGAATATATTTCTATCCCCTCTTTCCTGCCATCTTTTCTCCCAGAGCGTAAGAAGGTGATGCCTGTGGACTAGCAACGCCGTCCAACAATTTCTAAAAAACTCATGTCAGTCGGAAGTTGGCTCACAACAGACATCATTCAATAAGCAACTTACTCCTCCATGGAAAGTCTGCATCTCATCTGGCCCAAACAGCGCGAACTGTCCCTTTCCAGGTCCCTTTGGACCCCCAAAGATCCTCCCTGCCTCGCTTCTCGTCGATTGCCTCGTATCCGCCTCATCCCTGTGTCCACCCGTCATAGTCTCCGTAAAGTCTCCTCCTTCCGGCACATCCGCAGGTCCAAGGGTATCATTTCCGCCATCATGAGCGTATGTTTGTGAGAGAACGGGAGGCATCTCGTCGAGAGAATCATCGAAAGACTCCTCCAGGAAATCTAGTTGATGAACGGTCGAGCGTCTTGGCATCCCTACGGTAGAAGTATCGGGATCTTGTCGCTGCGTTTCTTCCCCTTCATCCTCCAGGTCCTCTTGTTCTTGACCGAATGACCCTTCTTCCGCCTGAACATCCCCGACGAAGGAAGACCCAGCTTCAACCGATAATTCTTCCATTCCACCTTCCAACCCGGACCTCTCCGCACCCAGCCCAAACACGTCCCCGGCCATCTCAAGTTGATCCTCCTTTCTAGACTCTTCCATTTGCATTCCCCTCCTTCCACTCATCCTCTCAAAGGCGGGGGGGCTAGGCATAACTGGACTGTCCATCCCCTCCATAGCCATAAGATCCCTGATGACCGCTCTCGCCGCATCCTTTGCAGGGGTCTTGCTGATAGCCCGAGCGGGCAGGGAAAAGTTCATAGTGACAGGCGGGGTTCCGAGGACATGATTATCCGGAATCGAATCGAGAGAATCATCGAAATCTAGATCAAAGTCCGTTAACCTAGATTTCGCCTGACTAGATACCTTGAATTGAGGTTGACGGATAGGTTTCTTTGCCGTACTTGTTAGACCGAAATCGATCGGTCGGATTTTTGGATTGAGGGGTGTATTTCTGAGATCGGCAATCCCGTTCCAAGCTTTACTGGACGAACCGGATGGTCCAGCTGGGGAGAAAGGGTTTTGTCTCGCTCGAGGAGAAGAAGGTAGATTGTTTCGCTCAGTATTTCCTCGTTTCAGAGCGTGGACCTTTGATTTAGGCAGGTCAGGAAGCTCGTTGCTGGCCGTTCCTGCTGTCCCTCCTAAGTTGTACGAGCTGGATAGATCCCCCTTTCGGCTGATCAGGACGGAAGGCTCCTCGTCATATCCCTCTGGCATTTCGTACCCCCTATTCCCTCTCTCTTCTCTAATGGTCTCATCACCCCTGTCGGAAGCATCGGGATCGATCATGCTTCCTCCCGCCGTACTGCTCATCCCATCATCGTTCCCCAATACGTGCTTCATCTTCCTCTCCAAACTGGCCAAAGGGCTGTCCATACTACTCATCCCTTCCGCCCAGTCGTTCTCCCCCTGCATGCCATGATGTCGAGGAAGAGGAGTAGATGTAACAGGATTCCCGTATAAGAACGAATGCTCTTCAGGAGTCATGGCCGTTCGGTCAAGGGATTCTTCGTGGTCCGTGTAGGTCTCTTGTTGATGCGTCGTCGACGCATCTCCGGCCGTTTCACTGTATTCGCCTGGCACCGGGACCCGTACGGATGCCGCAGCCTCGAAGAAGGACTTCCAAAACTAAAGGTAGATGGTCAATCATTTCGATCAAGGATAGTAACGGTGGTAAGAAACATACATGAGCTGCTTCTCTAGTTGGTTCACTCGCTAACCCAAACCTCTTCACACTGGGTAATATCTTGCTCGTAACGACATCATGGAATCTCGCAAAGTTGTGGTCGATGTCTTGTAGTAACAGAGTGTTCAATTGTTCGATCTGCTCGATTTGAACGCTAGTAAAGAGGAAAGGCTATCAGCGTAGTCGGATACAGGGTTCAGGTTGAACATACCTGATCGGGTCGTCCGGGTTGACATTCGGCACTTGAAAGAACGGGTGTTGTCTCAATCTATTACTCATAGCTACAAAGATGATTCCTGAAGGACTATCAGACCGATTTCGCCCCAAGAGATTGGATGACGAAAAATCAGTGTGTGCATGCAGGACGATATCAATAACAAGAATGTTGTTGATGTTTCAAGCTCGCCAGGCGACGCGTACCTGTTCACGATCGGGGTGACGTGTATATACTCGTCACAAATAGGTACTGTGAGTATCACCTCTCTATCGACCTCTTACGCATCATTCAAGGCCGCGAAAGCGATTCAATTGAAGGGATGAGATCAACGTCAAACGTACGACTTACACCCTCTTTCCTTTTCATCGATACATCACTTACGGACGAACCAACAACATGTCCGTTAAAGACCCAATCTCTGGAGGATCTGACAACCTCGGATTCGACTTCACGAACCATGCAAGGAATCAGTTCTTGGGTGCTAAGATGGGTGGATTACCTAAAGGTACGCTTGATAGTCATTGCCTCGACTGCTAGGTTATCAGTCACTCATCTCGAGCCTTTGAACCTCGGACCCGTAGCTACTTCAACTGGAACTACTATTGTAGGAGTAAAGTACGGTGGAGGAGATTCAGGAGAGGAAGAAGGAGTTTGTCTGGGAGCCGACACCCGTGCAACTGGAGGACCCATCGTTGCTGATAAGAACTGTGAGAAGGTATGTCATCGCTCCGGACTTCAGGATCGTCTTCCATAGCTTATACTCGAGGATTTGATTTGTGATGGTAGATCCATTACCTTGCCGATCACATTAGGTGTTGCGGAGCAGGTACCGCAGCGGATACCGAATTCGTCACCAACTTGATCAGCAGTAACATCGAAGTAAGCCCCATCGATTCCTTCATATAGAAAACCCTTCTGATCGTACCCTCCGTCCTCTAGCTTCACGCCCTCTCAACTAACCGCAAACCTCAAGTCGTAACCGCGATGACCCTTTTAAAACAATACCTCTTCCGATACCAAGGTCACGTTGGTGCTTACCTAGTTGTCGGGGGTGTAGATCAGACGGGGTCTCATCTATTCACCGTGCACGCTCATGGTAGTACGGACAAGTTGCCTTACGTCACCATGGGAAGTGGAAGTATGGCGGCTATGGCGGTGTTCGAGAGCGGGTTCAAGGAGCACATGAAGGTCAGTATCGTTTTCCCGATCGATCAAACCTGGCCCGACGTCATTACTGATTGAGAACTCATGTTGGCCCGAACAGCGACAAGAAGCCATCGACCTGGTCGCCCGAGCGATCCGATCGGGAGTTTTCAACGATTTGGGTTCAGGTTCAAACGTGGACGTCTGTGTGATTACCAAGGACAAGACGGAAATGTTGCGTAATTACGAGATGCCCGTGAGTAATCGAAGCGCCCTTATTTCATTCTCAATTCGAAGCGGCTGACCACGAAATTCTGCGATCAGAATGAACGAGGCGAGAAATCTCGAGCTTACAAGTTCAGGAGAGGTACGACGGCTTGGACAAAAGAGGACGTGAGGAGTTTGATCGTCAAGGAAGAAGTCACTCCAGTCATGCCTGCCAGCGGGATGGCTGCGACGGAAGCGATGGATGTTTCGTAGTCACCTGTTACTAATTGTGGAAGGTAGAAGACGCGCTGTATACTTTACGTCATGGGAATGTCATTATTTACGAACACGAACTTGAGATGGGATTGGGGACATGATAGTATAGGAGCGTAACCTATCATATTACAACAAGGCCCTTTTCCTCATGCCTTGGTCTCAGACGTCATGATCGCATGAGAGGCATCTGGCTACTCAGGTCCGCAATTTCGCGATCAGCGATCATATCACCAAAACACTCGATCATTTCGACTAACCTTTTCGGCCTCGGTTGTAGAAATAGCTTCTTTTTGTTGAGCAATGAAGGACTCAGCATCAGGAGTGGGCTGAGTCTTGGCCTTCTCGGCTTTCTTCTCTTGCTGTAAAGCGAGACGGAGTTGGTCAGAAGTGTTTCATCATTTTATCGGACTCAGGGATGGTCTCACCTTGCTCTTCTTAACAAACTTCTGAGGAGGTGGTGGTGGTGGGTAAGCAGCTTTCTCAGCATCCTGGAACTCCTTATCCTCAGCAAAGATTTTTCGAACAGGCTCCAGAAGATCGTTGATCATATCCATCGTGATCTTCTTCAGATCGGCAGGATGAAGAGCACCACTGGCGAAATCGTCCTCCATCGTTTGGTAAGTAGTATAGTGTACGTCCCCGCCGAACTTCTCGTCTCGAAGGATGCTAATCAGGCTTCCTTCAGGTGCATTGGGTCCTACAAAGATCTTCTTCCGGTTCTCAGCACTTGCAGCGTTCTCACCCCTCTCGGTCATCTGAGCTATCCGCATGGTCTGGAGAGGGAACAAGACGGCCTTGTGGAACGCCAAGATTCCGTTATCCACAATGTTCTTCTCCTCACAGAACGCCGCCTTGATTTTCTTCTTGACGTCCGCAGCAGAGTCAAGGAAGTCTATCTTTGAGTTGGGGTCGGATGAAGACATCTTTCCACCGGCCAGACCGGGAACCATCGAATTCATCAAGTGAGCTCGTTTAGCGTAGCCTAGTCGTGGTAGACATTCCTGCGCCATGGTAAAGATTTTCCGCTATTTTTTAGCAAAAGTCAGTAGATTTCGCCGTTCTTCATCGATCACAATCGAAACGCACCTGATCGACACCTCCGAATTGGAAATCTACTCCCAAGTACTGTTCGTCCAAAGCTTGCATTCCAGGGTACAACAGACTGCTCAAGAAGGGCGAGTCAGACTGCTTGACAACCTCTGCTCCGGCCTTGGAAGCATCGTGCAAGGAAGTTATAGATGCTAGTCTACTCATGCGATCATGAGGATCAGGGTCGCCGATACTTCATTTGGTTCGTGAGAGCGTCGACTGACCGGTAGTTATCCAAGTTGTACTCTTTACTCAACTGGTAATCGCTCCCGGTGATAAATCTCAATCGATCCGTAGGTACTCCGAGGGAAGTAAAGACAGCGTGCAATAATTTGGAGTAGTAGGCGACTCGGTGGGCCACAGTCTCGAAGGTAGCTTTCCCAGCATCGAGGAAAGCGTGGATCTAGCAAAGGAATGTGAGGAAGGGTTCGAAAGCAGAACTTCCAAATATGTCACTTACATCTGGTCAGGAGAGACATCACGACAAGAGATTATGTCAGTTAGATACCGACTGGCAAGCTGCCCTGGAAACTCACCGGCAAGGAGAATCTTGACCTATGCGTGGTGTCTCAGTCAGTATAGCAGATATGATGAAGGAAGTTCGAATGATTTTTACATACCTCTACGCCGGCCTGCAGGAAATCAGCGATCTTCGTGAAAGGAACAAAGTACCCGACGTGGGCTATGCATCCGAAAGCACAGAAATTAGACATCCATTCAATGGTCTCTCCCTCGACAGTTAACACATACGCTTTCCAGTAGTAGCAGTACCTGTTCATGAAGTAAATGCCTAAGCTATTTGTATCGTCAAATCGGAACCAGGACGCCGACCCACCCCAGTAACATTTCACGAGCTCATCCTTGGCCATCTTCGACTTGATGATATCCTCTCCCAGAACTTCTTGCAAGTTCCGAGTAATGAGGTCATACGCCTGCTGTTGTTTCTCATTGAGGTTGATAGGAGCGGCGGTCGATGGTGCGGCAGCAGCTGGTGCAGACATTTTGGCTGTAGTCTTGCTTTCGTATGGACTGTCTATTGTTCTAGGACGGCGACAGTCAAGATCATCAAGCTGCCTAGCTAGCTACTCACCGGTATTTCTATCTTTGTTGACTCGTTTTTATCGATTCGCGATATTACACGTCATGAATAGTTACGGCCTGATCTCCTTATCAGACTAGCGAAGGACAGTTGACGTCATCCTTCCGACCATCTACTAATAGTCTCGGGTCCATTCTCATCAAAGTACTCTGAGTGATCATCGCTTCACCGCCTCAAATCCCCAGAACAACCTACGCACTTAGCAAAGCCATCACTTTGTCACAAACAATCTTCCTATCAATATACACATCTGAGAGAATGTCTGCCAACACTGGAGCTGGAGCTGGACAAAGGGGAGGTAACGTTATCACTAATGGCATCAAAGGTAAGTCACATTTCCTGTGCTTTCGAGGTAAGCAAAGCAATCTGACCTTTGCGATCTTTAGCCATCAACGGAGTCGGTGAGGGAATTCGAGGAAACATCAACTCGTTTGCGGATCAGCTCGGATCTGGAATCCAGGGTAACACCAATACCGGAACTTCCACCCATGCTACAGACGCTACCTCATCCAAGAGCAACGATCAAGTTGCTGCGAGAGGAGCCGATCAGTTGAAGGAGGGTTTGGATGGATTACGAAGGCCATGAACGGACCTGATGGGAATCGAGGATTGGGAGTTCAGTTGTAACAACTCGAATTGAAGCATATAACATCACATACCAAGTTTACCAAACACCTGTAAATGGTATCGGCTGGGCAACTTGACTGAGATGCTCAACGTGGTTCGCTGATACCTTGCGAAATAGTCTTGAATGCTGGACAAGACCATCACTTGCATATCACTTGTCACTTGGTGGGGTTTTCGATACTTTGCACATCCGTCGGTCGTTGACGGTCGGCCACGGTCGCCAACCGTCGATGACCCGTTTGACTAGGTTCGACTCGACCAACTGACAACTGGTCGCTACTTACTGAATTGACGAAGAGACTTGGCTGGAGAACACTTGTCTCGGCCCTCATGACTGGGGTGGTGGTTTGTGAATTGTGCACATCTGTCTGGCATATCTGGTATGAGCTACACAGGCTACACAAGATACCAAAAACCTTAGGGATGGTAAGCGGCTGGTAACTCTGGTAGCCAGGGTAATCACGCAAGTCATGCATACCGTCGATCGTTTACCCCTCGTCTAATCCTCATCTTCTGAACATGTGCAAAGTATCGAAATCGCCGGATGACTCGTTGCGCCCCTTTGACCTTGACTGATTTGAGTGATCATCCTCTGGCCTCCAGGATATACCGCCGCAAATTTCTAAAAGAGATTACGGGAAATTCGAACCTGAACATGTTTTTTGATACTTTGCACATCAACTAGATCGGATCTGAATCGAATCTGAACCGGGTCTGAATTGGACCGAGGTGCAAACCGATTCAGATCCGATTCGGTTGATGCTCAGATCCGACTCAGACCCAATTCAGATCTGATTCGGTTGATGTGCAAGGTATCGAAAAACATGCGCCAGCAAGACGGTTTCAGGCATGTGCAAATTGTCGAGCCTAGATATACTAGATATCGGGTTTACTTGATCCCCTGCAATCCCTTGATGCTTTTATGAGCTGTCTCATATACTGTATGACATACGAAGTGGCCCCGACATCTCCTAGTTGTAAAGGATCCAGTAGCAAGAGTGAGAAGGCGTTGATCAACGAGATGGGTCCCGGCCCCTAACTAAACATAATCTGCAAATTCGAGGTGCTCTCGGTACTCTACAACCTAAAAGAAGACAAGGTGGGACGATCTGAAAGTTCAGCAACGCCTCATCATTTTTTTTCGATACTTTGCACATATTTGGGGTCTAGTCCCTTAGTGGACAGAACAGAATGTGCAAGGTATCGAAAACGCGAGTCAATGAAACTAAATCGACGAAATGATATAGAGCTACCAGCTCTACTGGAGCTGCCGACTGCTGTACCACAATTGGCTAAGTGGCATGGACGGCTCTAGATAGAGACAAGATTGAGAAGTGCTGCTTTCAAATGCTCTCTTTCTCTCTCTCTCTCTCTCTCTCTTTCTCGTCATATCGGCGGGGATGGATGATTGAAGTACTGGAACCCTCGGCAACTGTTTGTAGCTGTGTAGTACATCGCAAATAGCATAGTACTCATTTTTCGACTCCAGCCAGTGACTAAAAGTGCTGTCATCCTCATCAGTAATGGTATTGGTGGTGAAGCCAAAATCACGATAATGGCGAATTCATTCCAAGAGCCGCGATCTAGTTGGTCCACTAGGACCACTAGGCTTTTCGATACTTTGCACATCTGTATACCCCTCGTTTACTCCTCGTTTACTCCGATCAAGTAAAATGTGCAAAGTGTCGAAAAGCTGTTGATTGTGGAGCGCAAAACTCGATTTAATTCTACATCTCACGACGCTCGATACATGGGCGTTATGGTGGACTTGCTTTACACGACTCAGCCTGGCTATATCATATATTCAGTATCTTCGGAGGTCCGATTTTCGATCTCGAGGCGGGTAAAGCCAGGTCTACGTTTTTTGATTCTTTGCACATTCCATATCCGACGCGTTTACCCCCTATTTCGCCCTCGTTTGGGCGGCTTGTTTAGTCCCATTTACCCCGTGTTTACACCTCGTTTACTATCTATCTGGCCCTCATTTACATCGCGAAAACACAATGAGAAAATGTGCAAAGTATCGAAAACCGAAAGTTGAGCGTTTCATCAACATTGGTCATATCGGTCAACGTTATTTTGGATCTCAGCTCTGCAGGATAATATGGTCCATTATAATGTTCATATAGAGAATCCCGACTGACGCAGAAGTTTGATGCGTAGAAGCGAAAATACGACGCATCGCATCGCCATGATCCTAACTGAAGCGACTGTAATCCTCTTGTCGACCTAAGGCTGGGAATGACGGAACTTGCCACGTTATCATGGAGAGGTCGAGACGTGCTACGCTCCAAACACGTGTACAATCATAAATGCAAATCGGATGGTTGACGTGATACAGCAGGACTGACACATCCGCCTTGTGGACGTCCCGAGAGATAGCTCCCTGAGCCCTCCCGATTATCCCATCAACTGTGATACATCATCAGGCGGTCGGATCGTTTGAGTAAACGTGAGTAATCTATCAATCCGAATATAGCTCAGCGAAGAACCGACGACCGGAGTTCGATCACGACTTACCGTTTCACACTCTGGATGTATTTTCGCGATACCTCATCATTCAGCACATGGGCCACAGAGTCGATTCCGATCTTTTCTCGAGCTGAACGCTCGTGGATACTGCAAACGCCCAGCGATGATCAGGAACCACAACCTGGGAAACAAGCGTAGATGGTAATGACTCACCCAACCATGGTTACTCCGATTGGCCAAGCAGCATTTCCGATACTCAATCGGAGGTAAGCATCGTTTGCTCGTTGATATGACCTCATTTGGGCATAATGAATGATTTCTGCCAGTAAACGCAGTACATCGGGCTCCAGTTCCTACACAGTCGTGAAATAGAGTACCTGTAAGGGTGGGTGCTCTACGAGTTGTCGAGCTGAACTCACCCTTTGACGAAGCGATTTGAACAATGGTTTAAGGTACTCGGCGGTTTGCACCTGCGTTGCCGCGGCATTTCGACCTTGCACAGAACGCTTCACAACATCTGTTGCAGAAAGAGAACAAAGTCAGTACCTCGAATACTTAGTAACGGTCAGGAAGACTAACCTGGTCTGTCATCAAGGTAGTCTGCCCAATCTTGCAACCATCCCTAAGGTGAGATGTCGTCAGAATGAATACTGATAAAAGTGATATTGAGTCGGGGATTTACCTTGATAGCATAGTAGATCAAAGGATACACTTTCTTCGGCTCAGACTTCACCAATTCAAGGTCCAGTATAGCAGGTTCTTCCCTCTTTTTCCTTTTCGCGATGTGACCGTCTTGTTCTCCGTCCCCGTCTTCTTCTCGACCTTTGCCCTTTCCTTTCCCTCGACCCTCGACTTCCCTATACTCCATTGCCTTTTCTGCCTCCTCTAAAGCTCGTCTGAACTCGTTCGTCCCTGCAGCCTTTGGGTCCCGTTCATCTAAAAGCTCAAGAGCTCTCAGACGTAACCTCCGCTCCTTCTCAGTTTCACCGAAGAGCAAAATCGGTTGACCTTTCGCTCGTAGTCGTCTGATACATTCTGCAGCAGATATGTTGAAAGCCTCTGCCTTCGGAGCTTCAGGGGCTGGGGATTCGGAAGCGTTGGTCGACCGGTTACGAATCGCCGCAAGTCTATCATTCTAGTATTTACAGCCAGCCAGTCAGTGTGCGATTTAGGTCGAAGACAAGAGATCATGATCACCTTTTCTTTATCTCTTGCCAGTCTCTCTTCCCTCTTCTTTTGCTCTCCCTCCTCCTTCTTTTTTCTTGCTTCCTCTTCTCTTGCCCTCTCGATGTCGGCCTTTCTCATGTACTTTTGCTTGGACCCGCTACCCGCAGGAGTAATTAGGTCTTTTTTCTTGTTGGAGATTTCAGCTAATAGAATGTCCATGATGGATGAGGGTAATGGCAAGGTATGCTACAGGTAGATTAGTTGTTCAAGATACCTCAAGGCTAGCAACACAAAGATGGTATAGGCTCAGAAGCTAAAGTCGAAGAGATCAAGTTCGGACACTGTTTCGCGTAGAAAGATGTTAGGCTGACCGGAGATCGCCATCATCATACCGCTCACCAGCTGAACTCGACCGTTCAAACGGTTGCATCATCAGCTCAATCAACACCCAGAGCTTGATCCATCAAAAACTCCTTGGACAATGGCTGCGTTTTTTGGATTCGGTGGGGTCCCAGTCGATGTCGAGATCACCTTGCAAGGGGAAGAAGGCCGCAAGCAGATAGAGCAAAAGACAGACAAGGATAAGAAGGAGCTTTGTCCCGTTTACTATGACGCGGAAAGCGTATCAGGACAAGTGAGCTACTTAGACCTCGTTAAGGTAGAAACAAGCAATTTCTGACCCTTGAGTTTCGTCCAGGTCACAGTCAAAGTAAAGGATGGAAAGAAATTCCAGCACGACGGGATTAGATTAGAGCTGGTTGGCAGTATAGGCAAGTCGGCGCTGTGTTAAACTGTCCCAGAACCATACGATTATTAACAGATCCGATCTCAAATCAGAGATGTACTACGATCGGTACGTGATGGCAGCCGGGTATGTATAGGATCTCCTTCGCTTATCATGTTCAAATCAACTTGATTTGCAGAGGTAATCATTACGAATTCTTATCTTTGGCACAAGAACTCGCAGCACCGGGCGAAATGAGACAGGCCCAGTCTTTCGATTTCAACTTCAAGAATGTCGAGAAGCAGTATGAGAGTTATTCAGGAATTAACGTGAAGCTTCGGTCAGTCAAACTTTGCTTGTTATGGCTAACCTGGGCAAAACTGATTTACCGGGTTTCTTACCGTCAGTTATTTCCTGCGCTGTACTATACACCGGAGAATGGGGGATATACTGGAAGAACGAGATATCTGGGTGCATAGCTTCCGCATGCCCCCTGACTCGAATATGGCTATCAAGATGGAAGTCGGTATCGAGGACTGTCTACATATCGAATTCGAATACAACAAAGCAAAGTCAGTTTTCGTCGGAGAACCTAAGTCGGTGGCAGATTTCTAATCTGATCATTTGATAGATATCATCTGAAAGACGTCATTGTCGGCAAAATCTATTTCTTACTGGTACGAATTAAGATCGAACACATGGAACTGTCGATTATCCGAAGAGAGACAACAGGGGCTGCGCCGAATATGCAAAACGAAAGTGAAACCATTACCAAATTTGAGATCATGGATGGTGCGCCAGCAAGAGGTGAGCTTGACTAGCCTTCTCAGACCGCCTGCCCACTGGTTGATCCGGCATTGCGGTTTTAGGCGAAACCATCCCTATCCGACTATTTTTGGGTGGATTTGATCTGACACCCACGTTCCGGGACGTTAATAAGAAATTCTCGGTCCGATACTATTTGAACCTTGTCCTGATAGATTCAGAGAACAGACGGTACTTTAAAGGTACGATGCAATACAATTGCCTGTGCTGAGAAACTGCTGAACCCTATCCAATCCATTCAGGTACCGAATTTACGATCTTCCGGTAAGTCTTGTATCGTATGTGTACATCTAGAGCAGAACTAATAGCTGCTTCCTACACCTGCTCATCTGAATCAGTATTCCGTAAGTCCAGGTGTTACGGTTTCCGTCCTCTTGCATGAGACTGATCATAAGACCTTTGCAGCGAGAATTGAACGCCCAGATTCCCTTGCATTCACTTCTCACTGTAGACCAGTCCACTATCGGGATGTACGTTGTGTATGCTTTTGTAGAAGGCTTAGATATCATCTCACTAAAAAGGCGTATCTGTGTCAGGCGACGCGCCAGTAACATAGTATTCAGGAGTCGATGTAAGAACTCACTTTGACGATGTAGCAACGGTAATTTACTACTACATCTAAGACCGCAGCCGCGACCCTAGTCAAACTCTTATCCATACGAAGAACCTCTGAGTTAATCCAGAGGTCAAAGATGGATGCCCTGATTCCGTTCACGACGTCAGGATCGCTTGTAGATATCGTGGATAGTGAGTCCTACTGGTCGATATTTGACTGTTTACAACGGGAACAAGTGAACTCAACGGATCTCGTTGCATGGCGCCTTCTTCACTGCAATAGAGAAGGTCTTGATCGTTCTGAGAGATGGACGCAAATTGATAGGAGTGCTACGGAGCTACGACCAATATGGTACGTTGATGACAGACTTACATGTTTTGCGTGTTGATCGTAACGATCTTTGTATACAGCCAACTTGGTCTTGGAGTCCACTATAGAAAGAATATACCACACCCAGAAGCCGATCTTTACGGACGCATATGTTGGCCTCTTCTTGATCAGAGGGGAGAACGTCGTTCTTCTAGGAGAAGTCGTAAGTCTGATCAGTAGTATGATTGTGCGGGTCTGATACTGGATGGTATATGTGGGTTTAATTATCATCAGGACCTTGATCTCGAAGATGAAATACCCCTTAGACCAGCAGCAAATGCAGAGGAGGCCAACGATATCATGGCGTCTATTGAAGCTAAAAAGGTAAGCAACAAGACTTATCACCTAGCTGTGTTGTAGCCTAGCTAAATCGATTCTCTGTTTGGTTCTGTACCCCTTGTCCGACTGTCCTACTAAACTTGTTTACCCTCGTCTCGAACAATCGACCATCTTGCCGATACTCTGGGGACCTTGACCCGACTCAAAGGCATCGAAGAAGCGAATAGATCCCATCAGGAATGACGTCCTGCACAACATGGGTTTCAGCACAATCAAAGAGGAAGGAGACAGTTATTGAAGACGTCAACAGTCAAGCAGAGTTCTACCTGCGAAAGGAACAGGTAAAAATACTGTCGACGTGCAAGTGGGAAGCGAATGGTACGGCACGATCGATGTAGAGAATCGCTTCTTCCCAAATGCGGACATCGCGGGTTGATTAGCTATTGTATATTGGCTCATCGGGTTATCAAATCGATGACAGCACAAGCAGCAAGAGCATCGAAACGGTTTTGCAGAAGGAGAAGGTGTTAAACAGACCCCGCCGAAACTGGCTGAGTTGCAAAGAACCCCGAGTTCTATCGCCTTGAACTACTCCCCGCCCGCAGATAACCTCCCTTCTGCAAACAACCTCCTTTCCATGATGATGGCTGCAATATGCATACCACAATGGCTGTTGAGCTATCTTCATCATGATCCTGGAATCGACAGCATTAGTGTTATCAACCTGCATAAACATTCAGGAACCTAGAGTAACGATCGGACACGCTTGCGCTCGGGAAGACTCGATACTATCGCTCAAGACTCGAGGGCAGCCATGTTATCCTCCTACCTTCTGTCTTTAACAAGAGACCCTCCTCCAGTGTCCAGTATCCGGCTTCGACACTAGTCATAGCAGGTCCGGACGACATGGACTTCTCTGTGAAGTCTCAAGAGTGCCCAAGGATTCAGTATCTACGCCTTTTCTCTTCCTCTTTCTCTTTTCTGACTCCCAGCGGTTAGTGAGAGAGCATCTGTATGAGTTTCCTTGGGGGTGACCCAACTGTTCCAGTACGGGGACACCTTCGCCAACGAGCTGATCCTCTCGATACTAGAGCTTCGCCCTCTCGCAGAGAACTTGTACCGGTAACGATCCGGTGTGGAAAACTTTGATTTGATGTGTCCGTATGCATCGTAATATCCATATATCCCCCGCCATGGTATGTTACAACTCTTCCCGCCAATCTTTCTTCTGAGATCCGGCAATCTACTCCGTATCGATGATCTTGTAGCCTTTGACCTGCATAAGGATGAAAGAATGAGTCAATATACGGTCAGAAAGGCAGCAGCGGCAAGTAATTGGCGGTTAGAGGCAGTGATTATATTGCGGTGCAAGAGCGAGCATTTTAGATGTCTGTACGACTATGCCTCGAAGTCGGATTGTTGACAGCTTCTGACACCAAGAACCACTTCATGCTGCTCTCCAACCTGGACGAAAGGGACAGAATTATTGCTAACCTTGTTGTCCCTGATCATACCCGTGTACATCTCAGCCAAGTGTCTGCACTGCTTGTAATGGTTGACTCCCTCCCCGCGCTGACATTTGACAAGCTCTTCCCGTACGATTCGGGCCTTCATGGCAGCAACCCAAGACTCCCGAATGTGGTTGTCTTGCTCGCCCAATCGCTCTGGGTAGTCCGATCGTGTTCAGATGGGAGGCCCGTGCAGTACATACAATGGAGATTTCGAATGTTTGTAGAGGTCGGTAGATTGGTGGATTTTAACGGTTCCAAATCACATGAGTAACGATCATCCCAGGCATAAAGATCACCTGGCTCACTTTTAAAATCTTCGATGTTGGCAGCCATCCTGAGAAGTGTGATTATGCAATGAAGTATTGACAGGCTTTCAGGGCTCTACGAGATTGAAGGATGGTAGCTTTCTCTGCTCGACCATCTGCCTTCACAATTGCTCGACCTGAGATCTCGCGTCCTATAACTCGGTCTATTTCGTGGAACAAGTGAGTATAAGCCAGGCACTACTACTGCTGATGGACGGTGTTCCTCAAAGTAGACCCCTAGTACCCTTACTAATATGTCGAGATGACTGCGAAGTCTGATGCGAGGTCGGGACGATCGTTGCAACGCAAGAGCGGTCTCAGCCGCAACAACGGCGAAGACTCGTCTCCTGATCCGATGGCTAACAATTATATAGATAATCTAGACAAGACTCCCTCCAGCGGGCGCAAGGTTGCAGATGAGAGGAAGAGGAAAGCTAGCAATTCAAGGGGAAGTCAGAGCTCTCAATCACGTGGCCGTAGCACAAGCAGGCGAAGACACAAAAGCTTGCGGTCTGCATCACCTGATTTGCCGACTGTAGAAAGCGAAGATGAAGATATTAAGGACAAACAAGGCACGGACATGCTAGCTAGTTCGCCCTCCTTTCAGAAACAACCAGCGACTAAAGAAAGTAACAATGGTACCTCCCGTTCACAATCTGAAGAGAGGAAAGGCCAATTCTACGACTTGCACACAAATGAAGAAGAGGTCGTACCCCGAAGACAAGTATCCTCCGATTTTTCCTCTTCGTCTCCTTCGGACAGGGTGATAGTGTCGCCTATTGGGAATGTAGAAGATATGGACCCTTTACAAGCGTTCGCCGCGATTGCGACAGCGACTGGCAGAGGTTCCCCGGATATACTTCAGCTTTCGCCGCGTGCAAAAGTCGGGCCTTCAGGTGTTTTACATCCTGAGGTTGAGAGCCAAGCAGCCGATCAAGAAAACGATAGCAAAGGCTTCAAGAATGTTCCCAATATAGGGGATGATCACAAGGTGGACGTAGAAGGAACAGATGTCGCCGGAATGCATGTGCAAGGTATGGATGTGGACGAGCCGTGGGAGTCGCCCGTGGAAAGCTCCGTCCTTGACCAAGAAGTGCATGTGATGAGTGAGATGCATGAACAAACAAGGGAAGCGGGGAGTGACGCAGACGCTGAAGGAGAAGATGATGTCGATCTCGTCCCGTTAGGGGAACCCGGTCAATCAGCTGAGACACATGCACGTGTTCAAACTGTCACACGGATTCCGGACGAAACCGATATTATCGAAGTTAAGCCAAACATATCAGAAGGTGAATTAAACGTCGTCGGCAAATCCCCTAGTCGCAGTCCAACGAAAAGAGGACGAGGCAAGAACGCCAAGTCGTACCAACAGTTTGTCGCTCAAGCCACGATAGGTCGCGTTAGCGAGAGGACTTTGAGCAAGATTATGAAGGACTCGGAAGCTGAGGCCAGTATCCCTCCTCCTGAGCCTGCGCAAACAGCGGCAGATAAGACCTCCATGCAGGAACCGATTGCGGTATTGCCACCGGCCCAACCGATGGATTCGCCCGATGTCAATACTGCCGATCCGGAAGAACCATCAAAATCTGAGAGGACGGTGCCGGATGATGACAGTTCTGCTGCTGACCGGATGATGTATATGAGTGATCGCCAGCTTCAACGGTTTTTGAAGGACGAAGCAAAAAAGGCCAAAGCCACAGCAGCAAAGCGAACGAATGATACCAACGACGCTGAAGGCGCCGATTCAAAACGGCAGAAGACTGTGGTCACCAAAGGGAAGAAAGCGCCTAGTAAGAAGCCCGGCGACATCGAAGCGGACATTATGGACGCCCTGGAGGATAGCAACGTTCTTTTGCGCACTGAGCCTGTAAAGCCTAGCAAAGGGTGGAAGAAGGGTGTCGGGCGGAAACATAAAGAAGGATCGGTCGTCAAGCCTGAAAGCTCAAGGGATGAGAGTAGTATGTTCGGCGGGGACGATGGCAGTACTTTTTCAGAAGAAGTCAGAGAGCGGAAAAAGGGTGGAAAGAAAGGTGTGAGGGTATGTATCGTGCGATACTCTTCAGACCATTGCCTGAACGTTCATTTTGGTTGTATAGATTGCCTCACCGACTCCTAGCTCGGTGAACGTAATCATCAGCAAAAAGGTGGGTAATTGTACGCAGTCGTCATGTGCACAAGCGGTTCAATCTCTCTTTCGTATCAGGCTAAACGCGCCATCTCACCGGTAGTGGTGGAGGAAGAAGATGATGCATTATACTGTATTTGCAAGCAGCCTTATAATGACACCGACGGAAGGGAAATGATTCAGTGTGATGGGTAAGTCTGATAAAACGAGATACATCTTTCTTCTGCTGATTCTGTGACCTATTTGCTTTGGTCGATCCCAGATGTTCCAACTGGTATCATCCAGACTGTGTCGGTTTGGATTCAAAATTAGTCCCATTAGTGGGCCTCTATATCTGCCCAGAATGTGAAAAAGGTGAGATGGTCCATGCCGGAGAAAGTTGGTCCGCTGAGCTTACCTGGAATCGTCTGATTCAGATCCTACCATTGTCTGGACAACGACCTATCGAGAGAAGTGTCTCCGTGACGAGTGCCGGCTGCCTCGGAAAGAGCCTTTGTCGAAGTGGGTTTTCCACCCTATTTTGTCTCCTTGCAAGCCCACCTCTTATCATCGATTTCTTGCCACTAGGTTCTGCTCCTCCTTGTGCGGCGTGCATCATATGGCGGAAGTCCTTGAGAAGAAAGAACTCGATCAGGAAATGATGCTGGAAGCAGTAAAGGATGCTCGACAACCCGAAGCATATACAACATATCACGTCTCGCCTCTTGAGGATAAGCGGGTTGAGTGTGCAGCATCTGCGTTGAGGGAGGAACGCGCCGTCAAGTTTGTCGAGATGGAGGTACTCCGCACTAGAAATGAGGTCCTGGAACAGCGACTGCGATTGGTGGCAACTCAGTTAGCAGCGTTAGCGGAAGCGACCCAGAAAGCAGATCAACTACCAGATATTGAACTGGTTGAAGAGATCATGACTGAAGAACCTGGCAAGAAAAAGGGAAAGAAGGGAAACAAAGCTAAACCGGGATCTTCAGCGGATGATCGAAGGCCATGTGCTTTCGATGAGAGACTTCTGACTGCCAGGAGCATCGACAATCATACCGATGTCATCATGGCTGGTTCGGAAGACGATTTGACATTCATATGTACTGTGGCCAAGCGGAAGTGCTCACGGCATCTGGGGTGAGTCCTGCTCGTCCGATTACAGCAAATATACTGCTAAAGTGTTGAGAGTAACCGTATAGCTGGCAAAAACTGAGAAGCGCTGCTTTGGATATGGAGAAGGCTAATATAGCAAGTCTTCTTTCTTCTGTACAATATTTATGTGCACTAACTCTGCTATCAATCTAGATGGACGAATTACGACAAGCAGCTGGTCGCCTGAAGACTGCTACCCTCTAATCATGGAAAGCCTGTCGGTCTGAGTTGTAAACAATGCATGTAACAATATCAAGTTGTAATTCGAATGGATTTAGCGCTAGATACCTCACCAATACTGATTTTATGATATTGTGGTATATGTTGAGACGCTGTAAGCTCTGTAAGGTCGATAAGGTCAGTCGAGGAGAGTTGTATGATATAGCTCGGTCCGAGCCAGACACGGATTTGCCCGAGATCTAGTGTCTGATCAGCACAAAGCGAGAAATTCAGGCTATACATCGTCTGAGATCTCTAAGAGGAATCGATTAACTAGACAAGTAGACATACAACCGATAATGGGAAGCGATCTTTTCAGGCAATCTGTCATGAATAGACTCCCACCCATGCCTCCCACCAAGGCTCCTTGGGCTGACGATGAAGCGTTGGAAGAGCTTGAGGATGAAGAGAGTGAAGGTATGGACAGTATAGGTAACTTGCCTGGGCAATCCGAACCTGGGTAAGTGGATCCTTCATCGTGACTATCGGCGAATCAGAAACCGAATGAAAGACTGACTTATCCGACAGATTTTCCAAAGTAACACCGACCATGTTCGCATCATCGGATCTTTCCCCCATCTCACCTTCGGCTTACTTCGCGCAAGCTTTGGAGGTCAACCCTGACGACTCGCCTTGCTCTTTTCGGACTTACTATACACCTCCAACTCTAAGTGTCTCGCCTCGGTCCGGATCAAACGAAAAGAGGGCTTCTCTCTTAGTCTGTCATCATGGAGCTGGAAGCTCTGGGACTACATTTGCAATGCTAGCAAAAGAAGTGAAAGAGAAAAGCAACGGGGAATTGGGGGTCCTTGCCTTCGATGCTAGGGGGCATGGTATGTCATCTACTGGCGTCTTCAAGCATCATGCTCTGCAAAGGGATGTCTGAGATATCATACTACGCCATTAGGTAAAACCATAATACAGGATAAGCAGAAAGAGCTTGAGCTCTCGTTCGTCAACTTACAGCAGGATTTCTTGGCTATGATCAAGAAAGTCTTCCCAGATCCAAAAACGTGCCCAGACCTAGTGGTGAGCATGAGTTTGCTTCAAGAACACGCAATACAGGGAAAGCGAGCTGAAACCATCGTTGCCAGCTCTTGGGACATTCTATGGGAGCTTCTCCCATAATTTCGTGTGCACCTCTTCTTCAACAACAAGGCTACAAAGTCGTTGGAGTTGTCATTCTAGATGTTGTGGAAGGCACAGCAGTTGAGGCCTTACCCTTGATGAGGAGCATCCTATCTCAGCGTCCTACCAAGTTCCGCTCGATGGAAGGCGCTATCGATTGGCAGTGCGTACCTGTCTGACTGGACAAGGAGAGCAAATTTGACGATGATATTGGCAGCTTGACTTCTGGAGCCGTCAGGAACAAAGAATCCGCTCGAATTTCAGTCCCTAGTTTGGTTGTCCCAAGACCTGGGAGAAGGGAAAATGATCTTGATGTGATATGGCGGACGGATCTCATGTCAACCTCACCCTATTGGGAAGGTATGCAGTTTGAAGCTCTCGAGACACTTCGTGATATGCTGAACGTCTTCCTCGTCGCTTAGAATGGTACCTACACCTATCTTCCCATTTCCTTGCCGCAAAAGCTGCTAAACTACTAGTTTTAGCTGGTCAGGAAAGGCTGGATCGAGAATTAATGGTCGGTCAGATGTAAGTCGACAAATATAGCCACGATTCGGTTATCCTTTAAATTTGGTCTTTATCTCAGGCAAGGAAAGTTTCAATTGGAAGTCTTGCCCGATGTCGGTCACTATTTGCACGAGGTGAGTGAATTTAGGAATCGTACGAGTTCCGCTCTGATGGTTCCATCATAACAGGACAAGCCGGAAAGGCTAGCAACACTCATCGTCGAGTACTGGCGAAGGAACACGACGACGCTCGTGCTGCCTCCCAAAGTAGGAAGCGGTCCCTCAATGCAAAAGCTCAAGATGGTTGGCGAAGCTTGAGGTTGGGAGAATTATGTATCGTTGACGAATCGAGTATTACAAGAAGACTGATACAATCCTTGTACAGCGAAAGCGAAATGTGTCACCATCCTAATCGATTAAACGCTAACGTCTACGAACTCCTGTGCATCCTTTTGCTCGATCGTTTGGATCGTACTGATTTTCCTGCTATCAAAGACTACACCGTAGAACTTGTTCGCCTCAACTAGCATCTCTGGCCTGAAAGTGGTGGTGATGAATTGGGCAGACTCAGACATCTCATGAATCATAGCTGCAACATTCCGATAGAGTCAGTAATGGTGAGTCGGATCGTCCGCGCGGATACTCACCAGCTACTGCCGTTCGGTATTGAGCGTCGAGATTTGCGTCGATCTCGTCGAATAGGTAGAATGGAGCCGGGTCACATTTCTGGATTGAGAAAACTGGGCCAAAGACAAGAGCACATAAGCCCAAGGTCTGTCTTCAGGTACTTCCAAGTCACATACCCATTGCGAGAGCTACTAGCGATTTTTGACCGCCGGACAATTGCTGGATCTGTAATCCTTCATCGACTTGAGAATTGAACGAAACCTGTATATATATCTTTAGCAAGTGACCGCTAAATGCCTCGATCGCCAACCCACCTCAATAGAAACACCTGTATAGCTTTCGATTCCAGTTGCACGAATCGTCTGTGTTTGCGTTTCCAATTGCTGTGAGGAGATGACCTATTTAGCATTAGAGCCGTATGGTGAAAGGTGTCATTACTTACCTCTCCATCCAGCCGTTTGAGCATCTTGAGTCTACCTCGCCCAGCTGGAACAAGTTTCTGGAAGACTTCGCTGAAATATAGGGAAACTTCCTTGAATGTCCTCTCGATAGCCTCGTCCTTTCGAGTGTCCAGTGTTTCTATCAACTCCTGGATACTCTCTCCCGATGCATCCAACTCTTCGCGACGATTGACAAGGCTATCCCGCTGCTTAGTGAACGTGCCGTACTGCTCGAAGGCCTTTTTGTTGACATGAGAATAGCTTTTCAGGTGCTCCTGAACTTTGTGTAATTTTCTCACAAGCTACCGAGTTGGTTTATCAAGCTTTAGTATACTTTTGTTGCTTCGACCATGCGAACAGCCATAACTCACCCTATCAGGCTGTGCTACATCGGTGTACTTGGTGTAAGCCTCTTCAGGCAGAACTCCCAAATCACGAATGCTCTTGTTGCACTCTTCTCTCCGCGTCATCAGCGTTTGTCGCTTGGTAATGTATCGCTCAGCAGCCTTCTGTGCTTTGAGAATGCCACGAGAATCATCTAGTTGTTCCGAGGTCAACTTGTCGAGACGTTTGTTGTTGTCGGCAAGAAGTCGGTTCAGATTTTCAGTTTCCTTCTCGTTCTCTGCGGGCGTAAAGCTTGAGTAAGAGTTTACTTTTAACTTGACGAGGAAGATGCATTATACGAACGTGCAACATCCGACTCGAGATCATCAACGGAAGATTCTAGCACTCGAAGTTCTTCCCTCCTTGTGTCAACGTTCCCGATTTGACTGGCAGCACCAACTACATCAGCTCCACCAGTATGTATGGATTCCTGTAGATCGCTGCGACGTCGCAGAAGACCCTCATTCAGCTCGATTTCTAGAAGGCGTCTCTGGTTTGAGAGCTGTAATACGGACATCGTTAATTCGAGCGAGACAGGGATCGAGCTGAATATTTACTGACTTCTGATCGTCGCTGGGAGATCTCAGCAAATTCTCCCTGCTGAGTCGTGAGTTGTGCATTCAGATCACGTAACGTCCGTACTTCCGCGTTGGTTAAAGTCTGAGTGAAGGCGGACTTGACCTCTGCTCGCATTGCCTCGACCCTGGTACGTATGCTCTGTTCTTCCCTCTCGCCGTCCGACAAGGCTCTTTCGAGTCTTGCTAAACGCACTCCAGCCTGCTCTTCTTCTTTTTGTATCCAACCTGCTTGAGCGACTAACGGCTGCCTATCGTTTATGAACGCCTTTCTTTGCGAGTCAATGATCTGTATCCTTCCCAAGTTGACCGATATCTCCTGCTCCAGTTGGATGATCGCAGCTTGAACCTCAGAGTGTCTGGCAGACTCCGCTTCGAATTTGTTGTTCCAAGCCTTGACTGCTTTGATCGCATCCAAACGAGATCGGCGGACATCGTGGTATCCTCCTGTCAAAGAACCCTTTCTATCTACCCGGTCACCATCCAGGGTTATCGCTGATACACCGTGCGAACGAGTGTAAGAAGCACAAGTTTCCAGGTCGGCACAGATAATAGACCTTCCGAACACCTTTCCATGATAGATCGCGGTCAGCTGCGGCAATATAGCTAATACACGAAAGCGTCCGAACCTGTTCAATTGCTAGACGATATGCTCTATCAAAGCGGATCTTCGACAACATCGGAATTGCGTCGTCAGTTATTGGCATGTTGACTGTTGGTGTTCGTAGTCTGTTCAATGGCATAAAGGTGACTCGGCCTCGGATGTTATCCCTTCGCATCTGGTTGAGGATTTTGGTGACGGTATCATCGTTATCGACCACGATTTGGAAGAGACTGGAGGCTCTGTGTTAGTCATTGGCATTCGCTTGCATAAATGAGGGATCTCACCTGTTTCCTGCAGTTACTTCTACGGCCACCTTGTACTTGTCTTCTACCTCTAAAAGGGAGTACAGCGGACCAAACACACCATCGAGGTTTAACGCCTTTGCTATTCGCTCAACTGCCTCTAGACCTTTGTTCGTTTCCTACGGGAGAACAAGTTAACATCGAGGCGCAGCTACTATGCCAGTTCTCCACTCACCTTATCCATCATTGATCCCAGAAGTCGATCAGCTTTTGATTTTTCTTCTTTAGTCGAGGCGAGACTATGGCTGAGTTTACCATCCTCTCGAAGTAATGTCCTGTTGGAGAGTTCTGAGATGAGCAATTCGACGTAACCCGGTATTGCTCGATTGATGACACCGACTTTCTTCGCTCAGTCAGCTCCTCCATCTCAGCACGCACAGCCTCCTTCTCCTCCATCTTCTCCATGACACTCCTCTTGTTGTTCTCCAAGCTTTCTTCCGTCTCTCGTTTTCGGCGTCCGGCATCTTCCAGCTCGGTCTGGGCAGTCTCGATCTGTCCCTGCAGTTCGACCACTCGATCGTGTTGAGCATCAGCCAATGCGGTTGCCGACTGGATTTCACCGTTCAGGAACTCGTCGCGCTCCGCTCGTGTCGTGAACTGGTTGGATCGCCCTTGTTTGGCATACAACGCCTCCAGTCGACCTTGCGCTTGATCAATCCTGCGTTCGCCCAGTCAGCGATCGTCGACATGCGTAAGTTTAGACACGGCACTTACTGTTGCCTCAAAGTCTTCTCTTGACCAGTCTTCTCCTCCAGCTCCGGACCCAATTGCTCCAACTGCTCTCGGACGCGCTCTATCCGTTCCTCGATCGTTGCGAGCTCCTCCTCCTTGTTCTCCCTACTATTCTCTCCATCCAGATTGGCCTGCTCGACATCCCGAATCAGACATTCCAACTCCGTCCGCCTCCTGATCAGATCCGCGAGTTCGGTTTTAGATTGACGGGATTGAACGGCTAGGGTGGACAGCCGGATGTTGTGCTCAGTCTGTTCCGTCTCGAGCGCCTTGATTTCTTCTTCTCGGCCATCGAATTGCTTCCGAGCGTCGTTGTTCGTATCGATGTCTTTCCGTCTATCCTCTTCAATCTGCATTCCAAGTAGAATTCATCAACCCTCGTTCGTAACACGGCCGTCAGCTCGTTCCACTCACCATACTGAGTGCTTCCTCCACATCCGAGAGCTCCTTCGAGTAGATCGCATATTCCAAACACCTTCTCTCCTTGTCTTTCTCCTGGAAATCCTTGAGCTCGGCTTTCTCTTCCTCCAGCTCCCTGAGCCTTTCTTCGATTTTGGCAAGCAGGTCCACAATCTTTTCACGTTTCGAGTCTGCAAAAGTCAAAGCAAAGAAGGATTGAGCACCCTCTTATAGACTTATATACCAGGACCGTCCGTCGACCGGCTTACTAGTCTCGTCCATAATCTTCATACTCTCTTGTCTCTTGGACTCGTAAACGCTGGTTCCCGCAATCTCCTTCAACAGGTCCAGACGCTCCGACTCTTTTTGATTAGTGATGGCGGTGATCTGTTCGACAAAGTCGATGAGCCAACCTGTGTTTTTTTCCGCAAGGCCAAGAAACGCAGGCAACTTACTCTTCCTTGCGGGACGATGTAATAAGGATTACTTCGACTGAACCCGGCACTTTCTAGGAGGTTCATGACCTCCGCCTTGGTAGCGGATTTCCTATCAAGAGTGTATTCGTCCTTTTTGAGACCGATCGTTCGACGAAGCGTAAGGGTATCCAAATTGGTAGGGAATCGGTTGTCCGTATCTTCGAACCCAGGATGAAAAGCTGATCAGCTACCTTTTCCCGAGTCAAACGAACCTGATCCACTGCACTTACTGTCAAAGACGATCTCTACGAAAGCGCTCATGATTTGACTCCTCCCCGTCCCCTCATGCAACAACCCCGCCCTCTCTTCCCTACTAAGCTTCTCATAGGCGTCGGATAGGACGAATCGAATCGCACTGAAAAAGTTGGACTTTCCCGATCCGTTACGTCCTACTACGACGTTGTGTTTGGGAGAGAAGGGGTCTACTGAGGTCTGGTCTCGGTAGGATTTGAATCCTGAACAGAGTGGGACGTACGACAGGACAAGTGAGTGGGGTTTTACGGACAATGAAGTTGAGAAATCGAGCTCACCTTGGATGGTCAGTGTCTTGATATACATGATTACTGGCTTAGTCTGGATGAGTCGAGTCTATCCCTTCTTGCTTTGGTTTCAGACGACTAGTAGTTTGAACCTAGATGTCCAGAATCGTCAAACGAAACCCCAAGCCTAATTCCGTTGTTTGTTTATTTGTTTATCCAGTAACGTTTCCTTTTCGATCTGGAGACCTGCTTCGCCTGATCTTCCCTCTCTTTGCTTATGGTACGGATCTTCCCTTGGTACTGAAGTAGTCTATCCTAAATCCAGTTCTCTAGTTCAAGAACTAGTCAGTTAGCGAAGCGACTTGAGACTGCTAGTGGACTTGAATGCATTGGATGTTGGGATGATTGTATTCATCGGTCGCGTCGCGAGAAACGCGAACGTAAATGAAGTCCGAACGCGGATTCGACCAAGTAGTGCTGGAAATGCAAGAGCTGAACGTCCTTCATGGATGCGACTGGATCAAGATTCATATCGTTCGGTTTACATGCAATGACTGTGGCTACATTTCAATTCGTTCGGCGCTCCACCCGATCAAGCCCTCTTCAACTTTTCGATCATCTCGCTCGCCTCACTCTTGCTCATCTGCTCGGGTACGGGGTCCTTGACTTCGTGCTGTTTAGCAAGGACATGGATGAATCCTTTCTGCTTGTCAGTCGCTGGGTCTCCACCTGAACGGGAAGAGAGCGACAGATGAAAGTTTAGCGATGGGCCCTGGGAAGGTAAAGGAATGGAGAGCGTTCACGTACCGGTAGTCCAGGTCTCGGGGTGGGCGAGGTGAGAATCGCTTGGTGGGCTGGTCTCATCGGCTGGTAATTCGGAAGGCAACTTGTCACTCCCCGTCGTCGTAGACTACGCATCGGACCGCTCCTCATCAGTACCAAAAAGGAAACACGACGAGATGAAACACAAACACTCACCCTAGGTCCATCGGTCCCCTCGACCCCCTGATCCTGCTTCTTCTTCAACTCGTCGATCTTCAAACTGGCTTCCCCCTTGGTGAGCTCATCTGGGTTGACATCCGCACCGACGGAATCGGCTAGTTGGCTGATGAATCCTTTCTGACGGTCTGTAGGGGCATCACCGCCTGTGGCCCATTTGGAGGGGTTGTCGAGGGGAGGGAGGGAGGCGTCGGACTGTGAGCAAAGGGAGTAGGTTAGGTGGAAACCGAGTGAGAAGGAGGCTACAGCTATGAGAGACGTACCATGTTGTGTGTGTAAGGTCAGTTGAGATGGTGGATATCGAGGCAGAGGAAGTCGAAGTTGATGAGATGATTGTACAATCCGACTCTATGTACTCGCTCGATCGATCGCGTGGATCGTAAATGACGCGTTCAGCTTCGTGTAGATCGGAAGCAAATGACTCGTTTTGACTGGTAGCTAGTAGCTAGGGCTCATAAACATGCATAACCGAAACACAACCCTCTCATGCTCTAAATACAACTCATCTATCCCCCCCCCCCCCCACCTCACCTGGACCACCCTCAAACCGCCCACTTCCCCTCGTCCTGCATCAACGCCAGACAACTCTCGATGACGGCGACGGCGTGTTCACATTCCTGCTCGGTGACGATGAGCGAGGGGACCAACCTCACGGCGTCCTTTCCCGCGGTCAAGAGGAGGACGCCACGATGTCTCGCGAGCCTGACCAGTTCGGCCGGAGCGGAGGGGTGGGAGAAGGGGATCCCCCTCATCAGGCCTCTCCCTCGGATAGGGCTTGGGATGATTTGGGGGAAGAGGAGGGGTAATCGCTCCAACAGCGTGTTCAGGTGAGAAGAGGTCGAGGTGATATGGTCCAAGAACGACCGTTCGGAGAGTCGGGAGATGACGTGATGCCCCACCCTGGTGGCCAGTACTTGTCCACCGAACGTCGTGCCGTGCATCCCTACGGCTACCTGATGGGCGACGGAATCGCGGACCATGATGGCCCCGATGGGGAACCCGTTCGCTAGCGGTTTGGCCATGGTGACTATATCGGGTTGAGCGGAGGGTGGGAAATCGCTGTGACCCCACATGCGACCTGTTCTGTATAGACCGCACTGCGAGGGAGAGCGAGGGGAGGGGGGATATCAGTCGATGTACCCCCGCTTGTGCCCTAGAGCGACAACGATCATCGATCATCGATCAAACTCACCTGAATCTCATCGTATATCAAAACGGCCCCGACCTCCCTACACCTCTTCCCGATCGCCTCGAACCAGTCCCTCTCGCCCTCGTTCAACCCGCCTTCCCCCTGAATCGGCTCGACGATGACCCCGCAGACGGTCTCGTCTATCAACGACTCTATCGCAGCGTAATCGTTCAACTCGCCGACCCTGACGTCAGGGATGAGGGGAGCGAAGGGGGCCTGATACTTTGGGTTCGGGGTGACCGAGAGGGCTCCCATGGAACGACCATGAAAGGCGTTGTTGAAGCATACGATCCCCGTCTTCCCCTCCCCCCCTCCCTGACTGGGCGGAGCCAGCTTCCCCGCCAACCTGGCAAACTTGAGGGCACCCTCGTTAGCCTCCGTCCCCGAGTTGGAGAAGAAGACCTTCCCGCCCTCTTCCCCATGCTGGGTCAGTCCGAGCCCGCCATGCGTCCGGGTCTGGGTGATGAGGAGTTTGGCGAGCTCGCCGGCGTATTCGTTCCAGCAGACGTTACTGCTATGGGAGAGCAACAACGTTTGAGCCTTGAGGAGATCGGCTATCTGAGAATCCCCATGACCCAGCGCGTTCACCGCGATCCCGGCGGTGAAATCGAGGTATTCCCTGTCCTCCACCGCGTCCGTCGAGGTCGGTTTCGAATCGGGGGAGGAATAGGAGGACGTGGTAGGTTCAGAACTGTATAGCTTGCAACCTTTCCCACGGGTGAAGAGGAGCGGTGGACGGGCGTAGGTGTTGAGGAGGTATTGAGAGTGGTCGGTGATCATCTTGTGAGTCGAAGCGGGGGCTGTATCAGGGTGGGTCTCTTTGAGGAACGACCGGTTGGGCTGTGGGAGTGAGAGAGATAGCAGGGTGGATGAGTCGGTGAGATTTCGAAATTGAAGCGAGATTTTGGAATTTGGAAATTTCGGGTAGACTCACTTGGAGCTGAGAACTGTAAGCTCTGGAGGATAGGTTGAAGCATCGGTAGGACGGTCTCGAACGAGCGAACGTTCTTGAAGTGGACGAGAGGCTCATTTTTGGGGTGTCTTGTTGGTTGTGTGGGAGGTAGCAAGTGCGGTACGAGTGGTGATCATTTTTGTTGAAAAGCAGGGAAACACGGATATAGAAGGATGACTTGGATCGAGTGGTTTCTTATCTCTTATCAACCGAGTCACACCGCCACGCCACACGCGAGTTGTGATACTTATGACGTGTCAAATACGCGTGTGAGTGTGTGCGAGTGAAATGTGACCCTGGTGATTATTATGGCGAGTGATCGAAATGACAAGTTGACAGACAGGAAACGCTGAGAATTCGTTGACGAGCGAGAGAAATGCAGCCACAACCGGGTTTGCGCCTCAAGTTGAAATTGCCACCCACAGCAGCGACAGCCACAGCCACAGCGACGGATGGTTCGACTCGCACAGACAACGCCGCAGGTGACATCAACACGGCCACCGTCACCCCGACACGACCAACAGGATTCAAGGTCAAACTGAACATCAAAGTCCCATCCACTCCCGCACAGAACGACCATGCTCAGCAACAACAACGAGGTCAAGAACCTTTCCCCACTCTCCCCATCGCTTCCTCCTCTTCTTCTCCTTCCCACGTAACCCCCAAGATCAAATTAAACCTCAAAAAACGTATTGCAGATGATACCCCCTCCAGCCCCGCTCAGAACCAAACGAGCGATGGGGAAGGGTATTCAGGGAGAACGAGCACTAAACGATCTAAACTCAAGATCAACAGGGAAGACTCGACGGCAACTCGTCCGGCGGAGAAGGAGACGAATAATCCCCCAGTAACACCCAAGATCAAATTCCTCACCCGGTCCGAACCTCTTTCGACCCCCATACCTCAACCCGCAAGAACCCCCGCTCTCAGCTCGACCTCGAGTCCTTCCACTTCGATAGCACCGACCAACCTCCCTTCCACCCCGACACCTAGGATCAGATTGAAAACCCCCTCCAGTAAAGCTAGACCGCAAGCCCGAGCGAGGGTCAAGAGTAAACTCAGGGAACGGTTGGATCTGGGAGCCAACGGGACGGGGACGAACGATGAGGGGTGGGACAGTGAAGGGGCGGGTGAGGTCGATGCGAATGCGAATACGGATGCGGATGGTATGCGGGGTCAAGACGGACAGGCTCATACGCAGGTCGAACCTGTCCCACCACCGAAAGAAATATCACAGGAAGATGGGGATCTCGTCGACCTAGAAGGGGACGCCGACGCCGACGCCGATGCCGACGGTGACGGGGATATGGACGCTGATATGGATCCCGAAGGAAATATGGATCAGGATCAAGACGATCAGGACGAGGGGGATCAGGAATCCGACTTGAACACTCCTTCTACTCCCAACGGCCATTCCCTCCCCGACTCGAACTCGAACTCGAATTCCAACTCCACACACAAAACGTTGACCCGAAAAGGATTCAATAGGAAACCATTCGCCTTTCGTAAAAAACCTCTTCCCCATCTCCTCCGTCTGATCATCGGCAACCTCCGTCGGAAAGACGCTTACGGGTTGTTCTTCGACCCGGTGGACCTCAAGGAATACCCGGATTATCTACAGGTCATCGGCGGGGAAGACAGGGCGATGGATTTGGGCACGATGGAGAGCAAGGCAGAGGGCGGGGAGTATAGGAGGATGGAGGATTTCGAGGTGAGTCGAGTCGTCGGTGGTTTCAGGCGAAAAGGAAGACGAACGGGCGGGCGGGCGGGGCTGATGATGACGATGACGATGATCATTTCTCTTTTTCACAGGCGGATGTGGAGAAGATGATCACGGCCGCTCAAAAGTTCAACCCGGACGATACGTTGGTCCATCGGGAAGCTGCCAAGGTGGCTCAACTGGCGGAGAAACAGATCGCCAGGTATAGATCTTTGGTGAAGACTCCGTCGCCCAGTCCTGAACCGGGGTACGGGACGCCAAGGACCGGACCGGAGGGCTCGACGTCGAGGGGACAAGGCACGCCTTTCGATCGAAGCGTCAGTCCGGCAGGGACGATGGATGGGACCAGAACCGGGGTGGAGAGACCGGCAGTGGCGGCGCTTCAACCTAGACAGTTGGTCCCGGAGGGAATGCTAGCCTACCCTCCCAATTCGGACATCGCCAGGTGCGTCGGGTACCTCCTCTCGGGAGGGAAAAGACCGAGGACGAAGAAGGAACAGAGAGCAAAGGAGAAATGGGACGGGCAGTGGAGGGAATGGAACACCGAGGGGGATCGGAACTTGAGGGAAGCCGATAACGTCCTCGACCTCTTCACGGAAGGGTTCGAGTTCGATTCGAACGGGAAGACGAGATCACCCAGGGTCGTGGATTGGGAAGAGGAAGGGATGAATTCGTCCACCACTTGGCAACCCACCCCCACACTCACTGGGGTCGCTGCGGACGAGGTCGTCCCCCGGATCCCCACTCGTCAAGTCAACCACCTCGATTTCGGTAGGACCCAAAACTTGCCCGCCTCTTATGGGTTTCCCGATTTCAAAAAGTACGATTCTCGCAAATTCTTACGGGATTTGAGGATGGATCTCGATGGGGCTTGGAGGGACGAGGAGAGGGAGGGAATGGGGGAGAGGTCGAGCAGGTTGATCAAGGAGATCTGTTTGGGCGATGATACCGCTTCCGAAGCGTACGTCAGGAGTCTGAACACGTTCGTCACCGGAGCCAGAGCTTGGGTTGGACAGGATACAACACAGCTGGGAACGAAACGGAAACGAGAAGAACAGGTCGAGATGGAGCCCGTTGAACGGACCGCCGTAAAGGTGGAAGCTGGACTCGATGAACCGACAGAACCACCCCGGCCTCGCGAGTACGCAGCGTTCGACGAATTGAAATTCGATCTCGGTATGCCATTGGATCAGTATATCAACACTCAATGGAGAGGCGGATGGCTAGAAGCAGGGGCACGTAAAACGGTCAAGATCGTTCAAGAGGTCTACCCGGACGTTCTCGCTTCGAAACCCATCCAAGAGCGTTCACCGAAGAAACAGAAACTCGAATCGACCGAGCAAGAGGACGAAGCGTTCGATATCACCGATATCGAAAGGGATCTGTATAGAGCTGCGGTATCTGACGCGATACAACGAGTCCCTCTCGCTCTTGAAGTAGAGGAGTACGCGGCAAGACGGAACGGTCTAGACTTGGCCTGCTTGCTTCACACCTCGACCGATTTCGCGACTGGTAGCTCGAGCACCGGTCCTCCACCCAATAATGGACCAGGTCGGGCGGCTTGGTACGAAGAATCGCTCAAGCTTGCTGGAAACCAGCTCGTCGATGCTTACGAGAGGAGGCGGACTTTGCCAGAAGGAGGACTAGAGGGAGATGACGAGCAGGAACGGCTCAAGAAACTAAGGTTGGACCTGGTATGTCACGGACGTTTCACCGTTTTCTTCATACAGATAGCTAAACCGATCTCTGCTCTAACAGCTATCCCTCGCTAAGAACGTTCCCGTTTATGAATTACGACCCATGACCCCACTCGAGGTTGAAAAGTTGCCCTTGGCCGTTCGAGGGTTGATCAAAGTTGTTGGTGTTTGATCGTTACGAATGAAACTGCCCATTGTAGACGAACAATGAGGAGAATTTATATGATGGGTCGAGATCTGAGACAACACCCTTCTGCAGATCCTGTAGACTGTGCGGATCGTCCTCTCGCCCTCTCCTTGTTCTTTCTTTCGACCGAGCGCGACGATCAGCGATGTCGAGTAGCAATCTGAACCCTGTTCCCTGCCTTTATCGCTGAAATCACAAGATCGACAGTCTTAGCTCGTCGGACTCTCCACTGCCGTTATATCTATATAACATGGGCCAGCTTCTCATGCTTCTCAGTCTGGTCGACGAACACCATTCATCCACTCGACCTTGCCCGGCAGCCTACCACTTATACACTTAGCTTCAACTCAAAAACAGGAACATGCCTTGTAAGGATACCATCAGCCTTGCCTCGCTCCTCTTTTCTCTCGCTAACCAGTTCGCTCTCTCAGCTATCATTGACGAATCTCCCGTCGCTTCGGACGCCGAATCCGAATCTCAATCTCCCCCCGCCAGTCCCTCAAAAGCCAAATCCCCTCGCAAGAAGGCAGCTCCGAAGGCCAGCAAGGCCGATAAGGAGGTAGAAAGGCGGAAGAAGGAAGAGGAGAAGGAGGAGGGGAAGCGTAGGAAGGAAGAAGAGAAGGAGGAGGGGAAGAGGAAGAAGGAGGAGGAGAAGGAAGCGGCAAAGAGTGCCAAGTGGAGGGAGGTCAAGAAGGCTTCGAACATCAAGGTACGTACGTCGCTATATCGCTCGCTCCTGATCTGCTCACTGAGATCTTGTTTTAGATGTATGACTCAAAGCTTGCTAAGTCTAAAGCAATGTTGGACAAGTTCAGCACTGCATACGATGAATGGGCTCTCATCAAGAAGAGGGACGAACTGTTGGACCTCGAGTCTACCAACGCCGACAACTGCGAAGAGCTTGTCAAATCTTACGAAGAATCTCCCCTCATGCTTAGTGATTTCATTGAGTGGATCCAGAAACAATATTCTCCTCTTGAAGACGCCGACGAAGAGAAGGCGAACAATGATATGGAGGTGGAAGCTGAAGAAGAGAAGGAGAAAGAGGAAGAGGTTGTGGATGATGATGCGAAACCTATGGCTGAGGACGGTAGCGAATATGAGGCCGAGAACGAGAATGACGACGACGACGACGAAGACGACGAGTGATCCACTAATCCCAGTACCTCTAGAAGCTCTAAAAGCGATGTACAGATCGTACAGATGTGTTCCCTGCTTGACCTTGTTATCCCTTATGTGTATAAACATGCAACCCGAGATTATGAATGGAACGCGATATTTCGGAGTTGAGTGAGATTACGAGGATGAGCAGAATTCCGAATAGCGCTCTCTAAATTCACTGACTCGACCGTTCGTTACAGTAATTCCATCGCTTCAAGTCATCTTACATCACATACATACACAGAAAGTCCTTAATTGCATCGAATCGGTCTCTCGATCAACCCAACTCGCATAGAGCTATATCGATCGTCTCATCATGGCTTTGAACCGACACGAAGTACACAACTTGGCCGCAGGTCCTTCTCCTTTGCCCACTACTGTGTTGGAAAAGGCCGCCAAGGGTCTACTCAACTACAATGGTACCGGAATGGGAGTATGCGAGCTGAGTCACCGTGGCAAGGAATTCAAGGGGCTCATCGAGAAGGCGGAATGTAAGCAGGACTTAATTCGGAGGAGGTGCTTTCGAACGGTACTGATCCTATAATTCGACAGCTGACTTGAGGGAACTCCTCAAGGTACCTGATACTCATGCTGTTCTCTTCACTCAGGGAGGAGGTACCACACAATTCTCTTCCGTCGTCCTGAACCTCCTGGCTTACAACCGTATCAAGAACAAGGATGTACCTGCCGAGCAATATCAACCCCCAACTGTCGATTACATCGTGACCGGCTCGTGGTCCTCGAAAGCTGCCGCCGAAGCTAAACGACTCGTACTTCCTTCCAAGTTGGGGGAGGAAACGCTTGCCAAGGTTCATGTCGCTGCTACCACGAAACCTACGGGCTTCAACAGGGTCCCTCGAAAGGAAGAATACAACTTCACTCCTGGCGCCGCTTACGTCTACTACTGCGAGAACGAGACCATCAACGGAGTCCAGTTCGCTGGGGACGCTGCTTCTCCCGCTGCTGTTCCGTTCGACCTGATTCCCGAGGACGTGCCTATCGTCGCGGACTACTCTTCCTCTTTCATCTCCCGTCCCATCCCCAACATCGAACGACACGCCCTTATCTATGCCGGAGCACAGAAGAACCTGGGTCCCGCTGGAGTTGTCGTTGTGATCGTCCGTAAAGACCTGTTGGTCGATACGAACACCGCCGTCCTACTGGGAGGAGTTCCCGTTTGCCCTATCGAGCTGGAATACAAGATCTTGGCGGACAATGGTTCCCTCTACAACACCCCTCCCGTCTTCTCCATCTACGTTTCTGCTCTCGTCTTGAATTATCTTATCGAAGAGAAGGGGGGAATCGCCGGGGTCAAGGCCACGAATGAGAAGAAAGCTCAACTCCTTTACGCCGCTCTAGAAGAGGTTGAGAAGAAGGGTTTGGTCAGGTTGACGGTGACGGATAGGGAAGCTAGGAGTTGGATGAACGTCACTTGGGTCATCGATGAGGCTGATGGGGATGCGGAAGGATCGAGGGAGAAGAGGTTCTTGAAGGGAGCGGAAGAGCAGGGGTTCAGGCAGATCAAGGGTCATCGTTCGGTCGGAGGTGAGTCGTTCTGCTTTTCAATATCGTCCTCGTACGCAGGACTGAATTCGGTTTTCCTTCAGGTATCCGAGCTTCCCTATACAACGCCGTCCCTCTCGAAACCGTCGAAGAGCTAGTGAAGTATATCAAAGCATGGGCCGCAGCTGAAAAGTGGAAATAGACGATCCTTGTTCTAAAGCAGTAGAAAGCTGGTGGAACGGACATGTATACACTATGAATTATTATGAACTCTTCGAATCGCAATTCTTTTAACCTTCGAAACGGAACACCTCTCGGCCTTGCGTCCACCAGCCTGGGCCTGAGTCCGACCCCGTCGCTCCGGGGATGAACGACATTTGCATAGGATCTGTCAACTGTATCAATAGAGTCTGTTTAGGCTTCCCCTTCCAATCCATAAGGAAGCCTGAAGTGACGACTCACCTTCCACCATCTTTGCGTCTCTGGGTCTTCTGCGACCTTGGCCATATCTGTCTCAAAGTCTTCTTTCTGACCCATGTATCGCATGTGCGCTATCAGGAGATGAGTTTCTTTGTCGTGTGAAGGGACATCGCTTGAAACCGATACGAGAGGGAGGACGGTATGGTGAATGGAATAGTCTAATGATAGGCGCGAGGTAAGCATAGATATATCCGTTCACCGCCGGCAATACCTACCGACCACCTTCGCCCTCCTCAACGCATTGAGGACACTTGGCCAAACTTCTCTATGACAGTTCTCATACTCCTTCAGTGCTTCAGGTCGCAATGCGATGATTTGACAGAGCCTGTGGCCTTCATTGGTTCTAGGAGGGTGTTCAGGATTTGAGTGTGATTCGGGTAAGGTATTGACAATGGAGGAGTGCGATGTTGAGCTAATCGAGCGCATGAGCCCTGAACTGGCCGGACGAGACAGTCTACGAAACGGTGAAATGTTCATGGCTGACGACGTTGAGGACGAACAGTCAGTTGTCCTTGTAAGCTGCGATAGGTACAGCTTGGCTGATCAAGTTGATGAGAGTATCGAGTCGAACTCGGCGTATATATCATCCGCTCGGACGAGCGTTTCACCGTCGTCGGAGCGACGATTAGAAAAGCAGAGTTAACAATGACAACGACTGTTTAGCTCAGTAGCAGAACATATTAGTGTGAGGGACAACAGACGATACCAAGGAGAACACCGAGGAGGAGACCCAGGAGAAGACCGACGACACTGGAACTCGAATGATGACGCTGTCGATATCGACAGGAACCGCCGAGATCATCACCGTTGGCGCAGCGACCGTTGACACAGCAACAGTGATAACGGTCATCATGCTGGGCTTGCTGGGGACAAAGCAGGAAACTGTTTTTGTGAATATCAAGGGTGAGCTCTGACCAGATGATAGCTACTCCAGTGCTCACGTTCTAATTCATTGTAGAGAACGAAACACTTCTTGAAAGGCGCTGCAGAAGTAATGTTTGCCTCAAAGGCTGGCAAGGAGATCCAAGACCATTGATTCGAGGACAGGGGCAAGGACGTTACGTGGGTGGAACAGGTAGAAGCGAGACGAGACTGGGACGAATAGGGCCATCATCCGACTCGTTCGTTCGAGATCTTCGAGATGAACACTAGTGGGCGAAGTCACAAACTACGGACTACGAACCCGGATGAAAGGGAAGCATCATGATATGGTACAACAAACGTTTGACACGAGAGTAACGACAAGCCGCAAGACAGCTTATAGGGAACGTCAAATGGTATCGTGAACGCAAGAGAAGCAATGGTCGAAAAGTCGAACGAAATGATGGTCTTGAGGGTTTTCTATAGGTCGGTAATCTCTCCTCCACGCCTTCCCGTGAGGTTCTACTTCGGTTGGTTCCAAGAGAGCACTGCAGAAGGAAATCGATAAGATGTAGCAAGCCGGGACGAGGCAGTGAACGCGACGTACTGGACATATCTCCCATCCTTCTAGGTTTCAGCAAATGCTTGGCGGTTCCGATGACAGCAAGCACGACCAAAAGAATCGCAACCGCGATGTACGACCAACCCAAGAAAGGTTGTTTTCCACCTTGCCAAGCGACCGTAGAGATGACGATGGACTTGGTTCCTCCGAATTGCCTCACAGGGTAGTCTGCGTAACAGAATCACGGATCAACTCAGGACGTATATTTCATGCAATCGAAACATTGACTTACTCATGTTGATGGTCATCTCATAAGTTCCACTGGCCATGGCATCATTATCGTTCCTTCCCCATAGCTTACTAAACGTAGGCAAAGCCGCAGTCCTCATCCATACCTGGAAATGTTCATCATCTGCCAATTGAGGGAACTCGGTGTACCCGTCCGGGTAACGCTCGGCCCAATTGGGAGGTGGAAGGTAGTCGGAGGGAACACCTGGCGGGTTGTTGGTATAGTGATCGCTCTCTCCTCCCCAAGCGATACCACGTTCGGAGAAGGCGTAGGCTTGACCTTGGTCACCACCTCCGCTTGGGTTGAGGAGTTGGATGTTGGTAAAGGTGTCTGTGAATATCAAATAGAGTGTGTCAGCCAATCGTTCTGAATCTTTCTTAACGGCCTTGGTCGTACCGTTGAACACGCTGTTGGCAATCAACCCACAGGGGTAGTAAGACTTTCCATCCCGGATAGTGATAGGTTTGCATTGACCGTCATCAATATCGTTCCTGCAAATTCAAACCTCGATAAGTAACTTCTTAACGAAAATGATCTCGTAGCAAAGAGGTACTGACGGGGATCGATAGTCACCGATCAACTGTTCAGTATCCAAACTTAAGACATAACGACGATGATTCTGGTAACTGAGGAGAATACAACGTCGTGAACGTCCATCCCTCGACAGCCGTGGTAGAAGCGATTCGAAACTTACTAGTTGGTCAACTTGTAGTAGAGGAATACGCTTGGGTCTAAAAGCAAGCGATGAATTAGCCTTTTAGATTTTGCATTTTCGAGAGTTGGCCGACCTACCGAGAGTATAGGGCACGTCGAACCTGACGACACATTGAGCCCTTTCTCCGACAGCTCGACCCGACTCGTTCGAGAAGGACCAAGTAGGAGCATTGTAATCCGCTCCACTATGACCACTAGCCAAGGAGTCTGGTAGTTCGCAAGGACCGAAAGTTGAGCCGGGGCTGGAACACGTGAGGGAGAGGAAACGAGCTTACAACTGTATTTGTTGTCCGGCAGTTGAGCAGATGATCCGTCAGTGGGAGCAGAGGTGTCACAGTCTGTGTAGTTGATTGTGAAAGAAGTGACCTGGTTATAGAACCGAGCGTCAGTGTATATTCAGAGATCTTTCGATTTGCTGTCGGGAGCTATTGCAGCCGAGCGAAAGCTTGGTAATAGGGCAGCAAGTTCGAAGCTCATCCTGCACGATTTAGATCTCCCTTCTCATCCGCTCTTGTACACGGCCCCTATACCTCCGAATTCGTATTGATGACTCCGCACTGACCTTGTTACTTCCCCATATTAAAACAGCCCCGATAGGCGCGAAGAGCAAGCCCACAAGGAAGAGGGTAGGCAGAACGCTTTTAGGCGTCAAGATGGGTTGCCATGCCTTGAGTCGCTGTTGCTTGAATGCAGTGTCTAGTTGTAGGATCGAAGGTCAGCCTCACAGCGGAGGACGAGTAAATGAGGTCACGTACTGGCTGGCCGTTTCTTCTTTGGTTTCTCGACCGGTCTCTCATCTCCGCTTCCATCTGCCAGCCTTTTCCCCTTGTCCTTGTTCCTCTTAAATAGAGCCATCTTGATTGTAGGATGCAGAGAGAAGAGTCTACAGTCCAAATAAAGGGGTCGAGATGATTGAGCGGTTGTGGATATTTAGGAAAGTGTACGAGTGTTGATGAGCCGGAAGAATGAGTGCAGAAAGGCGAAACGGGGATGCCGAGCGCGATTTGATGATTACTAACGCGAGATGACATCGCTTTCTAGGTTCAGAATGGCACCGGCAGCTGATAGTCGAGGTTCCGAAAGCAGTTGCCCAGTGAAAACGAACATCGTCTTCGACGTAGATAGCACTCACCGATGCCAGGATCCACAGAATTGAGCTTGCCAGAGTACAAACGGTATGGACGTCAGATGATCCTGAGGGGCTTTGGCCTGGCAGGTGAGTTTAAAGCCTCCACGCTTCCTTCAGCTAAGACTCACACAGCTCAATCGCGCAGGTCAACTCAAGCTCAAGAACGCAAGGGTAGCCGTTATAGGTGCAGGAGGACTCGGCTGCCCTGCTCTACAGTACTTGGCAGGAGCAGGTGTAGGTCCGTCCGGAATCATAAACATGGCTTCACGACTCTCCGCTGATGTGCAAATCTGAGCAGGAACGCTAGGGATTTTCGATTTCGATACGGTAGAGGAGAGTAATCTGCATAGGCAGGTGCTCCATACTACTGCTCGTGTAGGAGAATACAAGGCGGATTCTGCTAAAGCAGCTCTCACTGCGTGAGTTGCGACAGAAGCTATGGATTGAAACCCTTCGAGTCTGATTCCCTTGACATCTACATTCAGCTTGAACCCTTTTGTCAATATCATCTCTCACACCACGCCCCTTCTGCCGAGCACCGCTCTAGATCAGCTTCGCCCATACAATCTCGTACTAGACTGTACCGATCGTCCTCAAACGCGTTACCTCGTAAACGATGCGGCTGTTCGATTGGGAATTCCTCTCGTAAGCGGAGCAGCAATCGAATGGGCTGGACAATGGTGTATTCTCGGAGGATGGCATCAGGCCGGCATCCCTTCGATCTCAGAATCCTCAGGCCGAACGGAATGGGATGGGAAGAAGACGGAAGGGAGGACCAGGAGACCTTGTTACCGATGCTTGTTCCCTCAACCTCTACCACGAGCTAATTCTCAAGCGGGGACTTGCGAGGAAGAAGGGGTCTTCGGACCGATTGTCGGAGTGGTTGGGGTCCAGATGGCGGCGGAGGCGATCAAGGTGATATTGGGGGTAGATGGTGAGTCCGACTCTCTCGATTCATGAGACAAATGCATCTGGACGGCTGAGACTCGTACGAATTGAAGACCCTGGACCGAAACTCAATCTCATCTCCCTCGCTCCTTGTCTCACACCCGATCCCGCCTCGGCTGCAACTCCGTTCAGAAGCATCAGGGTCCGAGGTTCATCACCCAAATGTAGAGCCTGTGGTCCTAACGCGGATATCACGGATGACCTCGAAGCTGTCGGGTATGATGAGTTTTGTGGCGTAACGGATACGCAGGAAGAAGAAGTTGAGCTGGAGAAAGAAGGACCCGGGGTGGAGAGGGTTTCGGTTGAAAGACTTAGGGATGAGGTTTATGAGGGAGAAGGGGAGATTGGGTTCATCAGTTCGGTCGAAGCCAGGGAAGAGCAAAAAGGAGGAAGGGATCCGAGAAAGGTACTAGTCGATGTTAGAGCCGAGCAGGAATACGGAATCTGCGCGCTACCTGGGTCCATCAGTGAGTCAGGCGATAGTTTTTGAAAGGGGAGATTTAACCATGGTTTGTTCCAGATATACCAATGGAGGATTTCCTCAAGACCCCTTTAGAATCTATCGACAAGATCGCTCCTTTGGATCAAACGGAAGTCTACTTTATATGTCGAAGAGGGAACGACAGTCTGGTCTCTGCCAAGGCCTTGGCTCGAGCACAAAAGGAAGATGGACGATCGGCACAGTTGAGAATAAAGGAAGTACGAGGGGGAGTTAGAGCTTGGAGTAGGACTGTGGATCCAGGATTTCCCGTGTACTAAGCTGTATCTGCTCCGTCACGATCTTATAGAGAGGTTTTTTACCATGGTCAACAGTATAGATGTGACGGTGTCCTGCGACAGCGTGGTATAGAAAAGAAAAGAAAAGACTAGCGTTCGCCAGGGTTGAAGTACGGTCTACCCATTTTTACTGGAAACCCATCGTGACGTAAGCAGAATATTCGTCAGCTCTGCGATCGCGAGATCCTTTCAAAAGCTCGAAGGGAATGCTTTATCCCTTTCTTTGACCATCGATTGCCCCATTCTCCTTTCGCTCCTTCGTCATAGTGACTAGTAACATCAATTGGGCCGATTGACAAGCTATAGAGCGCCAACAAAGGGAAGAGCTTAGATGTGTACGACTATATAGACGCCGTATACGGTTGGTATCCAAAGCAAAAAGGTGAGTTGCCCAGAATCTCTTACAGCGACACGCAATCCGACCACCATCTTTTTCCGTCAGCGCATTCAGACTTAACCAATCAATCGGCAAGGATAGCATAGCATAGCGATGCTTTCCATCCTCAGTCATCTCCCTTCCTTCCGGGACGTCTACCAAGCCATTCCTCCCCTCCCGATCTTAGCTGCTCGAGCTCTTCCTCTTATCCCAGTCGCCTTTGCTTCCAACGTATTGGCTATCTCTACCGAATGGCATTGCCATCTTCAACCGCTACCCAAACTGCAAGGGCCCATCACAGGAAGGACGTTGAGCGAGGTCTTTAGAAAGGCATACATCAATGGGGCGTTTACTTTCCTTATCAACCTGTTCATCAGTATTGGATCGAGCGGATATCTCTGGCTGGCTTTGACCCCTGATGGAGTCGGATACAAAGGAACGAGATGGTTCCGATATGCTCTTACCTCTGGGACAATGGAAAAGATCGCCTCGCACATGCCGATCGTTGGTGGGAGTGGAAGCGGTACCTTTTCTGCTCATCCCTTGCAACACATCAACTCCCTGGCTTCATCTTCCCTTCCACTTCGCCGTTCGCTCTACCTCCTTACCTGCATTTTCGGAATCATGCATCTTTTCCCATTCGGGTTGATCATTCTCCCCCACGTCATGGCCGCCTCGAAACCAAGTGCCAGTAAAGACCCGGAAGAACGAACGAAGCACGAGGACGAGGTCAAGCAAGCTCTAGCCCGTTGGTTGGGGGTGAACAAGGTCAGGATCTGGACGGATGTTGCGGCAGCTGTGTGTGCGTTTCTAGCACTCATTGTCTAAGGACGCGGGCAAGACGTTCTTAGAGGCTGCCAGATGATAACTTGGCCAGAGAGGGCAATAGATGGGAATTTAACGACTTCTGTTTATGTTTGTATTCTAAATGACCTACGAATGTTATGAGATATCAATCTGCAGAATGCTAGCAGAAGTGGACAACGTCACGAGCACTCTAGCCAGAAAATGTAAGACAGCCGCTTATCACGGCACCCTACTGCAGTGAGCGGATTCGCATCTTTCGACATCTCTATCGCTGCTCTCAATAAGACAAGGATTACACGCTTAAAAGACGATCCCATGGGGCAGAAACGCTACACATCGATATTCACCCTTCTCCCGAAAGGGCACGTCCAGCATCGTATCGCGCTGATCGCCCCACGGCTATTTCGTGCTGCAGGTGATCGTCTGAACGACAAGGGATGTGGCCTAGATCTGTGGAGACACCGTGTCGACGAAATCTAGGAGCACAGTCTCGATCGCAATAAATAGTTGGCTCAGGAGATATGGGCCTTGGTCTGCCTTCAAGACGGTTGACAATGATTCAATAACCATTCTTGACCTGTATTTGCAGACACATAAGATGAAAGAGAACAAGACTCACAAAATTAGCGACATCCAAGAATCCGCCACATATCCTTTGCGTCGAATTCCCGCCACATGCCCCGTACGAGAAAGGGTGAGCAGCATCTCGACAGCGAGCATAAGCTGCTAAAACCGACTGAGGATGAACGGGTGAAATGAATTTCGATGCAGACGATTATAATTCTAGGGGGCCTCAATATGGCGAAGCCTCTGAAGAGGATGACAATGCTCGTCGCAAGTGACGTTTCATGTTCGTTGGTCCGCGCGTTGTTCACGGAGTTGATGAAGAACATCCAGTCCTGCTCACTTACCGTTGTTTCAATTTTTTTAGTCCGTTCAGCTCAAACCGATGGCGAAATTCGTCGGCTTAGAAGTCCACGGGGATCTGTGCTGCATCGAGAGGTGTCGATGACCCGGCGGTGTTATGCCTGTGTTTCATTTCAAAACCGGATCTATTTTAAATGTCTGTCCGAAAGTGTCTCTCCAGGGGCAATGGTTCAATGGTAGAATAACCGCCTTCCATTACGTGGTTGTTAGCGGTTGACCGGTGTTCGATTCACCGTTGTCTCATGCTTTTTGCAGAAAGGAAATAAAGGAAAGGAAAAGGAAAACTATGGAGGGAAACGGGACGATACTGCCGGCCTTCCGGAACGACTCAGGTTACGCCATATCTCCATCATCTCAACAGGGAATCAATAACACGCTCCAATGACATGCAGGAGTTATTTGGTAGATCAGCTAGATGCAGCACATTCGCCGAGCAGTGCACAATCACGTGAGATCTACGGAAGCGCAATAAGACTGCTTCCGAGATGTTGAGCTCGCAGGTGACCTTGTGATATGGCTTGAACTCCCGGACTACGACCAGCAAAACACCTTGTAGTCGGCAGTCGCAATAGCCACAGCCAGTTTTCTACCACACGGACAGGGAGGCTAGATTTCCACTACCGAACGTTATACAACTGGAAAGGTCTCCACGTCGGGGACCCTGTTCTGCATGAATATCGGGTATGGTACCAATAGAAATACCGTCCTTTGAACCAAGGCAATCCGGTTTGTTCAAGCTTCCTCGCGAGCTGATCAGTCACATCGGTTCTTTCTTATACAACCCACTGGAGCTCACTCAAGATGATCGTCTGTCCTGGAATATATTCGCGTCATTCGGAGACAATGAAAATGATCGAAGACAAGAGCTTTCGGACTTGATCAACTTCGGGTCAAGCTGTAGGGCGATCTGGAAAGAGGTTAGGCCGATCATGTTTCGCTGTATCAGGACTCCGGAAATCGATAAAATCAACGAGGTGATCGAGCGCCACAACGACTGGGGCCGTCATGTAAAAAGTCTCATTATAGATCTGAGTGCGTTCGAGGATGAAGTACGACGCAACCCATGGTACGTGATGCCTAGAAACAAACTTCCGCCTCCATGCGCTTTCCCCTGATCTCAAATACTTCGTAGGCAGGAATCAGGATTACTGTATCGGCTCATATCAGGTCTACCATACTTGGAGCACCTGTCCTTCTTCGCGGACGCTACAGACGATGTCACTCTCGCGTTACTGCTCGCAAAAGTCCAATCTGGTGGAAAACTGCCTGCACAGCTGCGATCGTTCGGTTGGCGATCTCGTCATAATACGTCGGACCATCTCAATCGCCAGTTGCGAGCAGAGTACAAATCCGGCTTTTTCGCTGCGTTTGCTGGATTTCTCAAGGACTGTACTCGACTGAGCTGTATCGTTCTCGACTCTCTAGCAGAGGCTCAGAACACGGATGAAAGAGATCTCAAGATGGTGATGGATGCTCTGGATGGACGTGCAGACCTATGCGATTCGTTTCCACCTTCTGTGAACCAAGCAGTAGTGGAGCTTGCCCGATGCGGGAAGACCATTAAGCGCCCACCCTTGACCGTCATCCTATGCGGTCGAACGGGGATCGATATCGACCCGTCCATGAACAAGTTGGGACCCTTCTCTCGAGATCTTTTCAGCCATGCATCGCGGCCCAGGCCGACCAGTTATCCCTATTATCGTCCTCAACGCAAAGGCTCTTCTCAAACAGAGATCACGCAACACTTTCCACCCACGCCGCGGAGTCCATACCGTGGTCAGGAGTGGGTTACATTGAAAGAGTACGAGGCAGGGCTAGGGCGGCATGAAGCAGGCCCAAAGCCACAAGTAGGATCGGTATTAGGGTCGGTTTCGGGCTCACGGTCGGGTTCTGATTCCGATTCTAGTTCGGAAGGAGATATCAATATCGACGATCCCGGGCGGTGGGCGACGATCTATACGCGCGGCGAGCTTCACCACGACATAAAGAGGTTCCCTCTCGAGCAAGAGTTTCGTGTACCTTATTCGAAGGGCGTCGACTTTGATCCAGCTTGGGTGGATCGTTCGCGGTCGTTAGACGCTAGGATCAAGCACAGCCAAGTTGGTATTGCTCCAGCGCCTCTGGGACCGGTCCTTGATAGCCGACAGCCCATTTACGAGCTCTTCATCGACGGTCATGCCTTTCTCGCAAGCTCCTCACGTGGCAACCTGCCGGGTGTATCTGACTGCACCGATCTCGAACGAATGGTAAGTGAATGGCTCGTGCGCTTATTGAAGCTATCTGATCCAACTCAATCCCGTTACCTGTTACTTTTAGAAAACCGCACTCCTATCTATAGCGCACCTACAGGAATTGCGAGTCCTCCAGATCGGAGGGACGCTGCTCTCCCGCTTTGAACAGGAGGAGATGACACGATTTGTCGTCTGTCTGTGCCCAAAGATTCTAGTCTGCAACTGGCTGGATCAAGAGGGGTGTATGCGAGGATATGCCATATGGCGGGACAGACATCGTAAAAGCATGATCTACAGTTCAGAGAATGCGCAAAGAGCGTTCGAAGGCGCAAAGGAACCGCACGAGTTGATGCAAGGCTGTCGATTTTTATTCAAAGAACTGGCACCAGGAGAGCTTTTCGCGTTGGAAGCCGAACAAGCAGTCAGTAACTGAAGTTTATCGACGATTCTCTCGAGGAAGCTAATATGATGCGGCTCAGGCGTATGATCGATTCGTAGCTGAACAAAAGTGAACACTTTCTAGGGACAAATGCTATGTCAATGTTGTAAACTGTAACGAACCCATACCCGTGCCATCACTGAGGTCCCTTCGATCCGCGGTACGATGGGATCTCGGATCATGTTGACGTCACCGGTCATGCGCGTTGGTTGGCTACTCACCGGACCGTGCTGTCCTTTCTGTATATAGAGCATCGAACCGAAGCCAACTAGCAAAACACACCCGATTTTCTTCAGATTATCTGACTTACCAACCGCTTCACTCTTCACCCACTTTACTCACAAAACAACCAATTTACTTATCAAAATGACTGGGTGAGATTTATTGCCACGTTTCCGCTCTGCTCTGTCCCTGATCGGATACCTTCCGGCTCGCACAGTGCCGCCGACGCTGCTTCTGAGAAGATGATGAACATCCCCAAGAAGTCCGACACTCAGGAAGACAAGGATACCAAGGAGGCCAGGAACCCCGAGGCTATCCACGGAAAGGAGGAGGGTATGTGATGATGATGCAACGTATGTTACGTGAACGCAAACTTACTTGCCGTCGATCGCTCTTGCTCAGGTGCCACCGAGACCATGACCTATTCTGACAACAAGGCTGATCACGTTGCCCACGCTTAAGCAACGCAGAGCAATTGAATCATATCAACAACACTGTAACACATGTCGAAACAAATATACATAACGGATACCTTTGCATTGCACCCTTAATTAAGAATCCAGTCGGCAGAAATCTGATATAAGCAGCAATCTCATTATCTCATTTGGTGGTCTCATTAGGTCGCCAGCTGTGGACTTGTACAACGTGTAAATCTCCTATCTGACTATCTCGCTGCCTGGATTGTCGATACTAGTGCCTGTTGTGTGCTGATCAATATCCAATTGATACGGCCATTCGGCAGTCGAATCGGCTTACCTGTAATCTCGATTCGATAGTGTTTGCCGCTACAGGATTGGTTTCGCTCAACACGGTCTCATCTTCCTCAGCCATAGCCTTCGGTAAGATACGGAAATGACCGTCGGCGTTGTTCATTGACAGATCTGCCAGCAAATCTTGTAAGTTCGTCGATGACGAGTAGAAGACCTGAGTGAAATTCAATGGAAGCGTTAGAGATCCAGTGTGGTCTCCCTTTCTGCCGGCTGTCAGTGTCAGCTTACCTTGGTCTGCGGCCTATCAACAGGTGTTTCCAAGATATCCCGCTCCGCGGCTGACCAAGCTTCGTCCTCATCTAAATCGAAATTGCCTGTTACATCCGAACTCATACTGGGTTTGCGGTAAGAGGATGTACTGGACATCTCATGAGCGTTATCATCGGTCTGTTCCAGACCCTGACTGGTCTCATGGAAAGAGGCCAGATCTTCCTCGTTGTTATCGTCGAGATTGCCAACTACTCCCCAGATGACCTCACCATCGCTCATTTCCCTAATCTCCAAAGCTTGTATCGACTGAGTGGAATGCATCCGACTTGGTTGCGATATGTTGCCTGGGCTCTTATAGAGATCATACAGACTGTCCCGGACAGACTGAGGTGAGAGCCTGGCCTGGTCATGTTGAACAGGAGGAGCTAGAAACTCTGCTTCCAAGGCGTGATCATGACTTGTCCTCTGTACAGGTTTGCGTCGCACAGACGGTCGCCTGCTGACATTGCTACCTTCGGAAGGGCGTCTGCTGTCATCTGCCTCAGTAACAGTTCCTAACAAGGGCGAATTCTCGATCTGCAGCCCGCCTGCATTAGTTGGCACAATGATCGTACGGCGTAAGACCGATCGTCTGCTGAGGTCAACAGGGTTCGGTTTCCGGGTAGACTGTTGTCGAACGACTGTAGCCGTAGGGGGTGCAGCAGTAACTCCGCCGTAGGTCTGCGTGCCGGAAAAGGGTCGGATCGATGCCGCAGGCAACGGAGCTGTTATTGGCAGCTTACTGGGTTTAGTGGCCTGTTTCTGAGAAGGCTTGCGCTTAATCTTAGCCAATAACCCTTTCAAACCGGAAGTAGAAGCAGTTTCAGGCGGCGTGATGGGAGGCTCAACGTTTGCTAAGCTTGAGATCGACGCAGATTTGCCATGCACACGCTGATGAGTCCTCGGACGGAACCCGCCAATGGGTTGTCCAGGCGATGCGAAGCCTTTCTGCGCTACCTGTGGCGAAGTCAGAGGCGATACTTGGATTGTAGCCGAGGTCTGTAACAACGTAGGCGAGCCGATCTTGATTGCCTTGTTTTTCGTGTTCTTTCTGGAAAGTTTAACAGAAGGTACCTTCTGTAAAGCCGCAGTAGCTTGGGCAATTCTGGCCTCAAAGTCTCGCCGCACATCAGGGTCTTCATCGATCCGGAATGACCGAGCACTACTTGCAGACTCCATGCGTCGATGATTAGCCTGAGTGACGCGAACTGGCGATGGGGGGCTTGCAAGGGCCTCCGTAGGACCGAACAGAGCTTGGGCTAGCCTCGTTTTCGCTGCATCTCGTTCACTCTGTGGTTGCGAAGTTCCTGTCTGGTGGCTTGATGACTCAGAATCGGGGGCAATAGGGGAAGTGATCGGCGTCCGTGGTTGTTTGGATTCTCTCCGATTTGCACTCAATGCGGGCGGTGTCACCATTCGTTTGGTTTCGGGAGGCTCGTGTTTTGCTTCTGAGACCTCTTCAAGAGGCTTAAGAAACAAACTTTGCGGAATAGTCTGCTTTTGAGCCTGTACAGGCTCTGGGGAGGCAGGCTTAGGAGATAAGGCCCTTGCCAGCTCTACCACTCCAGCATCTCGTTTCATCCGAGGTTCTGGCTGATCTCCACGGAGCCTGATAGATGGCCGAGCTTGCAGATTGGACCCATCTCCGACGGACGGCTGTTCACGTTGCGTACGTGGGACCTGACCTTCAGTCATGGTCTGCCTGACCAACTTCGCTGCTTCATTCAACTTCTCCTGCATCAGCTTCAGATCTTGGAATGACACGCCCAATTCCTCTTCAGGCTCGGCGCCCTCTGGCCAATCCACCTTTGGCAGAGTTTGATCTTTCAAGCTTAGATTGAAGAGACTCTCAATAGGACTCATGTGTCCCTCTTGGTTCTCAGCAGAATAATTCGAGCCGACAGGTGAATTCAAGACATGAGACGGATGTCCATGCAGATTGGGAGCTGCCATATCTGCAATCGGCTGTTGCTCTTCGTCGCTTTCGCCCCCATCGCCGTAATAGCCACTGATATCGAATGTGTAGTCTTGGGGACTTGGCAATGGGTTTCCTGATGGCTCGACGTCTAAATTGATCGGACCCGTTCCCTCAGAAGGCGTCTCTGCTGCGTAGCTGCCCGTGTTCTCGGTACGGAAGCTCGACTTGGACACAGCAGTAGCAGCTCCCGATTCTCTACCTTCTGGTACATTGAGGAAGGCGGTGGACGTTCCCTCCCTGGATGCAGTCATAATCACCGGAAATGTAGTGGGTGTCTGTAATGCGGTGTCTGTTGCAATAGGTGGGGCTAACTGCAGGGGCGCTGGACGGTGGTTACGATCAGACATCCGAGACGGCGACACCAAGGTTCCAGGAGCAGGCATGTAGGAGGTGGTAGCGAGAGTGGGACTGCCGAATACATCCGCATCGTCATATCGGCCGTCATCGGGGTTTCCCGTAGCTTGTATATTCGATTGTCTGTTTCCTGAGAGTCCTGGAGGCGCCAAAGCAGATGACAAGGTCGAGCCTTCGGCAATTTGGGGTTTAGATGCAGCCTCTGCTAAGTTATCGTGAAAAGCGGGCGATCTGGTAATCGAAGGCTGTCTGCGGTTTCCGATTCTCTTCTTGACCGGTGTCCCCGTGGAGGTCGAATCGGCCTGATTGACAGGCAGCACATTCTCACGAAGCATCTCCTCTGCCGGCTCTGGTACCATTTGTAACATGTCTGATTCGATTTGCAGAAGCGCTCTAGATATCCGCGATTGTGCTGAAGGCGGCAGTGTTTCTAGCATAGATTTCCGTTTGTTACCTGGAGAGAGATTCGCTAGCCGACCAACCGGTGGTGGGCTCCAAGTCGAAGATGTGGTGTCTCGATAGATGACCTCTGGAGACTGATTCGAAGCTTTCGACGCAAGGCTCGATGTTGAGCTAAAACTCCTGGGTAAAGGAGGTGCATCTTCGGCCGAGAAGGAGGTTGTACTCTTGCCGCTCACATTACGCTTCGCTTTCCTCATGATATCAGCCTCCCTCATCGCTCCAGACGAACCGATGCCATAAGTCCTGCCCATAGGTCGATACGATGTAGCTGGCATAGAGGGAGGTGTTCTGACTTCAGGCGGCGAGGTGGGTGAGTCCCAATTGTAAGGAGATGTTCTGAAATCAGTCCCATTTATCTGACCACGTTTCTGCATCAACTCTTCCTCCATTTCTGTTATGACCGCCTTTTCCTCTTCCTCTGTCAGAAAGTCACCCCTCCCGACCATTCGTTGTCTCGCTAGTCGTTCTCTCATCTCTGCCAGGGTGAATATGCCGGGAGGCGAGTCTGGACCTCGCAGGTGTTGATATTCTGTACTGTCCGCGAACTTCAAGACCGAAAACCTGTTCGACAGGCTGAGGAAGGGACTCAATAGTCAGATAAGATAGTCATCATGAGGTACTCGATAGAGATTCCGATACAAACCTCGCAATGATTGTCGATCCGCGAAAGTCACCTCGAGAGATTGAGACGTCGTTTAGTTTAAGCGGGATCGAGCCCAGACTAGATATCGAGCTCGCATTACTGTTCTTTGAATCTAGTTCAGGCCTCGAAGCCTCGGAAGGTCTCCTCTTCTTGAGCTTGTGCATGTTGAAATTGCGAGATCGAGCTTCATCCGGCGATATTATGCGTGAAGGGTGCGACTATGTCATCGATTAATCCTGATTCAGGGCAGCGGACTAGCTTGAATATTTGTTGACAATACGAGCGCCGGCGATGTTGCTTTGTTGCCGAGGGCGGTTCGCAGTTATCGTATCCAGAAGGAGTGAGAGTTTACTCGTACAGAATTCAACTCGACAAGCGAGAGCGTTGTTAATAGTTGCGAGGTTGATCTGGAAATCAATTGATTGATGATCTACGATCAAGATCTTTGCAGTAGAAGTTGAGCCTGATCTGAGCCGTTTCTGTCGCTTAGGCGCGCGGATTATGAGAAACCGCCGTTTCCCAAATTTGGGAATATCGTATCAACCTCTACGTTGCCGCAGGGTCGATCGTCAACATCTTACCCCTGCTATAGACTTAGACCTCTCCCCGCTCTAGCAGTATCACAAGAGGTGATCAGCTCTGAGAGATAGATTCGTAGACCGACCGTACATCTGTAATCGGATCCCAATCACCCTTACACCTCTTTTCCTCAAACGAAATCCGATCCTCAAACCATATAACCGGTCAACGCCTTGAATTAAAAGTAAACATGTCATCGCAACAACAGACTTTCGCTGAGCTAGCGGAGAGGTAGGTAGCATGTTGTGCGTGTATCGGATTGACCAATCGGAACCTGACTACCTTGATTTTTCTGATGCAGAATTGTCTATTCTGACAAATGTGAAGCTCATCTGTCTTCCTTGACTTGACACACTGACTTGAGCTAATCTTCACTCCTCTTGTAGATGCGGACGATCACTACGAGTACAGGCATGTGATACTGCCTAAACAGATGCTAAAAATGTTACCTAAAGAGTAAGCTTGCGTCAGCCCTGTTCTGAATGTGCAGAACCTGTACTTATATTCTCGATCCTAGATACTTTCAAGAGAATGAGACGGGATTACTACGTATATTGAGGGAGCAGGAGTGGAGGGGGATTGGAATCACGCAGAGTTTAGGTTGGGAGGTGAGTTATCGGGACTCAGCTTGTTTACACTTCCAGTGGACTAATCATCTATTCCATCTGTATAGCATTTCGAGGTTCACGGTACGCAGATTCAAGCCCGATCTGGCTTTATATTACTAAACATTTTTCCTCCATCAAACCACAGCTCCTGAGCCTCATATCCGTGAGTCGAATCCATGAAACGAGTTGTCCAAAAATCAAACTGATGGCATCCTGTACAATTCAGTTCTCTTCCGTCGAGAGCTTGACTACCAGATTAAATACCCCCACGGCAAACCCTCCGATATCGAGGCCCTGAACAGAGCCAAGAGGGACGCCGCCCTGCGAAGTGGTCGAGCATGAGCGCGGACTCGCTCAGACATTGGCCTATACTATAGACGGACTCGGAACAATTCGCTGCTGCTGGCCACCCTCCTATTCGTCCTTCGATTTCCTTCCATTTTGGGCGTCAGCAAGCTGCAAAATCTCTCTTCATTTATCCTGGTTCTCTGTTCAGCATGTTCAGAGAACGCTCTTCGTTGTACATATCGCATCAGAAACGTTTCGTATTGGAGATGGGAAGTCGTTACTCGTTACAGAAGCTACATCCGAGGACACGGATGGGTGCTCATACAGTTCCCGTTACTTCGGCTTCTAGCTTGCTTCGTACCCGTATATAGTTGCGCCAGTACTCGGTCGTCTTTCCTACACCCTTCCCGCCTAGACCAAGAGCTTCTTGATCCACGGCGATCTGGTACAGACCATCTGCCTCCCCTCCGCTAGCCACCATTGACCATCCCATTGCCTTTTCGTGACAGTCCAAAGCCAACTCTTGGATAGCTTGTCGATCAAGGGGCGATTTGGTTGCTCGAGCCGCTTTCTCGTATAATAATCCGATCAAGTTCCAACCCTCTGCTGCGGTTCGTTCTGCGTCTCGCAGTAATTGAGAAGCCGGTCGAGCGAGGGGACTCGACGAAACGTTCGCTCCGAAGCGAGGCGCAACGTTCATCGTGCGTACCGGTATGCCTTTGCTAGGATCATATCTCAACAGACCCCCGTCGGCATTTAAGGCTTGTTTCGGGTTACTGGTGAAGGGAGAAGCAAGGTTTCGAATAACTTCTTCCGCTCGTCTTGTGGCCTGTCCCAAGGCGTCTATACTATCCTGGACGCCTTGCCCTTGGGCATAAGCGACTTCGATATGGTTCAAGGAAAGGAGTGCGGACCGATGGTTGAGCCAGAGGTTTTGGAGAGAAGCAGCGGGACTGCTTTCCTTAGTCGAATCGATAGCGTTTGTCAAGGAGATTCCCAACGACTGATACGCTCGAGCTTGATCGAGATTCCCCTTTAATGCGAGATTAGAAGCGTAAGAGGCGATCAACGAGACGATTGCTCGTCGAACAAGAGGATGAGCGTCGGTATGAGCATCAGGAGCGGTATGATCGACCAAACGAGAGTTTTCCGCTAGATTATGCTGCTGGGCGGCTGAAGGAGCTACCGCGGTAGGGTTTGTCTCGTTCGGACCCGGGATCCACCCAGCGAACCAGCCTTTCCTTTCTGTCCCCTTGATCGGGTTTCCCAATAATGGAGCAGCATCATTGACCGTGATCACAGGCGGATATACTTCAGCCACAGAAAGTCCCCATCTCCACCATCCAGCAGCTCTCTCATCTTGTCCTAGCCTGCTACTAACGTCTCCCAGTTTCTTTGCGAGTTTGAGTGCCTCAGCTTTTTGAACGGTTTTTGCTAGGTTGTTTGTTGTGCTCTGACCCACGACAGCGTAGAGTATTCGTTCGTAGGTCTCCTCGGCTTCCTGTAAAGCCGAGTGGCCTTGAATTCTCTCTAGAGATTCTGCATGCCTAATCAAAAGATCGATAGCAACTCGATCTACGGGAGGTTGCTGGGAAGCAGACAGTATCGTTGGAGGGTAAAGATCCCTTGTTCCTGGTAGGTTTGCTGGGAACGCTATGCCTTTCTTCTTTGCTTCATCGATTGTTCTGGCGAGATAGTCCTCAGCCATAGCGCTACCAGGATCAACGGTATTGACGTTCGAAGAAGCAGATCCGTTGGTACCGATCATACCCTTCAGGTTGTTCCCCCCTGGTGCAGCATGGCCTGATCGTTCTTCTCTACCAATGGCCGTCGTTCCACTCGAGCCGACACCGTATTCTTGTGCTAACCAAGCAGAACGTAAGATGTGCCGATTGTAGATCCCCAGCTTCGAGGATGTTCCTCCAGATGAACTGCCTGTCCATGCATCGTTCTCTTCCGCCCACGCAAACAAGGCGTCGTCAGAAGAGGGATCTACCTTTTCGGTATTTATGTGCGACGGATAGGCCATCAGAACGTTCTCGAGATACTGATGGCCTCCTTCGAGACCGACAAGGCCAACAGTACCCAGGCCTAGCGTTCCATAGAGTACATATCGCAGGATCTTAGCCAGCATGCGGAAAGTATACATGGCAGGTGTCGAGTAGTCTTCCCGAGGCATATCCTCGGGCATGGGATGATCATCAACCCGGCCATTGTTGATGTAGCGAGGAGGTTGATATGACGATGTAGGAGGCGTGTAGATGGGAGGTCCAGCTAGAAGCGAATTTGTCGAGGATATCAATCGTTGATTGAGTGAAGTCTGCCTCGATGTAGTTGTGCGGCTGCTTGAGATACTAGAACCGAGGCGTCCGGAACGAGCCAGCCGATGCATGGTATTTCAAGTAGGATGTACTGCTAGATCGAATCACTGTATGGATGTAGCTACTAGCTACTAGCTGCTGACTTGCTTGTAGGTTGATGCTGGTGTCATGCTGAATGATCGATCGCCTTCAACTTCCCGTATTCGACCTCCACTTGGATGATCACCTCAAGGCAATGACAACGGACATTGATAATAACGACAAGTCCATCAGCGTCACACGAGTATCTCCGGCGGGCGGAGTCTAGTTGAATTCCCATTCACAGCCCATCATTCGACTACTACCGCTCTCCACGATTCTGACACCTTACTCGTAGCTTGTACCTCCCGCTTAGACCGGCGTTATTGTCGCTAGCACAGAGCCATTTTCGTTGAGAAATCGCTCAAGCTCTGGGACCTGAGTAGCGGGTTTAATCACACCCTCAAGGTCAACAACCCACCATGTTTTGGCGTATGAATGGAGGCCTTAACGGTTCTTCCACTCTCGAAGCTACCCTGGATAGGGCGCTAGGAAGTACCTCAAACGGCACGCCTCTTACGGGTCATGGAACTGGAGGGTTTCATAATGTTGTAGACGAGCTCCTAGATGAGCAGGACCTTTTGAGCGAGCTCAAAGCCGGGAATCAGAGGTCTGTCCGTCTTGAGCTCTAGAGAAGCCTCGTCAGGCTTCGAGATGATTCGGTCGACTGATTCGGCTGGCGGCCGTCTTTTTACGCACTGATTTGTGATCAGAATCGTTCAAGTGTTATCTGCCAAGGACAATGTACGGAGTTTACTAGCTTGGTCTGTATACGGAACGGACGAGATTGAACGACATGCGGACGAGGCCGAACGAAAAGTGCTAGAAGACTTGGTCAAGCAGGGCGGCCTTGATCATTTGGAAGACACAACTTCCTCCAAGGGTGGAGCTAGCTCAATGGATCAATCAGCTATATTACCAGACACCGCTACCCTCACCGACAATTCACCTAATTCCCTCTGGGGTAATTTCCCAAGCTCATCACCTCAACCCGACGTTGAAGGGGATGCGAAGAGACAAAGATTTCCTCATCTAGCTACGGAGATTCTTTGTGCAGACTATTTTCAGATAAGCGAGACGCTATGGTCGGACTTATCCGGCTTGCTAGGACCGATGTGGGATATCGTCTTAAGCTCTAGGGAAGAAGGTTTAGGGATGCCTGCCATGGACGGATATACGACTGTAGACGAAAAGGCTAGACTGCGGTCTTACGTTAGGTATGAGATCGATAAGGCAAAGGTCGAGAGGGACGACGAGGATGAGAAGCGAAGAGAGATCATCCGAGGAAATTGGACCAGGGTCAACGGGATGTTGATGATAAAACAACCTGCTCGGGTAAGTGTGATCCGAAATAGAGCGTTTGATGGATCATATGGCGCTGATTGGCCTGGTCATCTTTTATCAGATGCTGCAATTTATCAAGGAAATTCCAGACGTTATTACGCGATTGATTGATAGGATTGACAGTCCCGCAATACAGGATACGATACTCCGGATCATAGCTTGTGAAGAAGCGGGTGTGACGGGGACGATTGAGGTGAGTTGTCAAAACTGCGCACACCGGCTTCAGATCGTTGATCAACCCATGTTGTTTAGTGGTTGTGTAAGGAGAACCTGATTCCCAAGATCATCGCTTTATTATCACCCCATCAGCCCGCTGCAACTCACGCCACAGTAGCGGAAGTTATAAAGGCAGTCATAGCCCTCACTTCGCCTAACGCGTTCAACCCGAATGGCGGCAATGGAACTGATCCCCAAGTGATGACATCGCCTAGCGGGGATACCAATACGAATTCGAACTCGGAGAGTCCCACAACGAATGCCACTGGGCAGTTCTCCAACGCTGGGACATCGAGCTCAGACAACCAACCTCAGCAAGTATCAAATCCTCCTCCTGGACAGCGGGATAACCGCTTAGTGCGAGAGCTAGTGATGCAGGACAACATCGCTATCTTAGTCTCGCCGCTGAGTGAGGATCCTGGACACCCAGATCCTTTGGCTGCAATGCGACGAGCTGCCTCCCCTAGCAGCGTGATGGTTGATATCAGTTTGAACGGGCAAGACCCTCAGGCAGAGCCTGAAACCAAAGCTAGTGAATCTGAGGAGCCTAGCTACAGCTTTGACCCCTACACCGTATCTAGACGCCCTTCTGTCGCCTCTATCACCTCCACGTTCTGTCAGTCAATAACAATCCTCATCGAATTGATACGAAAGAACAATTCGGATTACTCGGAACCATACCTCTTCCACTCGATACGGAATAGACTCATGGGAATGCAACAACGGAAAGTAGAGAACCGATTCCACGCAAAAGAGGAGTCGGATAGGAATACAACCGAGACAACCTCGCTTGAAGAAGATGCTCAGGATCGGCAGGAAATGGAGGATGCAATGGCGGAAATGAGCGGGAAGCTAGGGATTGTCCATCTTGGTCCTTTGTTGGCTTCTGTAAGCGGACGCATCGAGGTTTTGCAGAATCTGATATCTTCTCCTCGGCACCTGGTGAGTAAGGTTCGGACCCGTGTCGCGATCTGTAGTAACGTTTGATAATATAGGGACGAGCTCGTACTCCAGGGGTAAAACATCCACTGACAGCGGAACGATTGCGGATAGTCGAATTATATGCAGAGATGTTACATTGCTCGAATATGAGCATATTGAACCGATCTGCCGGAACGGGGCCTGAATATACGGATGATGGCCGCCTTAAGGGTGGGTTGGAGGCCTTGGAAGATCTGGGTTCCGCTTTGGAGAATGGAAACGACGCTGGCGCGGAAGAGCAATCCGAAGATATCGTAAACCAAGTCACACCTGCTCGAGATCTACCGGTCAGCAGCTGCGGATCTACCGACTGCTCTCTGACTGGTTCAGATGACGAAAAAGAGCCAAATGAAGCAGATACGCAAAAGGACCACCCTCAGACGCATGTCACACAAGGGGAAGAAGCCGAAGAACCTTCGACGCCTAAACAAAAGGTTTTCGATGACATGCTCAGTGCTACGGAAAAACTGACTTTAGAGAGAGAGGCGTCATGTATCGCGGAAGCGAGAGATTCTTCCGAAGCCCGACGTAACAACGCTACGACCGAAGCCGCAACTTTGCGATCAAACGAGATCTTGCCCCGTTCCGAAGACCTGTCTATTGGTAATATGTTGAAAAGCAAGTATATCGAGCATCGGGTACTTCCAGTCATCATCGTGCGTCTGCGATATTTTGCGGAAATACAAGTTAGTAGTCTAACGTTTCGATCCTAGGACCTTTTCTTCGAGCACCCAAACAACAACTTCCTACATAATGTCACATACGATATAGTACAACAGATTCTTAACGGCCGCGTGGATTCTGGCTTAAACCGCGATCTAATCATCGACCTTTTCCGAGAGGCCAAGATTGCCGAGAAGATCCTGCACACTCAGCAGGTGAATGAAAGAATCAGGTATGACTCCCTCAGCGCACTTCTTGAACAATGCGTTGACCGAAACTGCTTCATCAATAGTGGAGGACAACGGTCAAAGCGTCTTGCATTGATGGGCCACATGCTTTTGATCGCAGACGAGATCGAGAAATTCCTTGAAAGGTGTCCAATGGCTTTATATAGCGAGATTCAGGACACTTTCGTGAGATCGGAATGGGACGCGTTCGTGCTCGGGGAGCTACGAGAAAGCCGGCAGCGGGATGCTCAGCCTTTAGGTGGAGGCAGACCTTCCCCGGCCACGTTAGCTAACGCTGCTCGACAAGCGGAACTGGACGATTTAGAGGAGGAAGAGGAAACCAATGGTGCCTTCGCTGGTCAGCCTTTGACGCGCGCCACTTCATCGGGAGAAGCGTTTAGTAACTCTTTTGGGTTCGGGACGCCAGATACTGAAGAGGGACGTTACCGAAACGTAAGCAAATCTATATGGTCGTCGTGAAACAGACACGCTGATGCGTCTTGAGTTCAGTTGAACCGCTTCATAACCGGCGATACGTATTCCGGGTCATTTGCTTCATCGGATGAGGACAGCGATGACAGCTCCTCCGAATCACCTCGCGCGAGCCGAATTGATGGCCGTGAGGGAAGGCAACGCATGTTATCAGATGGATTTGATGTGAGAACTATTTGTACTTCCAGACGCAAGCCACGCAGCTAAACATTGGCTATTTGGTAGAGCGCATTCTCCCCTCCAAGCGAAGCCGATGACCTGGATGATGATTGGGGCGACTTTGCATCTGCAGGTACAGGGCAAGATGACGACTCGGATCCTTTCGGAGACCCGTTCCAACCTTCGCACAGGCCATTCCAGATGAGCATACACGCAAACCGTCCCATGACCGCAGCGGACTTTGCAAACCAGGCGTTCGAGGAGCAGTTCGCAGGCGAGGCCAACAACGAGGGTATTACGATGCCAGACAACATGATTGGCGACGACTCTTTCGAGTCTGCTGCAGACTTTCTTGCGGCTAACTGGTCCGTGCCTGGAGGTGAATTTGATACGGGGGAGGACATGCCACCAACACGGTTCCCCCATAACGACGACTTTGGAGACAGCCGGTCGTTCTCCGATACAAGCAGTGTGTCGACGATCTCTCCCGGATCGTCTCCCGAAGTGAACAGAACATTGCATCCAGCTGCTCGTATCGGGCGAAGGCCTTCGAGATCGTCAGCTATCTCCCCACCTGATCCAACATTAGTTCGGGCAACAGACGACGACGAACCCCTCGGTCACGGTGTCTCAGCCGATACGACTGTCGAACAAGGAGGTATGCTTAAGCGGGAGATTGGAGGTCGCACAGTAACGGTACCGCAAGACGACATTGCGTTGGCTGCCACTCATGCTAGGAAACACTCGCAATAAGCATGGCTCTGGATTATGCATAGCATGCTCTCACTTCCAGAATTGTTGTATACTGCAATCGTTGTATTCGAATCAATGCATGGCCGCCTATACCTTGTTTGGACACGATCGTATCTTATGCCAAGAGATAAGAACTTCCAGCCCGTAGACCTCACGTAAACCCAATAGAATGCCATGAATCAATCGGACGAAGTACAATATACATTCGACGTTCACTGACACCCTCGTCCCAGGCAAGCTCCGCTGAGAAAATGCAGCGCTTACTTCTTGGCAGCGGCCTCCTCGGCGGCCTTCTGTGTATCGATAGGACAAGGATGACTCAGCAATGGTCCCAGTTAGTAAGAAACATTGGTCACTAACAGCATCGGCCCTCTTCTTCCTCTGCCCAGCGTTCCTCTGGTCAGCCCTGACCCTCCTCAAGGTCAAGAAGGCGTCGAAGTTCTTCTCCTCGTCAGTGATGGCACGGGGCTCCTCGGCCTTGTAAGAGGCGGGGAGAGCGATCTGAGCTCGGGTGGTCTCAGCCTTGAGGTCCTCAGCCTATCGGATTGTATAGTCGTTAGCTCTTACTTTGCGTGATAGGTGATTTCCCTAGTTGTGACTTACGGAAGAGTCACCCTTCTTGCCCTTGCCAGCCTTCTTGGGGAAGACGATCAACCTGGACCTGTACTCCTTGAGCCTCTCAACGTTGACCTTCTCGCTCTCCTCGGACCTGCGGTTCCTCCTGTGGTCAACGACGATACCGAGACCCTTGGCCTCCTTCCTGGCGACACCAGCCTGCTTCAACTCGGAGAGAGTGAAACCACGACCGAGCCTGACCTTGGTGTTGTATCGAACGGTAGGGGCACGAACGGCAGGACGGAGGAGCTGAAGAGGCCTGACTCCGAGAGTGAGGGCCTTCTTCTGACGAGCAACACGCCTGGAGTGCTTTCGGCCTGGCTGGTCGAACCAGGTCTTGACCCGCTCCTATAATCGTAAAATGGAATAATACACCAGAAAAATCAGCATTCCTGAACTTTGATCGAGGCTCGTTTCCCTTCCAGCTTCAATCGATCCATGCGCCAGCAGAGCATGCCATCTGTTCGTTCTTGTGGATTCCTTCATCTGCCCAGTCTCCGTTCGTCGAACCCTAATCGTCTCCTGCTTTCCTCTCTTTCGCGATTCCCCCTCTATGCTTCCTGATTCCAACTTCTGCACGACCAATCGAGAAAGGATATTCACCTGCCAGCTGGACTTCCTGAAATGCTCGTTGGCGAGTTGATTGTTGTGAGCGACCATTTTGACGAGTCTATTTTATTGTTAAGTTGCGGATGTGAAGTAGGAATTAGGGAATTGTAAGGAGATGCAAGAGAGATGTCGGAGCCACAACGTCAGCGACTGTCTCTTGCAGGAAGCAGGCGGATGAGCGTACCTCTATTGAATCTACGTTGGGTGCCGGATTGCCGAGAGGGGTGGAAGAGAATCAAGACCTGCCATGATTCGAATATCCACCCACCGTCCAAACACGACTTGGGCGCAAAACCGGATTGGTGGGATGCGCTTGCGAGGAGAGACACCCTGAGCGAGGGGGACTCAGTCACCCAGAACGAGATGCGCTTCCTCTTGACGCGTAAATATCGAAAATGAGTCTCGCGACATTGAACGTCAATATCGAATCGGAGATAGAGAAGTCGCGGACATGAAGTGTGTTTTGGATATCATGTCCGTCGATCGAGTACTGCTGTGCTTACGCCAAGTCACCTTTCGTTCCTTTGACACAAAACACCGCTCCTTGCGAACAGCTTCCTTTGACGGAGCTCACCTCGAAAGGCATAATTTAATGAAGAGCCAACGGATGTGCTAGTCAACACAGCTCGAATGAAATCGATAAATAAAATGCGATATAAAATGAATCATCAGCTATCCAGCCGCTCAGGATGATCATCCCGGCTCGCATTTCGTATCGACGCATAATCTCTGGGATAATTTACATCCGGTCGCTCACAATGCCTTATCGTAATGTCCTTCGCAAGGAACCTCCTACAGGTTGTTTCGAGGCATTACCTGAGCAGCAAGTCTATGCTCGTGACAGCTTACTTTTTGGGGTAACTTGGGGGCGCAAGAAGCATCGCGGTCTAGATAAACCTGCATTTCAGGATGGCATCCCGTTGGCCGAACCGTCTATCATTGAAGGTGTAATCAGTCCTAACGATAAGTACTTGGAGGTAAAGAGCAGATCTCGGAAGCAGCGGGGCCGAAAGTCGGTTCGTTTCGTTGAGCACGATAAAGTTAGCCCTTCTTCATCTCTCAACGGTTCAACGGAAACGGTTTGGCCAGGTGAAAGGAACGAAGTGGTTGTCGAGGACGATAGGAACAGGATCCGTATCGCTGAGCACGAGGAACACGAACCGGTCATCGAATATATACCGATGGAACCCTATCAAAGCTTATGGGCCCCTGCGATTTCTGCTGCGCAGACCGAGCAAGCAACGATGATCCAGCCTGCAATCCGCCCTAGACGATTGCCGGATGTCTTCCGTCGTCGACGATCGGACCTTGAAGTGGTACCAGGACAGCCGGCTCCCACGGCTGCTAGATCCTTTTCCAACCCTGTTCCTTACGTGGATCACATGGAGTTTGTTAACAGCGGAGCATATCATACGGCGATCAACAATATGGGGCAAGGCCAGTGGGAGCATGATTCACTAGTAGCAGACCCTCAGTTCTCAATGACCTTGAAACACGCGGTCGATGATCTTGTGCATCGCGGTCAAGTTCCGTACGATTTGTAACTTCTACGACACCTGTTCTTGGTATAAATTCTATGTCATGCGTAAATCCGGGCCGAGGTTCCAAATCTTCAAATACTACAAATTTCATGCGTTGTGGACGGCGAGGCATTCAGTGCAACTGTGTTAACAGCATAGTGTAGCGATTTATAACGCTACATCTACTTGCCGCCCAAGGACCTGAATCGCTCCTCGATAGGCTTGAACGACTTCTCCCCGGCAGGCGCGACGGGGGCACCGAAGACAAGCTGACTGCCCAATTGCCATTCGACGGGAACGTCGAAAACTTCCTGGACCTTGCGTTCGATCAAGTTGGAGTAATGCTGTAGTAAAGAGGTAGAAGAAGATATGAATACAACGGTATCGTTGAAAGGGATTAGTCTCTTACCTGTAAGTTGGCACCGAGACCCTCTTGTTCCAAAGCAGTCCAAATGATGTAAGCGAGGATACCGTGAGATTGGGATGCCCCTGAGTGAGTGCGACATTGTCAGCTTGATTCCGCGTATTTTTTTGGGATATACGTGGGACTCACAAGGCTGGAAGTTGGCGGCATAGGTAGGGAAATCCTCTTCTTGCTTACGAACGGTGGGCTTGTCATCGAATAAAAGGACGGTTCCCTTAGCAGCCTTAAATCCGTCAAGTCGAGGCTTAGTACCGGATTCGAACTGGTCGGCCGGGAGCATTCCCTTTAGAACGTCTGCGGTGATATCCCAGAGCTTCTCATGCTCGTCACCGAAGAGAATAATGGCTCGGCCGATCTGGTAGTTGCTATGGAATGCACACGGTCATCAGTATCTGCAGAGGTAGCGGATTACAGATCACGACTGACAAGCTGGTAGGGGTGTGAAGAATAGCGTCCTTGACGATCTCCTCGATCTTGCTGTCGGGAATAGGAGAGTCCTTGCTCAACTGGTAGACGGATCTCCTGGTCTTGACGGCCTCGATGAAAGCTTGGGAAGACTTGGACATGATTGAAGTTGTAAAGGTGCGGGTGACGGTACTGGTTGCGATGGCAGGCGGGCGCGTGAACAGGGGAAGTGCGGTTCTAGGTAGAAGTAGCAGAGGTATAGACTGTCGCGCGAGTGTTCTCCAAAGAAGCATACGATTATAAGAGGTTCAGTGAGGGTAGATACGTAGATGAGAAGGCAAGCGGGTGACTGGTTGATGGTCATATAGCGTCTGACTTGTTGACTTCCTGCCTGCCTTACTACTAGAAACTGCCAGCACCTGGGAATCATGACAGATCTCGCGTCAACTGCTTCCGCATAACGTGATTCTTCTCACGCTCGGCTAATTCCGTCATCGGTCATTGTCATCTTCCGGCCGATTTATCATCCCGAGCACACCCCAGTCTCAGCGTGTTGAGCAATAATGAAGAACACACCATTCATCTCGCATGTAGATGACAGAGTCTAAGTCCTAGTAACAGCTTGGTATCAACTCGAAGTGGAGCGGTCAGATAGGTGGAAGATTCTGCTTATCTCTGTATGCGTCTAGCATCCTTCATATGTCCTAGTCTCCGCCGTCTACCGTCAGCACGCAATCTATCTACATATCTCAAACCTGCTCAGCGACGTCCAACCACGTCGACTCGTAAGGACATATGAGAGAAACACTCTTATCTCGAATGAGGTCATCAAAATGGAGCAAAAATGAGATGAAGGTCCATGAGTGATAACAAGGAACAGATTGGCGTTCTCGAGACGTTTTAAATACATCAACGTGACGCCGAGGCAGAATATTTGTCAACTGACAGGAAGCCCTACGCAACAAACAGCATATATGATAGCTTGACAGCCGACCATCCGTGATATCTCTCGCTTTGTTTGCAGTCTAGGAGTGGCATCCAAAGACGGTGGCTATAGTGTACCGATGGAAGTCGGCCAATCCAAACATTCAAGGAGGCATGGAAGGTGGATTGAGTAGACTGCCAGATTCGAAATAATATCGTTGGCGTACGCATATTCACTAGTATTGAAAAAAGCACAGGCGGAATATTACAAACATATAACGATAAGCGCACATACGAGAACACGGACAGCTGATTTTGGCATTCTTCGACCTGAGCTAAGAGGGTCATTCATGTGCTGAGCTGAAAGGGTCATCGGATGAGCTCAAGCCGTCGTTGGATTGACATCTCGACGAGCTATGTGAGTTTTCGCAAATCAGTCGCTGATCCAAGCTCAGCCTATGATACTAGAAAGCCGCTCACCAGCATATCCTCCACGAGCCCCATTGTCGCCACCGCCTCTGCTTCGGCTGTTGGCTCCGCCCCCGCGACCTCCATTGGATCTTCCTCTCAATCCTGATGTGGGGACGCCTTGGGTAGGGGGAGGACCCCGACGTTTTGTCGCGACCTGGAACCCATCATCCTCAATCTGTTCTCTCGGTTGTTCTTGACGCGTTGCCCCATATCCATCTCGAGCTCCAGCATGCTGTTGAACGTGACCACCTCGGCCGCGGTTGCTTGAATTGGAGAAGCCCGAAGCCGGTATATTCTCCCCAGACTGTGTCGAGCCATTCCTTCTCCAATTTCCGGAGTTTCCGGCAGGGCCGTTGATAGCTCGATTGGCTCGGAAACCTTGCTGCTGGGATTGCTGATGTTGCTGTCTGTGTTTCTGAGTTGAGGATTGCGATTTGATCTGACTTGTCTGAGGCCCAGGCTGTGCCCCTTGTGGGTTGATCGGCGCGATGAACTGGCTTGGCAATGCAGAAGCTGTGGCTGCAGCCAACGCGGGAACAACGGAGCCAGCGGCAGCCGGTGGCATATTAAACTGTGCACGTATCTTGGCTAGTTCGTCCTCGCCGGAATGGATCTCATCGTCGTCCGCCCAATCCAGAGTCGCAGGCTGAGAGAATAGGGCCTGATGATATTGTGGTTAGAGCGCTGAATATCGGGTAGCCAGTCTCATATCTTACATTCGGTGTTTGAGGTCCGGATACTCCTGGTTCCTTTGCTTTGGTCCCGGCATCCTTCGTTTTTTCCGCTGCAAGCTCGGCGGACAAACCAGAATCTGGCTCGTCCGATGATGTTTCGTTTGCGATTGGTTTGTCTACTGAAGCTAATTCGCTCGATTGCATAAAGCTCATCTCATTCTCTTTCTGACTTTCGGCCGTAGTGGGTGTCACGGAGACGACTTGTTTCGCAGGCAGATCGGCAATTTCCGGCTCATAACGGAATGCGTCCATACTCTGACCAACATCTTCGACTTTCTGCTCGGAGAAAGATAACGATCCTTCTGCGTGACTTTCCACGGCGGGTAGTTCTTGAGTCGTGGCTTTAGGAGGCGAAAATACCGGCGCATCGTTGTCCTCAGCAGGTTTCTGGCCGAGAATCTGTAAAATACGTTCATCTATACCGAGAGTCAGCGATGGAATCATCGAGGACCAACAATAGGAGCACAATCACCTTTGATGCGTTTGAGTTCTTCGATAGCCGATTCTACGCCTTGCAAGGCGATTTTGTCATAGAGACCGTCCAAGCTGGCGACATCCTCATGGGAAAGATCTTGTAGATGAGAAGGTAGCTCTGGCGCCATGAAGTTCGCCATACCAGGGATGCTGGGATGGAGAGTGGTATAGGTTTGAATAAGTGCTGTCAATAGGGGAAAACATGCATTCTATCATGAAAAGCATGATACGATTAATATAAGCGGATTTTTCGATGGTAATCTGACTTGCCTTGTAATCCTCGATAGCATTGAATCTGACCGTCTCCAATTCCTTTCGGTGTCGCTCCTGCACTTTCTTCTCATTCTGCGTTTGTTCTACGGCCAAACCCTGTGTCGATATAGGTTTTAGCTGCGCCTCAAAATAAGGGGTGATCGCACTACGAACCTCTAGCCCCTTAGCAATCTCTTCCAGCTCTTTCATGTTACCCTCCAAGACCGGCAAGGATGCCAATCCAGCCTTCTGGTCGGTATTCAGGTTTGTACCGTCACGATAAGATCGAAAACGTTGCTAAAATAGGTTTCGCGCTTAACGGCGTTGCGTGTGGTGGCATAGTATCTATGCTTGCAGCTTACTATCTTCTTGTTCAAGAGCCTGATCCTTTTGGCAACCATATCTTCTGCAGGACTCTTCTCCTTCAATTCACTTCCCCGGGTTTCTTGTTTGATTGCATCCTCGAGTTCATCCGTGTCCGCGACCAGGTTGTCAGGAAGCTCATTCTGTGCAGGTGCGTGATCTAAGAAGGCGACTGGCTCGTCGCTGTTCGTTTTGATCAAGGCAGACGGGGAAAGGATCGAGTGATCTATCTCGGGAGCGTCAGGTAGATTGATAGCTGGTCCCGTTGCACCAAGTCCTTGTACATTTGACTTGCTCTTCTTTTTCTTGCCTTTTGGCTTCAAAGGTACATGTCCAACTCCAGGCACATATTTCGATCCATCAGGAGTCGATCTAGCATCTTTCTCTTTCAGATTTTGAACCTTAGAATCTGAGACGCTCATGTCGAGATAGCTAACAGACTGGAACTGGGTTTAGACACTTAAGAAGCATGGACGAGACCAATACTGACCTCTTCCGGACAAAAAGGTGTGGAATTATTGCGCGGGAGATAGACCGTCTTGTAATTTGGTAACGCTTTAGTGGTAAAGCCTATACGGATATGCTCAGACTAGTGGTAGCGAGCAGTTTCCAAACGATGATAGCCATTCCGGGGAAGGCAAGACGATTATGTGACCTCGAAGCTCGAAGACGAGTATATGACGAGTAAGAGCCTGACATTTATGTGCTCGATCTACGGTTTGTTGTGTTTGTGGTGCTCCTCCCCTCAGGTACGAAATTGCAACCTGAGTGAATCACTCGTTGTCATCTCTGGTGATTCATGGGAGCTGTATATCGCTACTAACAGATCCCTGTGCCTTAATTGGAACGTCCTGTCCTTAACACTTACCTCGTATCATCAAAGCTCTTGACATCCCATTCCATCAGCTGGAGGTGGGACTCTAGTTACAGCCACGTTCGGTCTCCGAGCCAATATCTTGCTACCTGGAAATCATCCTTCTTCTAGCCTAGGTGGACCCCTCTTGATTATCTCTTGAACCGAACGAACGTCATCGATCCTTATGGACAGAGTTGGTACTATGTCTGTGACAGCTGATATTCTGGACCGACTACAGGTAAGTACAAAGAACTAAATGCCATGATGGAAAAAGCCCCATATGACATTCATCGATACCCGCCTTTTTGTGGTGCAGATCTCACCATCAGACACAATAGGAGGACCTATTACCGATAACGGCCCCCTGTCAGAAACAAGGTGAGACAAATTCTGGCCAACCGACCGTATCCAACCGTTCAAGGCTGAACCGATGAATCGTGGATAGCCTTATTGCAGAAATTGAGAACCTGGCTGACGGCTTGAACGATCTTCGATCTGCTCTATATGGTGTGTATATTGATCAGAATTCCACCCCTCCGAGATCTCTGACGATCAATGGATGTTTTGTCATACTGAGCAGAGATCCAGGAGGCTCGGCATTCAGCGACACACGCCTCCGTAACGACCGTGTCAACCACACTTGATAACCTGGTGCATGCCTTCGATGCATCTCTAGAAACGTTTTCGCGTCAAATACAGTCTACAACAGAGAAGATCCAAGACTACTTGTTGCCTTTCGACTTCCAGACGAAGGGACCAGGAATGGACAAACATTGGATCGCGCTCAAAGAGGATCTACATCAGATTCAGTCCGATTGGTCTGATATCCTAGAGGACGATTCTCGTCTTAAAGACGAACTGAAAGAGGATCGTTGGCTCATGGTGTTCAGACAGTGAGTTCGATGAACTGAAATTATCAAATTTCATGCTGATAAGGCCATCGCTTCTGCAGATCGGCAGATTCTGCAGAAGAGATGATGGCATCGCTCGAGAAAGCAGTGAAATCCTGTCATGCGAGTATCATCTCGGCTTCTTAGAGTTTCCGACTACAGATCTTAACTCTGTGCACTATCGCAGTTGGCTATAGAAACGATATCGTTTGAAACACATCCGGTGCATCTTGAACTCGCTCGAACAACAGTACAAAGCTACAAGGACAAAAAAAAGTATCCATCACAAACAAAGAAAGGTGATGATATCGCTGATTCAGTGTAATATCATAGGTTTTACCATCCAAGTGTGAACAAGGCTCTTTCGATGCTAGATCGAGGTGTCAAAGATAGGATCACTACCAATGGAGAGTCGCTCAGGCGGTAAGGGTTCCACCTTATCGCGGCCATTCGTTTTTTTAAACTAGTTTCGATGTATGACAGACAGGCCGCAATGAAAACTCGATGGACAAGTCTTCTATCGGCCATGTCGATAATGGAGACATCATTACCCGGCTTGATGAAACGGCTGGAACAAAACGCGAATTTTGGATCAGATGCGACGGAAGTCCTGGACGATGAAGATTCTCTGATACGTCAAAACCGAACCACATCTCCGAGTCATATTCCACGACCTAAACGCTTCTCTGAGAGTGTAAGATCGACAACGACAGGAGATCCATTTCGAGTGGATCCGAATCCTTCAAAAACCATGCGGTCACCGATGAAGAAGAGCTATACTTATGGGCCTTCAGATTTCACCGCTATGCAAGGATCTCCGGTCTCGAACCGTACCGTCCGACCAAGACAGAGTCTGTGTGATCCTACAGATCATCCGGGTGCTCCTAGAGGCACATCAACCCTAGCTGGTCCTAGCATAGCTGTGAGATCAGGATCCTACAGAACCACAATCCCACGGGCAGGAAGTCCCGGATCGTCTCCCGACCAACAAGGCATGACTTCACACAACAATGGTCGGTATGGCTCGCACATTGTGCGCCCGGTCTCGCCCGCTCCATCAGGGATATCCGTCAACAGTACTATGTCAAGCCGTCGTTCTCTGATTCCGGTGTCTAGTCCAGCTTCCAGCCGGCACAGTAAAAACAGCCAGCAAGGTGTACTACCCCCTCTTCCCAGTATGCCCAGTCAGAAAGATATTGCGGCCAAAGAACAAGAAGCAAAACTTCGGTATTTGCGTTCGCAATTACAAACGCCTGAGCCCAGTTTGCGTGCTGTTGCCACACGTATGCCGTTTTACACCGGCAGAAAGTCTACACCGAACTCTACACCAGCAAAATATGCTCCGACTGATAGGTACAGTCGAAATGCCACGCCGACAACCCCGCGAAATTGGGCGACTGGAGAGCGAATAGTCACGCCAGGCAGAACTGCACCGTCTGCGTGGAAAGACGATGCCCTTGCGCGACCTTCCTCATCGTTGTCGGTGTATTCTCGTTCGGGAGCTGCAACACCTGCACCTCTAGGCCACGTCGTCAAGCGTTTCGTGCCAAACCCGCTAGACCCCTTGGATCTGGAACTGGCTCGGATCCTGGAATCTATACCGAACGAGGTGGGGGTGGAGAGATTGGACCCGCCATTGCGTAAAGGCCAGCGGCACGAGGGCGAATGGAAGGCTCAGTATGCATTCAGCGGAGGACGTTGTGGTCGGAGGATATATGCCGCTCGGCTTCTCGAACTGAACAAGATCAACGGGAAGACCCGCAAAGTCATGATACGGTCGAACGGAGTATGGAAGGACTTGCGCTTCGAATTGATCGATATTTTATAGCATATTGTCATTCACTCTCTCTATGAGCCATTGATTACATCGTCAAGTCCTCCCCTTACAAGCAATTGATTGAAATTTAACGCCGGGAACATCTTGCACAAATGTATCCGTTCTTCTTCAAAATGGTACCATTGGTTTCGTAAATCTGCACCATTTCCTTCATACTGATATATCTCCTGCACATAAGGCAAGAGCCATACCTCCCAAAGATTATGCTGGTCCATGGAAATAGAGCCAGACTGGAAAACAGCTTCACGCAGACATCTTCGAAGCCCCGGTAACCCGTTGCGCAAAAAACCTGATTCACTACGCCACCTATTGCAGAGAGCCTGTAGTGTAGTGCATGCTCAGCCAACAGAAAGACAGCAAAGTTTTGCAGATAGAAGCTCACATGTTTTGACCAGGAGACTGTTTGCCCTTCCAATCTACATTGTCTATTCATCTCCTTTTGCACTGCGATAAATCCAACGTGCGTTTCTCCGTAGAGACACACGGCCTTCCGCAGCAGCCGCACCTCCATTGGTGTCCATCTTCGTAAGTGTGCGTTACATTCACTCCAGCCATCAATAGAGTCTACAAGAGTGAGTTGTCAAGCTTGAGTTGAATTGAGAACAGGGAGAATAGCTAACCCTGGCCAAACTGTATTTCTTCCGTCACGACAGTCAAATCACCGGCATCCGATGCAGTCACGGAGACTGATTGCAAGGGGGTTCCCTCTTCCATTATTGAATAGATGAGGGTAAGGGTGAGGCATAGTGTTCGATACCTAGCTCTAGGTTATTGGGTGATGAAAATTAAGATCTAGTTGCCTAGTAGAGTAGTTGGAGGGAGCGACGGATGATCATCTTCCGATCGTCACGATTCTCGATTACATTTCCTTTGTTTACGAAATGAGCGTTGGAGATCTGAGACTTGATCTCTCGTCGTTTCAGTAGCCTTACCTTTTCTATCGAGCCGAACCGCCTCACAAACTACAACGCAGCAGCACTACTCCCAAGCTACAGTTGAACCAATTAGGAACCCTATATCAACTACAACTCCCATAAATTCAGAAAATCCGTGCATTGCCGCTGGCTATGCGAACCACCAAATATCGTGAGCTGTACAAAAGGGCATAGGTCCCATTCAAGCACGCTAGTAAGTAGAGACGCCGCCTATGATATCCGAAGACCTGACTGGATTGTACTTGTTTGATCTACAAGGTCACAGATTCGAAAACAGCTGGATCGATTGCTACACGTCCTAACTCACTTCGGGCTCGCTCATCATGGGGATTCTGAGGATGTTTAGAAGCTCGTCGAAAGGCACCGTTCCCGCCGACGAAGCCACTGACATCTCGAATAATCCGACCTCATTCCATGGACCTCCCCAAGCAAGACTGCTCAACAACCAAAGAGCGAACACTACCGATGGGCGATCACGTTCCAGCTTGAGCAGTATACCGAAACAAACGGCCGGTTTGAAAACAATACCATATTCCACCCTCGCCACGCAACGACCGCATCCCCCAGCTTCCGGCCCAACAGACCGATATCGATCTACCTCGACATCGTCATTCGGAAGAGTCGTCACGTACGAGAATGACAATAGATCAGCGAACACTGCTGGGAATCGCGACGACGAGCAAACCGGGTCACCGACCGCTCGCACTCGCAAGGAAAACGCAAACCCTGGCGATCCAAAACAGAGGAGGAGTTTGTTCGGGCTAAAGGGTATGGGAACCAATAGCAAGCACAAAGGCATTGAGAAAACTGTCGACGAGTCTGCAGACCAACTTGACAAGAACAAGCTATGCGCGAATAGCCTTATACCATTGCGACCGGTTTCCTCCTTCGACCATCTCAATCATAGAAGGCCTGTAATCGAACAGTCGTACCGGTCGCATGCAAGACAGCATTCTGCGTCCTCACTACCACCCTCAATCATCACTCACCATCATCCGATATCTGCTTCATCCCCCTTATCACAGATTCCGTCACCAGTAGAACGGACCTCAAACGTCGAGGCTGAAAACATCAAAACAACCTCTGGTCTCTTCCCATGGTCTAGATCTAGATCGAGATTGGATAGTCCCAATAGCTCTCAGGATCGATCGCCAGCTGATAAGGTACATCACCAAGCTGAAGAGGTGACGAAGGGCTTCTTCGATCGACCTGATCAAGACAAAGGTAGCATCGATGATTCGTTCCAGATCCGTGGCTTTCGGCATGTCTCAGGCGGCTCAGGAAGGTCGCCCTTGGCTAGCCCATTTGAGATTGAGGCTGCGGCCAAGTCTGCCGATGCGCATCGTCGAAGATCTAATACGAAACTACCACCGCGGCTTAGTCGACCTCCTTCGTTTGCGGGAAGTATCGCGGGAGACGAGCCCGCCAAACAGGTCAGCGTTCAGATGTTCAAACAAGCCCGTCGTCAAAGTACATCTAGCGTGTTCACCTTAGAAGCATACCGACTTGAAGATGAGGAAGACAATCGAAATCCGAGTTCCTCTATCCATGAGCCTTCCCAAATCTTACCTGATTTAAGAAGGGTTAGCACTCAGGATAGTGGAATGGAAATGCTAGCATCACCGGAACGAAGGCAAGCGAGGCTATCTGACGTAAAAATCGATGACCGCATCGAAGGGCTGGACGAATCTTCCCAAATTCAGAGCTTCAAACCTTTAGCCCGCAACTCGGCTAGTAACGGTAAACCGTCGATATCTTCAAGGACCACTTTGCGGTCAGATTTTGGATCGCCTTCTATCCACGGTTCTTCTGGCTCAGTAATAAACCCTGGGTATCTCGAAGATGCGCCTCCGCATAGACAACCGCAAGATGTGTCTTATATGACAAAGAGGCTTGAGACACAGTCTGTCACTTCCTTCGAGCTTGTGGAACCGGTTCAATCAATCAAAAATCACAACCGGTCGTGGTCGGCGTCGCTTGTACCGGCTCCCGATGTGGCTCGCGACGGTTCTGACCTACCTTCAAGCAGCAATTCGCCTGTTCCAAGACCTTCTTTGCACGAGAGGCTTGCATCGGCTACAGTTTCGACTCCACCAGCACAGATGACCCCTAGTACATCCGGCTGTCTGATCCCACCGGTGGAACTCGTATCTAAAATCAAAGTCGAACCACACAATGCCATGGGTCGTCCAGTCTCCCATCGCAATCAGTCCTCCCGTTCTGGAACAAAACGATCCACCCCTCTTAATGGTTGGGCTTCTTCCTCAGAAGAGGAGAGCGATGGGGACCAGCATAAAACTGCACAATCTGGACCTAGGCCACCGCGGAATCTTCCTTCTGGTATACGCCGTCCGCCTCCTCCGTCAGAAGCATTCGGACGAGAGATACATCCCAGCCCCTCGAAATCCGGAAGGCCTCTTTCGACTAAACAGACCGGCTCCCCTATGCAGTCCACGTATGCTCACCGATCGTCCTTCTCATCAGCAAGAAGAGCTACAGGAATCCCATCTTCCAGCAGCAGCGAGAGCGAGGGGGAAGCCAGTAGTAGCGACGAGTCTTTAGCAGCTGTAGCGAAGAAGCAAAGCAAACGACCTCTTAGTTCCAAGCTATCACATTCTACCCCAGACTTGTCTGCTTCTCTTCAACCACAAGAAGCCCGCTTCAATCGTAAGCTCTCACCGATATCTACCCCTGGCGCCGGGAAGAGGCCCACAGAATGGACTAGTAAGCGGGCCCTTCCCACTCCACCTAGCCAGTCCGCATCCAGCGTGGTGCCTCATGCGGCCAACACTGCTACTTATCTGCACATCAAATCCAACCAATATGAATCTCCACCATCCTCGCAAAGCGGGACTACGGCCGATGCCTCCAGCAGGGTCGGACCGCTTACTCCACAAGAAGTGCCTTATTCTCAACCGCCTATCACCTTGACAAACGATGTGGTCGACTCGACGAGCCCGCCACAATCACGATCTCGTCGGGTTAGTTTCATCAAAGACAGCTGGCTAACAGCCGGGGTCGAAGCGACAAAAGCTGCTGCCGAAGACAAATATCGCAACGAACGCCGAAGAGCAGAGACAGCGGCTTCCATTCAGGTGCGACATATCTCGTCTACTGATGCAGACCACATGCTGATTTCTGATATACTAAGCAGCTTGGACACGTCCTCAATGATCAACAGAACCCGATCCTGGCTGAGCCACCGCATTCTGCGTTGCAACCTCAACGGGTCCAGGTTCCGGGTTATCCAATACCCATCGATAGATATCTACAGGATTACCAGCTACAAATGCAAATGCAAATGCAGATGCAAATACATATGCAGCAAATGCAAACAGCGCAGATGAACCCCGAATATATGCGTGTCCATCAACAAGCGTACGTGCAAATCAAACTCGACATTCGATGACATTGTCTAACGCCGTCTCTTCCTGTAGAATGGCGGTCGCGAAGCAGCAATATCAGGCCGCGATGGCAGCAGCTGCAATACAGGCAGCGGATGAAGCGTGGGAGCGAGCCAGTACTGTTGGTGGCACCGGCAACCTTCCCGAGATCCCTTCTTTTGGCCATGGGATGAACTTGTTCCCACCGAATCATTTCTCTGGTATGCCACACGCATTACATTCCGCTACGGGTGGGTCAGAATATGGAGGCTCCACTAGGAAAATACCCGGAAGATACAACGGCTACAAAGGGTCCGCTTCTGTATATGGAGGCGGTTCAGTTGCCGCGAATCGCAATGCACCTCCCCCGCTGCCCAAGAGTGCTTCCGCTTCGAAACTCAAAGATCTGACCAAAGAAGACTTATCGCATCGACCAAAGTATCGACAGTCTGCTACAAGTCCTTTCCAAGCTTCCTTCCATCAATCGTCTCCGACACAATCAGCAAATTTGCCACCTTCTAGTTGGAGAGGCTCTTCCGAACGCTAATAGATACCCCAGTGTACATTATGTATTATGTGATATAATTATTGCATCGCGTTGATCCACGGCTTGATTATACGATAATGTGAGTCATTTACATATGTGGATCAAGGCATAGATACCGCGATCAGGATCACGTCAACGGGTCTAAATCATCTAGATAGCCCAGATAGCCCTTGTAAGCTCGCCAAATGCGACTCGATCCAGGTCGCCAGACCGCCGACCAGTTTGCAACATGTCGAATAGCAATTGGTCCTCCCGTTGTGCTAGTATCCCCGGGGCCACCAAGGTTTTAGAGTCTTGTAAACCTCTAAGTCCACGGACACTCGCGTTCGCGCCGAAGGTCAAGATTCTGCCTTCGCCTACAAGATCGTCGGGACCGTTCAGGACTCCTATTGTTTCACCGAGCCGTCTTATAATGAGTCCATAAGACGGATGGGGAGGAAGGTTGCCGTGTATCTGAAGAGCCAAACTGATTGTCGTCATGACGCCTGTCTGTTCTCGGATCACTGTACGAATTTGCAGTGGAGCCAAGAAGGCTAAATTGTACAGGCAAACCGCCAATTTTCCCTGTACATCAAGCGCACCCGGTTGAGTACAGATTACTGCAATATCGGGCGAATTGAAAGCCAGATAGCGCAAACAGGTGAAAAAGGCATCTAGCAATTTGTCAGCTGGTAAAAGGCGCAAGATACGGCGATTATGATCCGTAGACGAAAGTTGGGAAAGGACTTCCAGCGCTAGGCGTGGTCGTTCTGACAGATCCATTCCACCCGTACTACCCGCTAGTAAACGCTCCAGCACGTTGCCGCTCTGGCAGTCCCGCAAATGACTCAACAGTAAATCGAAGAGAGCCTCGGTAGCGTCATGCGGTAATAATCCGAGATCGATGTTGGCAGATAGTCCGTGCAAGATGTCGAGGACATCTTCGCGTAGGCGAAGTACATCGCTCACCCTGAGCGAGGGGACGACATCTTTGCCTGTGAACGCCAGTTGCAAATCGCATACACGCAGCATGACTTCCATAAATCGTGGATGCTTGACGAGAATCGGATGATTATCATTCATCAATGAGAAGTTCCGGAGCAGATTGACGGCAACCAAGACTGTCTCAGCCCGGCATTCCAGCTCGCCTCGATTCCAAAAAAACACGGGAAGGACATCCTGTTCCGCAGAGATATCTAGAAGTGCTTGATGACTGTTCGCTACTGAAGAGTCGTCTGATTGACGCATTCCTTCGTTGGCACTGATCCATGCCATCCATCCGCCTTCGCCAAAAGCTTCTTCCTCGACGAGGTCGACCAAGTCGCTGAGCAGGTCACCGCAATGCATCAATCCAAGCCCACCTTTGTCTTCGCCCTTGCCTGGCATGGATAACATGTCTAGGACAGTCAGGGCATAGGTCACTTCTGACTGCAAGCGTGATCGAACGCTCATGCATAATGACTCGATGTCAACCTGACCGAGATCGTCAACCATGAGACATTCGCGTGATTGATCGCTCCATTCCGTTTCTTTGACGATAGTTTGCAGATCCCACCCCCCATATGTCTCTAGATCCCGATGATAGGGTGCGTATTCTACGCGATACCGCACTCGCTTCGACGGAGGCGTCGATGGCCCGACCTCATAACCTTCATTAAATTGGACATCACTAGCAATAGGTTTCGAATCGAAAGCTACAAGAAGTTCCGAGCTATCCATCGATGTCTAGTAAGAGAGGTCAATCGGTCGAGCAATCAATAGCAGTCGGTACATTAGGGATACGTACCTTTCGTTTTCCGACTACATCAAAAGCCGTAAAAGAGACGCTGTTAGCTACATCATCCGGAACCGATTCGAGTACAATGACTTACTAATTTCTCCTTTGTTTTCGCTCGCAGTAGCACTAGAGCTTGGTGAGTTTGTAACAACATGTAAGTCGGACTGAACATCACGACTGTGGGTCCTATCGAAAGATCCAACCCGACTTGTTCCGGAATTAGGGCTTTGACCTTGAACTCCTTGAAACATCGCTTTCTGCTGAGCTTGAAGGAGTAGTCTTTGCCGCAAGGCTAGCGTGTCCGCATCGGGTCTTGCCGATAACCTTGCTTGAGAAGTTCCCAAATCGGCGGGTTTCAAGACGCTTCGTGAGGTATCGGTCACTAAAACCGGCTTTTCCACGGGTCTCGCTGCTTCACCATCATTCGTTCGGCCGTAAGAAACTGCCATTACAGGGAGTTCACTGGTTCTGGAACGACTCCCATCTTCAAGACTGCCTGGAGAGTTGCTGCCCGATGAAGTCTTTGCTACTTGACGCGAATCTCCGTGAGTCTTATCAGCCAGGCGAGGCGATGCTGTAACACCGGAAATAGAATTTCCCTCTTGTTGTTGTTGCTGCGCACTTGAGAACTGCGATTTGCGGGTGTGCTCTTCAAAACCCAGCAGGAACACTTCGTATATATTGGAGAGAAGCTCTTCGGCCGATTGCGTTGTGCGTGGAGACTGCGATTGCATGTCATCTGCCGACTGATCTGTAAAGATGGGGTAGGGGGCAGGCAGAACGAAGGGTATCCCCATAGACGCTGCAATGCGTGCCCATGTCCGGGCCGAACTCGCCTGTTACTCTAGACCTACTTAGTTACCTGCAAGTCAGCTAAGGTATCACAGCGACTCGCCTTCACAAAGCCTCCCGTCTGCATAACCCCAACGTATAGCCTCAACAAGTCAACCTTTTTGCCAAAGACATCCAGAGCACCCGGCGGAGTGGGAGACGATCCCGAGATATCGGGATCAGCCGGTTGCATAACGAATAGCTCAGCAGGAGCCTTGACCCTTTTCACTATGTGATACTGGCGCAGGCTCGTGTAAAATTGCAATGCCATAGACGTGTGAGATGATGCAACAGGCCGTGAGCCTGTATCCTTAGAGCTCGGTTCTATATGATAAAGAATTGTCAGTGAGCTTAGCTGTCTTATGCAGGTGTACCCTGAACTACCTGGCCGATCTCCCAGAAAGGATTCCTCGTTCTTGAGGAGCGGCAGCGCAGCGGAGTTGTCATTGGAGTCTTTGCGCTTGTCACTGAGATTCCTGTTTTCGGGATAGAATGGATGATTACCAAACTGATTCGTTCCGACGGTCTAGGATAATGACAGGTTAGAAGTCAGAGATAGTGGCTTAACAAACCGAGAGCAAACTGAACCTACCGGCTCGGCCGATGTTTCGGCCTCGCTCTTCAAGCTTTCTTTTCTTGGCCTCGACACGGATATAGAATCACCCGTGGGCGATTGACGGGTCGGCAGCGGTTCCCCTGGTAACAACAGTCCAGTTGTTTGATTGCGGGAATCCAATGCTACGGGATGTTGAGCTGATGCTACTGGAGTGTCGGTGGGGTACAAACCATGATTGGGAGGACCGGCCGATCGAGCCTGATGGTTTGTGATCGATTTAGGCGATTGTTGCTCTTGTGAAACGTATGCAGTCGGTCTATCGGGATCTCCGATATAGTCTGATCTATTGATGTCTGGATGTCCTCCTTGCGTGGTTCCGCGAACATCGCCTTTTATCAAGTCACCAGCAACTTCGCTCGCGCTTTCCTCTTTGTTCGATACGACATGCAGGGCCAAGTTATTGCCCGGATTAGATAGCTCATTGCTGCGTCCTCCCTGGGACGGTTGCATTGTAGCCTGAGCTTGAGCTGCAGCTCTCAAAAAATGCTGAAGTTGGCCGTGAGTCCGGGGAGGTGGTCTTTGGAATCGAGCGAAGAATTGGGCTTGCAAAGCAGGGGGAAGAGGGGTGTCGGGATATGTCGTTGATTGACCAGGCTGTGCCATGATGGTTGAATACGATGGAGACTTTTCATGAGTATTTGAACGACCTGTGAGCATATCGCGGTTTCTTTGTGAATGTGCATCGTTCCGTGGTATGACTGTGTTGCGACCAAAATGAGCAGAGTCTATTGAGGCGCTCCCAGGCGGCTTTAGGGTCTTATCAAGCGTCCTAGGGGATGATGAGCCACTTCTATTCGTAGAATAAGCCGCCTGCTTCTGTGTATCGTCTTCTGTATCATTTGGAATATCATCTGCTCGCGCATCTAGCGTTCTAGGTCTGGCATCCGGGTTGTTTGAAGAGCTTGCATTGCTAAGCTCATCAATAGAAGGTTGGCTTTCGAACTCTGACTTCATGTCCCTAACCGTTGTCAGACCAGCGTTAGGTGTGATAGTTCAGTTGAAGTAAGGCGGACCAGTGCTGGACTATGGCGTTCCGAGAGCTCTGGACTGAGAAAGCCTTAGATTGATACTCAGGTATTCCGCGTCTTGAGTCGAAACTATCGGAGATCTAGTTGATGGAGATAGAAGCCGGAGTACTAAATACTACTACTAGATATGAAGGAGCCAGATACTATCATGGATATCATGGTCAATGACAGATGATAACTTAACTAACGATGCACAAATGACAATCCAAATGGAGAGCTGGATGCTATGACCATGTTGCATATTGCGTTGTATATTGCATTTTACTTAATATGCGTTCTTTCACTTCCGAATCGGGCGCTTTTCACACTACTACTAGCACTGCGGGAAGGGACAAACTATGTTCATGACTAAACAAGGTCGATATATGTAATATGGACCCAATATCGACCTAGTATCGACATCTGTATCATCATGTTTAAACACGTCATATAGTCGGCGTTTCGACATAATATTGATACTCAATATTACATAGAAAATATCGAATAACTCATATTACGCGTATATCTCACGTGATACACGGTGTAAACACGGCCGATATCGTGTGTTTACACTTCATCATATTGGACTGATACAACATACATCATATCGATCATATTCATTTAATATCGGCCCATCGATCGGCGCTGGGCTGCCGGGCGCCAGCTACAGGCTACAGGATAGATTCGTCACTCAACACTATGCAGCTATGGATCCATGTCATTACCACCGTGTTTCACCGTCCTCGCTCACATAAGCACGGCCAGGAGATCCAACGATACCTCCCACAGACTGAGTCGCTGATCCTTTGTCGGAGAGTCCGAACGAATTAGGGAGTGCAAGGCTGGGATCGTGTCCTACAAGGCTGACTGGTAAGCACCCTATCCCTGTCCGTGTCCGTTGAGTCGCCTCTCTGACTCACCCTGGTCCTCTACGTTCACTGTCTGTCCGGTAGTTAGTTTATCGACATGGGCTTCACTCACCAAACCCCCACTCCCCTTGCGAGATCTGAGCTAGACGCTCCCTTCACTCTGTCTCCACGCCGTGTCCGCCCGGCTCGACCTGCTGCTTCAACTCCTGTCCTCGCTGGTCCAACTCAAAACTCCATACCCCGTCCGAGTTTCACGGCACCTTTCGTTCCTCCCAGCCGTTCCGGTTCCTCCAGTCACCTTACACCCAGCAACACCTCTAGATCTAATAATTCTTCAACCTCGAGCAGCAATAACGGAGAGATTCAACGCCAAATAGCTCACCGCTTATCAACAGCGTTGGCCGGGGTTACTAGGCTTGAAAAGGAGCTGGCCGACCAAAAAGAGAGAACCGATCGGTTGCAAGAGGATGTAGCACGTCTGGAAGCAGCACGTTTGAAAGAGGAGAACTCACATCACGCAACGCAGGCTACATTGACCTCCGTTGTTGAGCGTTTGCAGGCTGTCGAGGAGAGGCTCGAAGACACACCTGAATTGGGGGCGAACCATGGAGATATGGACTACGTCAAGGCTGTTGTCAAGGCCGCAGTATCAGTCGCCTATGGGTGTCATCCTGTCACTTCATATCCAAAGGACGATGAGGACTGGCCCAAACTCACTACGGCTGCCGGAGACGACGGGGATGATGCGATGCGTTGGAACTACGAGGAACCGCTAGGATCAGATACGAACAGCAGGGAGACCGCGAAACTCATAGCTATCATCAGGACTCACCTAGCAACGCTACCCATATCATCTGACATCCCCCGGGACAACATTCCCATCTATAACGACGCGGTGAACCTATACAATAACGCCATCAATCAGTATTACCGACAAAAAGCCACAGCGTGGAAGAAAAAGGTTGCGGGCGAGTGGACCAAGCAGGGAGGAAGTCGTGAAGACCTGTTGGAACAGATCACGGAGTTAGAAGAACGGGAAAGTCAGGGCCAGGACGACGTACAAGCTACCCTTGCGGAGAAGAAGGCTTTCCTAGCCAAGATGGACGCCGCCAAGAACGACCGCGGGACTAAGCCCAACATCCGCTCGAAGATGGGAGTTGTGAGTCAGGCCTGGGCTACATCGCAACAGATACATTGTGCTTACTTCAGATTCCTGTTTCCTGAACGTTCCTTGTGTCAGATGAACAAGAACATGATAGCTCGTCGTGCACTCATGCCTGAATACGCTGATCCAAAGTGGGCGATCATGGACAGCTTGTATATCGTTGTTCCTCCGGTTTCCAGCAACGCTGGTACGGCAGCGTCCACTGGTTCCAAGGTCCTGTGGCACTGGCCATGCCACTCAAACGTCTATACTGACGAATTCATTAAGCATTTCCGTGCGATCTATGATTTCTCCCACCCCACTCTCGGTAAACTATCTGGCACCAGTTTCCATCAGCACCCACAAGGCTACGTGTCTCCTGATGCTGAACCGTACTTCCCTTCCGATCACACCAATCTCCACCTGGCTCCACAGAAATGGATGTTCAATCCCGAATGGTTATCAGAACACCCCAAAAAAGTTAACGTCATCATCCCGGTCTTGGAACCCACCGATCCAGCCGAGGTCAAGCCTTCCAAGTGGATTCAGTCGCACCCGTGGGCCGTCACCAAGCAGAGGAGTAGAGGTGGCAAGCCAGGCAACAAGCGATCCAGGTCCCAGAGCACGTTGGTATCTGTGTCTATCTCCCCTGAGACCGCTACCACGCCCCTACCCAATGTAGGTGGCGGGCCGAAGCGTAGACGTCCCAACCTGCGGGCTCAGACTATCAGAGAGAGTGACGAGGACGAGCACGATGTCGAGGTGCCAAGGACCCAGGTCGTTCGCAACCACTATCCCAGTTCTCAACGTCCCGCTGGATCCACCAATCGCGTAGTACGAGTTGCGCCAAGCCAGGATACTTACATTGCGGAGACCCTCTTCCAGAACGCCACCGCCTCTTCATCGGCCGATGCCAATGCTTACAGCCGTGCTCCCTTGAGCGCCGTTGAGGAAGAGACCATGCGGGGACATACGTTGTCCCCTGCAGCTGGGGGCCACTACATCAACGGACTGCCACCTTCGCAATGGCAGTTTGAGGACGACGGCACACTCGACGCCACGCTAGGTCCGGACTTCGATCTGAACACTCTCCTTAGGGGAGGCAATGGAGGGGGCTACGAGTTCTCCGCATAGGTGTTGCTACAACTACCTCAGACCCTCAGTTTTATTCGTCGCGACACAAACTGAGCTAGGACTCACCATGCATGCGATTACAACTCGCTTCATCTACTTTCGTCACTATAACTTAACCGACAATGATTACTTGTATTCAGTATTTACGACCGGCTCGTGCTCCAGCCGCAGACTCCACAGCTAGTGTGATCTTACATTTAATGGTACCCTTCATCATGTCATTCGTCTCCTTCGTCTTCCTGGGGTAGATCTTCGTCTTGGTCTTGATTCAGCCAGAACTCCGGCTCCTCCCCGTCCTGTGCGCAGACATTCAATTGATACTGACGATCGGTTCTTACAGCAGTGTGACTTACCCTCTCGCAAGAGACTGACACTGTGCACTTCCCATCTTGCGACGTCCGTATGTCCGTGGTAACAGTGGAAGCCCGCATGTTAGCCAAAGGAATAAAGACTACGCCGGTCCCTTTCTTCCTATAAATTCGAACGCCGAGATCAATACTCCTATGGTTCCAAGGATACTCGCCCAGAGCGTGTTCAAAGAACTCGACCGCAACCAGCGTCAGTCGTAAAGCATGCGCCAAGTGTGGCACCCGTAGATCGGTGCTGAGGAACAGCTTCACTCAACATAACTCTCTCGGCCCATCTTGGTTTTCCGACGGAGAGGCTAACGCGTACTGATCCCTCCTGGTTTGACTGTACAGCGTGGAGCAGAACTTGAAGCCGGTGTAAACTGCGTGAGTATACAGGGTATACTGATTGCTCCTGTGGGGCAAACACGGGGCAGTGCCTAACATGAATGCAGCGTCTGCGAACCCATATTCCAGGTGGCGGGTCCGGACGTACGTAAGCAGGGCACCGTAGACACCGTGTCGCTCCAAGTCTACCAACCTCCCGGGCTCGTATGGTGATGGCAGGCGTATGCGTCTGTTTGCCGCGTTGCCCCTGGCTTCATCGAGCATCAAGGTGCCTCTGATAGCCTTTTTATTGGCCAACAGCGTCCTTAGCTTTTGCTTCTCTAGTTCCGAGGCTCCAGGCGCTGGATTATTCACTACTGCAGCCAGTCTCGATTCCAACATCCAGTTACGCATGCAGGTCGACGCAATGTCGCGTTCCTGACCGTTATGGTTGATAGTCGACAGCGCGCCGTTATTCCTTTCGAATGCCCAGGTACCAAACCCGGACAACGGGCCGTACATCATGACGAACCGGGGGTAGTGCATGGCCAGGTGCCAGTTGATGGTAAGATGACCCTTTAGAGCGAGGATAGTCTGCGCCGCGTCGGCTATATCCCTGGTAGCCGCTCGAGCCGCCTGGAGTGTGATGGTGTGCGCATGTAGGATCCTAACCCCGCAGCGTAGCGAGATCATACACATGTACCACCTCCACCGGTTGCTGACCGCCTGGTTCCCTTCCCCTTCGTCTAGCCCATCCTCTTGGTCCTCATCCGGAATCACGTCTACATTGTCGCTCTTGAACGCGACGAACAGCGCCACCGGTAACAGGTGTAGGACACGCTTCCACTGATCAGCTTTCAAACCTCCTCCAGCAGCCTTCTTGCCTTTCAACGTAGCGAACTGCCTTGTTATACGACCAGATAGACGTCCGAGGTGTCCAGGGTAATTTGCGTGTTCGAAAACCGATCGGAAAGCAATGATCGCAGGCTCGTCCCCATCAAACAGTCCGACTGAGAACAGCATGTTGACGAACGACTTTGCTAGACCCAGGAAGGAGTTATGCAAGGGATCCACAGGGTTTGAGGCTGAGTGTTCGTATTGTGAGAGGCGTAACATGGGGGAAAACCTCACCCCAAACTCTGCTTCGATCTCGTCACGACGATTGTCATCTGCTATCTCGTATTCGAAAGCAGCGCGCAACTCGGAGTCCGGTGTGTTCATGTCCTCGAGCATCTCCAAGTTGTACCCAGACGGGAGATTGATCTGAGCCTTGGTAATCGGACAATGATGGCAAGGGTGAAGCTTGTGGCTATAACCCACCTTGCCCATCAATTTCCGCGTGGCAGGTAGATCGGATGCGTTCAGAAGGATCCTTGTTTGAACCTGGATCGTGTGGTCTGGTCTCCCCGCTGCCACCCACTCGGCGATTGTTACTTTGAACCCCCTCTCACAGAACAGGATATCTTCCGTGATGGGCTCCAGTATTCGGTTGAGACACGCTCTTGAGGGCTCTTTCGGTCCAGGAATCACCGCCAATAAGGCCGTATATTGGCGCTTGAAGCACTGATCCCGAGGGAGGTTCGCTATCGCCGCATAGATAACCCCAATAGAAGATGCAACGATTCCTTTCACAGCAAACCTAACAAGAAGCGAAACGATTAGGTGCTGCGACAGGGTTGTCAGGGTTCATCCACCAATCTCACCAATCAAGGTTGATCACGATCTTCAGTCCGTATTTCAGCGCCGAATGACGAGGTGGATTGTGACCCCGATCTGGTAGGACCTCTTCAGTGATCTCACCATCGTCATAGACCACCCGCTGGGTGTTCGCCCGCCCCAATCTCCACGCAGAACCATCACATAGAGCCTGTAGCGGATGATCATCAGGATAATAAGGGGCGTCACGAGGATATGGCTGAGTTCCACCCCAGTCATCAGGTCGCTGTTGCTGGTCAAGTCGCCAATGATTAAGGTTGTCTCGGACATCTTGATCCTGTAGGAACATGGCCAGCCAAGTAGAGAGGCTCGTATAAGGCATCACCTTGTGCGGGACGCGTACTCTTCCTGATTCTAGCCGATAGATAGAAGTGGTGCATAGGTCGGCAGTATCGGGAACAAGCGAGCCACAGACGGGCGAGTGGTGAACGTAGAGCTGATCATAGGGTGTGATGTTCCAGCACGCCGGGTTGGGGCAGACGATGTATCGCTTCATGTAGTCATCTGGCGAGACACCGAGCCGAGACATGGCTGTCCTTATGTTGTTGGTCTTATTGTCCACAACTGCATCTGTTGCGATTTCCAAAGCCGCGGTCACTTGCTCTAGGAATGTATTCGAATTCAAGTTGCTGATTCCGATAGCCTTTCCGAATGACATCACGGTGTAAAGGTGACGAACTCCGGGCTCTAGGTCGTGGTGCTTGTTGACGTGCTTCAAGTTAACGATCGGTATTCCAATGTCATCCAGCTCGATCCCTACACCAGCCGGTCCATTGTTATCTCCATCTCCATCTCCATCATCACCGCCGTTCGAATGTTGATCCTCATCACCCCAGACGTCATCCTTTAACTCGTCTGGGTCGTAATAATCCTGGATTCCATCTGCGTCATCTTCATTGTAGCCGGCAGGATACATACCGCTATGATAGCTGTGGCCAGATAGACTTCTGATCGACCTGGGTGGTGATTCGGAAGAGGAGTATCCTCCGTAATCGTCATAATCATCGTAATCCGAGTCAGGTTTGGCAAGAGGTGCAGCTCGCGCTTGAGGCTGGGTGTTGGATTGTGACAGAGGTCTTCTTGGTAGATTCGCTTGCCTAGGCTGAGTGACGAGTGGCTGAGTAGGTGGTAATCGAGGTGCATAAGGAGGTCTACCCGGAGGATTGTGACGATAGAAGGTGGTATCTGATACGGTGAGATATCCTAAGGGGCCGGCTTTGCTGCAGGTAGGGCAAAAGCATGATCTCTACATACGGCAATCAAATGTGAATCAGACAGTTTCTCACCGGGAGAGGATACGGTAGGTCGTTTGGAGATACTTACCTTTTTCCTTGGAGCTCTGGATTTTGGCGCTCCGCCTGCCATCCTGCTATCGTCATGAGAGGGCTTGATGTGGTCCTCTTGCAAGGCATAAGTTTTGACAACATCTAAGCTCAGCCTAAGGCTGATTGATGATAGAGGGAGTTGGGTCTCTAGGAGGGTAGCAACATCGAGGAGGATAGTTAGAAGTCGAGGAGGTCGGTTCAGCTACGATCTAGGGTCCTTTGGGGGTCACGTGATTAGGTCAGATGGGCTCGCCAGCAGAAGTGGCGAAAGCATGATATCGACATCGTCATACATGGTCATCGATTCATATTACCTGTATCCACTGTGTTTCACCCTTGTATCAAACGGTATATACATTGACTGTTCCATACACGGTCGATATTCCCTGTATCAGCGGTGTTTACACCCAATATATGCAAAATCTGTATGTCTATGCTTATACACGGTGGATATATGTAATACCTCGCTAATATAATAATGGCTATTCAAATTGGCTTCCCGCAGTGCTACTAGCTACTAGTCTGATGTATAATTACATCTCGATCTGATCTACATATGTCCAGGAACCTGCGACCTGCTCGATCTGAAGTTGACTGACTGCTTGTGGACCTCAGTTGAAGCTCGTAATCAAGAACGATTACTTTAGCGATCGACGGACGAGCAGGTCGATCGAAACCTTTGCTCGAGTCATGTATATTGGCTATATTGAGTGACATCCATCTTTTGGCATGTACAGCTACTGATTGGAAGCGCGCTTCTTCTTTACGCAGAGCCTGCCCTCGTAGTATGTATGGAGTTGGATCGCTTGGCGTCAGAACCCTTCTTTCAGGATGGTTGCGCCTGGTGATGGCGAAGAGCGTCGACGGTTCAAGCTGTTATCAATCGAGATTGTGATTCCCGTATAAATGCGCTCCTTGATTCCTTGAGATCCCCGAGGGATTGCGTCGCTGTGAGCGGTAAGGAGTTTCGACTGTAAATGAAAATCAACCAGTTGTTTGAGACACAATCGATTTGACTCTATCATCAAAAGCGCTAGCGTTGATGGGCATTTCGAGTGTATAGAAAGGGTTTTTCATTACAGCATCCGCATCTAGAATTCAATAGAGAAATTCGTATCAGTATTGAAACAGCTTGCACGCAGGTATTGATCCTCACATGCTTCATAGACCTTTTGAAGGGTGGACTCTGGATTGGGGTGTGGCAGAGAAGTGATCAACACGAATTTAGTGCCTGAGAACAAGAACATCAGTGTCGGTAGGTGTGAATCCGCTGGCGTCGCAACTCGCTAACGCTTACCAGTCAGAGTTAGCATAACATTTAGCTTGAACGTTTCGCCCTCGATTGCTTGCACGCCGGATCCTTTACCTGTAGGTGAAAGTTTTGAGGTGATTGCATGTATTCCGTGTAAGGTTCCGGCTAGAACAAGATATTCATTTGCGGTAAGAGAAGGAAGACCATCTGAGGGTTGATGGCATGCCCTTGGTCAGTTTGACCTGGGACAGACGCTTCTAAGACGACAAACAAACCAGCATAATTCCGTTGGAATACCAGACCACCAGCTTTATTGATCACCCAGATACCGTAAACAACCATAATGCAATGTTTGGCGAGGTCCGTGTGAAAGCTTTCCAAAGGCAGCCGAACATAGCACACATAGTCAAGTTGATAGCGGAATCCCTATGCCAATCTCAACGCAATAAGTGTAGCTTGTATAGTCATAGCGTGGCCCGCGTGAAGTCCTAGGCAACATTCGCGCTCTGGCGGTCCAATCCCAGCGTGCAATCGAAGTAATCAATGTGCAATCACCCGTATTCTTGCTTCAAATCCTTGCATCCTCCTCAAAGCTCAGAATGTACTCTATCCGTTCAGTTGCAAAACGAAACACCACTCAGGCTGTGAGAAGACTGGCCAGAGCCTACTCTCAGGCTCCTGCAGCTCCTGGCGCTTTGGGTGCCGGAAATGTACCCAAGCCGGGCTCACCAATTGCCAAAGCTAATCCCTCAGAAGCGGATCCGAAAGAACTTTACCAAGCTCCTAACCATGCTTCTACGTGGAGTACCAGTCAAAAGCAAGTTTACTCGCTCCAAACTGCTCGCACACTCAAGACTTACCCTGTTCTGTTTGTCAACATTCAGTCCTAAGAAGCATGCATACTCTGGACCTCGCTTTGAACAGATCAACCTATCGCTTCAACCTCAACCTATCTCAGCGATGGAGATGGTAGCACAGGATCCGGTCCGTTTGGTGCCAGGAAGGAGAGCGTCTTGTGATGGAGGTAGGTACTCTGTCACCGGTTCGGCATGAAATCGAATGTGATTGCTCAAAACACGCCCTTGCTCTAGGTGGAGGCCCCCTCGGCCACCCTAAAATCTTTATCAATCTTGACAAACCTGGTCCTAAGGCTTGCGGGTATTGGTAAGCAAGTCCTACCAAGAGCTTGGGATCTCCATTGATGTCGTTCTCATTTCATTCAGCGGTGTCCGTTTCGAGCAGGCACACCATCATTGATATATCTGGTATAAGCTCTTGTAACAACACCATTACATATCACGATCGACCTTACCCGTTACTGACTGTACGCACAAGCTGCAAGGATTGATGAGTGCGGTCGAAGACGTATATTGCATAAGGGCCATGCTCGGTCAGGCGAATCGTGTACAGCGAGTGAAGATAGGTATCGTAAGGCGTGAATATATATTTCGTTAATCCAAAAGAAAGACAGTCAATCGACTGGGTCCAGTGTCCCGTAAAGTTTCGTCATATCAAGCAAGAAGGAGCGATCCACGTCTGTTTGACCGCAGTTCTTGCCTGTTTTACACGTCCCATGCCGGCCTGTTCAAGCTCGTTATTTGAGTACGAACTAACTGCTTTTGACGTGGCGGCATCTGAGCTTGCCTGAGAGTGGACACCCTGCTCGTGATTTCAGTGCTGAAATGCTCTATATCGTTTACATCAACTCCGGTGCACATTCCCCACGTGCTGACGAGGCCATCCAAAGTCCTTTTGAAATGAAGGAGCGTATCAATCTCAATTGTGAGGCGAGGGTCAACATATAGCACGCCTTGACCGGCAGGAGAAGCACAATGCTGACGTGCTTTGACTATTCGATGAGCCGCTGTCAGAAGTGGTACATATGCAGCGTTCTCTGGGCGCAAGAAGAATGCTGTATTCTCAGCATCGAGAGCTCCAGGAGGGTAGCCATACATCAGCTCAAGGGCGGAAGTCTTTTCTGCGACCGAGCTCTTCTTGCCACTGGAGGTGGCAGGCACAGGATATCTGTCTGTGATAGGGTCAAGGGGGGGCAGCTCCTTCGCGCCTGAGCCTGAAATCTCGGCTTCTTTCTTCGCCCACCAACACCAGGCTTTTCTCTCCGCCGGTCTCATTCCCTCAACCGCCCAGGTATCTGGAGTGTACGTGTACGGCATCCCTTCCAAGAGACCCTGTTGTGCAGCCAGCGAGTGACCTGATACAAGTAGGTCACGTAGTCTGCGCAGGTTCGTACCGCAAGCCTCAGCTGAATCAACTTCGAACAACGTATAATCAACAGGATCGTGACCGGCATATTTGGTCGACATGTTGATCAAGTTCGGGAGTGAGTTGCGGACCACTGGGTTATCGATGGCCTGGTATAATGCCGTAGGTAAGAACGTGCCCGGAGATTGCGCAGGCTGAGTTGGAATTAGCTCTGATGGAGATGATAGATAGTAATCTACCCTAGTCACGTCAGGTTTTGTCTCATCAGAATCACTTATGGAAGGGACATCGCTTGGAAATTCTGGTAAAGATCGGTCATTGTGCGGCGCTGGAATAGAGTACGATTGGTTTCCTGGGATCATGTCCCTCGAGGTTCTTGCACGTAAGAAGCGGGATGGCGGAGGGAGGTCAGCTGAACCATCTGAAAGACCTCCCCAAATTGCTCCTCCGGGAGTTGATTGATGATTGTTCCTTGGGATCATATGGCTGTTGAACGATGATAAGGCTTGAGGAGAGCTGAGGGCTCCCAATAGGTTCCCTATTTCGAAAATCAAAGCCATCAACCATCGGCGACAGCAACCGCGACCTCGTTCTGCTTCCGCAGGTAGTAGTAGAAACATGACGGTGATGTTTGAAAACTATTGATTATAATAATATATGACCACTTGTCCGAACCAGCATCGCATGGCACATGGCTAGAGTTGTACGAACACACCAGGCTCCTGCTCCCCTCACTATCACACCACAACATCCCGACTTCCCCGACGAAGTTGCTCGCTACGTTTGCGCGTTCTACGAATCTTTATCCGTCAGATCTGCTCGTCCTCAGGCCCACCAATGGACTGTCATCGCAGCTTTCTTGATCTGTCTCAAAGGCCAACTGAAATTGATATCGTTAGGCACAGGGATTAAATGTGTCTCGAATCCCGTCGACCGAGATACTCAGGTAGTCGACGCACACGCCGAGATACTTGCTCGTCGTGAACTCGAAGCTTTCCTAATCGATGGCGCTAAGGCCATGTTTCAGGAAGCTGATCAGCTGACAGATGATGAGTTGGTCCTCAAGGAAACGATGATAGACTTGGTGGTCAGGGGAGCGGATCTCTATCTATACACTTCCCACGCGCCATGTGGTCCGGCATCGTTCGACGCACAAACGGATCGTCTCAACCAGGAAGATTCGATAATCCGGTCGATCTTAGGTATACATCGTGATACGGATGCAAATCCTAACAATCCCTCCAAGGTGAGGAGTGAGAGATCTCAATCTATCCTGGTCTCGCTATTCAAGAAACCTTCTCGAGGAGATGCTATTCCTACCACTTCTTACTCCTGTTCTGATAAGCTTTCAAGATACCAAATGCTCGGTCTTCAGGGAGGCCGAATGAGTACGGTCTTCGAGGCCTGCGGGTGGGTACCGCTTAGGATGTCTGGGATAATCGTCGGAGAGGAATGGGGCAAGGGTTGTGGTATAGCAAGGATATTTGGTGGACAAATCGTCGCCGACTCTGTATTATACAAGGCAGACACACCCTCCCGGATGGTCGACGGCGCAGAAGAAACATTTAAAAATCGCACGGACTTAGCAGCTGTCCGATACTACCATGCGGTGCAAGCGAAAACAAACGCTTTCAAAAGCTTTCATTCGGGGTACCAATTTCGCCATTCGCGATCATCAGCAATGGCGGTTGTGAATGAGCAGCGTGTAAGATCGATCAATGAGATTGCACTCAGTATATCGGATACTGAGAGGGAGAGACTACAAAAACTACCGTTAGCTCTGGCTCGCGAGACTATATTCCCTCCACCTGCAATCGCTCCTTTTCCCATCAGCTCGAGTTGGCGTATAGCGATGAACGTGGAAGTCTTAAACCCTCTAGGACGATTGCATGGCATCGGAAAGAACAAAAATACAGGCTCCTTTGATGCACGTAGCTATAGTCGTTTGTGTCGGCACTGCATGCGAGAAGCTTGGAAAAACATGCTTGACACGATCGATCCCTCGATACCCATTCCAAATACTGAAAAGGGCGGACAAGCTTGGAACTTGGTCAACGGATGGATGGAAGAAAGAGGGCCTTGGAGGATGTGGCACAAGAAACACGACGTTGAAGGCCGCGCACTGGCTGTTCCGGCTGTGTGATATAAGGTTCAATTATAATCGCATCGCGCTGTCGACTTGTGTGTCCATGCACATATATTTCTGATTCCTTAGAGAGTAAGAACCTGCGGGTCCATCGAGATCTTACACAGTCGTGCCATCAGTCCTCCAAGCTGAACCAATGTACCAACCCCTTCCAAGATCCGCATGTGCGTCCATCCAATCTCCTAAACGGGATGAAAAGGCGATTGTCAGGGAATTGTGCCTGAGTCATAGATCGAAATGATGAACTCACCCGGATGAACTCTAGCTTGAGATATTCTGGCAATCTGTAATTCCCGGCGAAGTCAGCCTTACTACACGAAGAAAGATCGGGTATAACTCACTTGTCCATCGTCTTCACCACTCTGAAGATGGTCACAACTATATCCACTGCACTATACCCTTGGTCCCAAAGACCTCTAAGGCCTTCTAAGGCCTCATCAACATCACGTGCTTGACAATCTTTCAACATCTTCTGGACAGCCACAGGGTGTGGCTGATCACAAACTTTGAAGACGTGATCGGGAGAGACAAAATTGAATCCTGAGTAGGTAGACTGTAGATTGTTTATGGCTTGACGCATATCGCCTTCTGAGGTGAATATCAGAGCCGCGATTCCCTCGTCCGAGTAAGGAACCTGGAATCAAACCATCCATTAGCAACGATGGGAGACATCGCTGCGCACTCTCCGACTTACGTCTTCTGCCTTACATACTTCCAGTAACCTTTTGAGTACTTCAGAATCTTTCAATTTGGCGTACCGAAGTAATGCGCAACGACTTTGTATCGGCTCGATGATTTTGTTCGACATGTTACAGGCCAACGCGAAGCGAGTGGTGTTACTGTAAATCTCCATCGTACGACGTAAGGCTTGCTGCGCTCCCGTAGTCATACTAGTTGCGAAACGGGTGAATCGATTGGTCAAGAAGATGTGAAAGAATTGTAGACTTACGAATCGGCTTCGTCCAAGATAATGATCTTATGTCGCCCAGGGGGAAGGGTCACCTTGCGTTGAGCAAATCCTTTGATTTTGTTTCGGACCACATCGATACCTCTACAAGCAACAATGTGGAATGATGATTGCGAAGGTTCAGCTTGGAGCAATCCTGTCCTTTAAACTGTACCCGGAATAATGGGGAACCGCAGATGTCTCACCTCTCATCGCTTGCGTTTAATTCGAGCACTCCCTCTTTGTAAGCATCGCCGAGCAGTGCGTGTGCCAAGCAGTGAATAGAAGTCGTCTTTCCGATACCAGGCATGCCCTGGAACTCAGCCTTTCAACAGCGGTTCTTCGGTCCAATTCCGACACTGAGTTAAAGAGCTTACTGATATAATTATGTGCGGCATATTCCCATCTTCCGCTATAACTTTCAACCTTTCAATGGTTTCCACATTCCCCACTACATCATCCAGAACCATCGGACGGTACTTTTCCACCCTGTCGGAACGTTCAGTCTTGCTTCAGCTGGTTTCCGTACTTGAACCCACTTGCGCTCACCATGGCATTTCATAGGAAGCAGCATCTCTGCTCTTCGCTGTTAGGGTGTTCTCGATCGCTGCCGGGTTGTCCATCGGAGTCAGTCTAAATCTGTGTGTCTGCTTACGTTGTTTGCAAGCACGATTGTCATGGGCTGTGCTGTACAATCGTATTAGCATTTAGCTATCATCGAGCACAAAGTATCGCGTTGCGCGAACTAATTACGCGTTGGGTACAAACTCGACAGCATGTGAGGTAAAATTACAACATGAATATAGACATTGCATTGTCCCGTCACTGATCACTTTCGTTGAGATAAGATGGTTCCTCCTCGAGCTCAGATCCAAACCGACAGGGTATGTCGATCGTACAAATTGTCTTGATCACTCAATTCACCCAAATTTGGATAAAATGGCACCATGGCATCTTGTGAACCAAGATAGCAAGTGTTGTAGACCCGCCAGAACACCTCTCGGACCCGTCTAGATGGATGAAAGAGTCCTTGAACGATATAGCTCATGAGCACACCAGGACCCAACCCAACACGCATCGCTTCGATGGCATCCATGACTCCCCCGATGACGTGTGGGCTGGTTTCGAAGATGTTCGGCCACACGAGATTTAGCAGATGGACCAGAGCGTCCTCGTTTCCCAATCCTGCGACGCCCAGAGTCAAATGCTTGACAATAGCGCATGCAGTCTGACGATGCACATGATCCCGATCCGTGAGAGCATCTTCCAACATGCCGACTACGGAGTGGATGTAATCCTTGGACATCTCTCCGACATATTCGAAGACGAATGAAAGCGCTTTCAGACAACCGTTCCGCACATTCAGCTCTGGTGTCCTATATTCGTTTAGGATGGCAGGAATGCATGTGAATGGTCCACAAGTTTCGGCCACAATAGCTGTGAGAAGCACTAGTATCAGAAGGGTCGTCTCAGCTGATCACTCGATTCCACATACCTATAGCAACGGTGCTACAAACTCGACTCTGTCTCTCCTGAACTTTCAGGTTGGTTAAAAGGACACTCAAAACATCCTGAGGTCCGATTGCCTTGGCTATGTAACCGAAAGAGTTAACAGCAGCTCGGCGAATGGCCTTCTTGTGAGCCTTGAGAAGATCGAGGAGTTCAAAGCAAATTCTCATCCATTCCTTTGCAGGCACGAACTCGGCACCCCGATCAGCTACGATAGATAGTATGATGATCAACTAGACCGTTTGACGCCCACTTGAGTGAATACTGTGACCTACCGATACGACCGATCAAGTTGATAGTAGCTTCTTGTACTTTCTCGTGTCTGTTCCTCAAGATAGGTGTCATTCGAGGCACTAATGTGCGAGATCAAGATTTGGTAAGCGTAGATCTCATGCGTACTGAATCAGTTCAACTCACGTAGGTCTTTTATAGGGGGGTTCATTTGCGTCATACCAACCACATTAGCAATGGCTCCCTCGGCCGCGATGATGCTGATGAGTGAAACCGCTACGTCAGTAGGTCAACAGGCGAAGCGAAGAATAGTACAGGCAACCTACCTTCCGAGCGTGTCAGGGTATTCCTCACCGAGATGTTCGAAAAGAACTACCCCGAGTTTGCTAAGCAGACCGTCTTCGCCACAAGCTTTGATCACAACTGCGAGCCGGGCGGCCAGATCTGCCGCTTGCATCCGTACTTTCGCACTTTTGTTGGTGAAACGCCATAGAATAGTTGATACGATCTGCGTCAGATAGGGCTTCGCACGTATGCCTGAGAAACGCATTTGGATATAAGCATAAGAACAGGAGGCTTGTTCTACACACTGCTTTGTGAACATACCTAATGCGCTGACAACGGTCCCGAAACCGTCAAGCATCACGTTGTCCTCTAAAGTTTGCTCAGAGAACGCATAGATAATCCCATCGATCAGCAAAACCTCCAATCGCTCATCGATATCTGCAGCACCTGCGGCCTCGATGACCTGGGTGACAGTCTCCATCACCATTTTTCGGAATGGCTCGCTATCATCCTTCAAGTCGTTCACGATTCGACCAACAATCTCAGCGACTCCCGCCTTTTGAGCGAGCTCGACAGTTGTTTCCACCAATTGTTTGTAGTTGCGACGGTCCAATGCCATACGACGTACCCAGAAAGCTTTGAAAAACTCTGGTAAAATCTCTTCGCGGATATAGGTAGGTGTCACACCTTCGGTGGCGGCACATTGTTTGATCACGACGAGTACGTATTTCTTCATCTCTTCATCTGTTGTCTGGAATTCTCTAATCAAGATCGGTACGACATTGCTGACGTAATAACTGGCGTATTCTGGGTCCATAAGTGGAATGATGAACCCGATAGCTTTAAGGAACGCAGCTAAAGTTTTGCCTCGATGTACACGACCCCCTAGCCAAAGAGGTTTCAAAACGTTATCGAAAGATTCGATACCGTAAGGCGCGGCGGCTTCCGCCAGAGCAGCTAATGCGAGCGCAGTCATGGTTCGGACCTTCTGCTGATCATCTTCCAAACCATGTGCAATTGCATCAACGAGATTGCGAAGATGTGGTAATACTGCACATCCCATCATGATAGCGATTTGCTGAACGATCCGAATACCAGTGTGTCTAGCTTGCCAAGACTTTTTGGACCGACATACCGCCTTTAAAAAGGGTAGAAGAGCAGGAATTCCGAGAGCACTGGCCACAACGGCGAAAGCTCGTGATGTGGTATTTCGTACATATTCATCGACGTGATCAATATCCGGACGCATGGTAGAAATCATGTGAGCCAGACCACTTGCTTTAGCTAGGTTGCTGATGATTTCCCTTCCCTCCACGCGGGCATAGTAATCCTCATCGATCAGAAGAGGTTCGATGACAACGAGGATTTTGTGAACATAAGGCCGCACCAGATCATCGAGTTTGTATAGAATCCTGTCAATAACTTTGACCAGAAGATGTCGCTCCTGGTCCTCGAGGGTACGCTCCATCAGTAATGGTAGAATTTTGTCAAACAACGGCCCGGCGCCGAACTCTCTTGCCTTGTCCGTGATCGTTCGAAGAGCAACTTTGCGGCTAGCAGGAGTACCATTCTTGATTTTCAGTAACAGCCTCATAATCTTCTTCTCCTTCAGCTCTTCGACCGTTAGACCTGTATCCGAAGCTTCGTTAGCTCCGTCGCCAAGGATTTTTGCGAAGTAGGTGGCATCCTCTGGTTTGAAGAAGGCTAAACTGCCCACTCCTTCGATCTCTGTTGGTTCCGAGTAAGCCAGTCCTCCTGCGGCAGCAACTGCCGCTTGAGCAGAAGCTTCGTCCTGCATCATAAATCCGTGGGTGATTGCAGCCCCGTCGTTGACCTGACGATTCGGTTTTCGTTCAGGTGCGTAATCTGCAGGAGGAGTCACTGTGATATAACCTTCCGAAGGTAAAAGCATATCCAGTTCTGCATCCGACATGTACCGGTTCCGGCCTTGCTCCGACGTCCCAGCCATGGCTATGCTCAAGCCAGTACCGTATGCATTACCAATGTCACTGCCAAAAAGCGATGTCGAACCAGTTGATTGATCGAGAACTCCAGCTTGCGCTGGTGTTTGATCCCATCTCGAACGCTTCATGGCTACCGGAAGCGCAGGTTTGGCTTCTTCAGTCCCCTCGGCTCCTATATCCCATCTCGACCGTCGCTTTCGAGGCTGCTCCTCGGACTTGATAACAGCGTCAGCGGACTTTGTACCGTCATCATCATCCGGTAGAGCTCTTTTACCAAGAGACATAGAAGGGGGAGTGTTTTCGCCTTCGGTAATAGTAGGTTTCATGGGTGGTGTTTTGTCGAGATCCATAGCAACATTGTCAATCGACCCGTTTGCCTCGGCCTCCCGCTCAGACAACTCTTGTTTGTAGCGTCTAACCCTCTCCTCTTCTCGCTCGAGATTTTGTCTCCGCATACGCTCTGCATAAGATTCATCCTCGCCCTCAACTTCTTCCCTGTTGAATCGCCGGAGATGGTACTCGCTCTGCCTGGCGGCTACCTGTTTCGATTTAGCGGACGCCTCGAACTCGTCGTCCCCGTCGACTTCCTCAGCCATTTCGGCAAATTCGTCCAAAACATCTTGAGGGGCAGTATACGACTGAAGTGCACGTCTCTCTTGGTCAGACATGCTTGAGGGAATATGTCGCAAACGGTTACGGTCGTCTTAAATGTCTTTGACAAGGTCTGAGCCGATATTAGGTATCATGTCATCCACCAGCTGAATGCGAATTCGCGGAGCTCGATCCCACGCGATGTCCGGCACGCGCCGCGACCATTTGGCAGAATCAGCAGAAGTTCAGTTCAAATGATTGTTATGTACCACAAATCTTGCTAGCAATCTGTGTGATGTTGTTGGGGCTGCAAACAGTGATTCAAATGGAGTCAAATCTTGAGCAGGTTGGACCAGTTTTTTTTGCCTGAATCTTTACGTAGAAACGGATTTACCCACTGTCTTAGCGTTTTGGCTGGGCGGAATGTAAATTTATTTCTTGCTCAAGCATAAATTGCTACTTCAAGTACTTCAAATCCTTTCAAGTCCTAAACATCTGAACAAATCTAACTCAACCCAAATCACTCATTTCTTATGTCAGAACACTTGACTGAGTCTCTGAATGATTGGGGTATAACTAGAGTTGGCACGCGTTTAGGTTGAACGCTTGAACTTGGTAGAACGAACGCGCGTTATTGAACGTTTGAACGCGCGTGATGTTCAACTTTGAACGCATTCAATTTACTGACGTTCAATCAGACGTTCAAGTTGAACCCTTGCGCAGAAGACCGATCAAACGGCACCAAACGTGAACGCGAATAGAATATTCTCCAAATTTGCTCAAACTTCACAGGTCAATCACTCTGCCTGTTATGGATGTGAATTGCGGTGGTCGTACGCGTCGCCTTCTCCGTAGGCGTCGTCTGAGGATTGTCTGAGCAGGTTCTTGGACTACTTGTTGTTGTTTCCTTTGTTGCATTCCGGATGAGTAGACCTTAAGTCTCTCATCCATTCTTACCGATACCATGTTGAACCCTGCCTGCTCTTCCTCCCGGATACCGCCTGCTAAGTCGTCGGACCGCTCCTTTGGAGTTACCGTCGGTCCTAACACTACCTTCCAAGAACGTTCTAAACACATTAAACGCCTATCATCAGTTGACCGTTACAGTTCTAGATGATCATAGGGTTTTCTATGATAGAATAGCGTGAGAAAGCGATTTCTTTAAGGGCGCTTAGGCTCAGGCCTAAGAAGCGATCAACCGAGTTCAACGGCTTCTCAGTTACCGTCTATCTTTCTACCTATCTAGTAATTCACTCAAAACCTTCCAGACTAAACATCTAAATGTATCCTAACCTGTCCAACATGTCTAGCACCCATCAATCCAGCATCAGTAGCGGAATCGACCCCAATCTTGGGTTAGAACAAGCGTTGGCCGACAAACAGGATGCAGACCGACAACGCTTTGCAGACGTTCGGGTTCTTGCAGCATCTACTGCTATCCCACAACGGCCTGTAACCCCCCCTTGCCCTACTTGGAACACAGTAGAAGGTACCCCCAGCCGTCCCAAACGCGCTCTCGCACCAGTCACCGATGATGAAGGTGAGGCGGAGTTACTTAATTCGGACGGTGAACGTAAGTTGAACTTCAAATTGTTGAACTTCTTGGATATGCGCTATTGCGCTATGCAACCTCAGCCTAGTGTCACATGACACTCTTCCCTCTTGCGCATGTCCTCCACTCAGTCTCTCTCCGTACAAGTCATCTTCACCCTTCCACACTACTTTACTGTAGTTTCCCTGTTGTGATTCATACTTGTCACTGAATCACAACAGGTATGTTAGCTTGTAGTAGTGATGCCCCATATACTTATCACTGAATCACACCAGAAGCCTCTCTGGAGGCAGGACCACCACCTTGGCTATCTTGGAACCTGCTCAGTCTGCTACTGCTACCGCTACTACTACTACTACTGCCGTACCTCTCCTTTCTTCCCGCAAGAATGAAAAGGCCTACTCTTTGATTTATCTCTTGCTCTTGGAAACTGTTCAGAACAACTTGTCTCATGCTGTTGCTGACGCCTTCTCTCCTGATGCTCTCTTACTATGGAATGAGCTCAAAAAGGCTCACGGCGCATCTTCTCTACAAGAACTTGGAAATCGGATGGAGATCATCTGGGGAACCCATATCCCTGAGAATGAAGACTCCGTCAAGGGAATGGCTAGGATGCGCTCTGCATATTCTGAAGTCATCTCCACCAGGAAGACTGTATCAGCAACCTGGCATCACCTCAGAAGATGTGTTTGGTTCTGTCAAGACTGAATGGTCCCGCAGCACTACTGGCAGGGTTGCCACTGGTTCTGCCTTGTTTGGATCTGCCAGATCTAACAACAGCAACAAGAACCAGAATCGGAACAATGGTCAACGTCAAGGACAAGGAAAGAAGCAACAAGGTCAAGGTCAAGGCAATCAAGATGGCAAGTGGTGCCATATCCACCAGTCTAACTTGCATGATCTCAAGGAGTTCCATACTGCCATTGAGATGTTTGGCTCCAAAGCCAACACCCTCTCTGCCCCTGCTGCCGCTACTGACTCTGTTACACCTGTCTCATCCTCCGTCTCTTCTGCCACTGGTCAAGCTGCTTTTGCATCTGTTCTGATTATCAAGACTGACAGTCCCTCTTGGGACTCCTATCACATTGACTCAGGTGCATTGGAACATATGGGCCACACCACTTATAGGTTCTTGACCAAGTTTGCAGACCACAGACTTGTCACTGTGGGAGGTGGCCGTGTCCTCTGGTCCACTCATGTCGGCAAGGTCAGAATCTCTGACAGCATTGTCCTGAACAACGTCCTCCTCATCCCTGATCTGAGATGCAACCTTATCTCTGTCTCCGGGCTGCTCCAGTCAGGGTATTCTGTCAACTTCAGCAAGTCTGCTTGCACACTTGGTCTCAGATCTGCCAACAGTTCTACCTCCGCCATGGCTACAGCTCCCTACACCAATGGACTGTACACTCTCGAGGCAAGCTACCATCCTCCTGCCTCTGGCTCAGCCTATGCAGCCCGCTCAGTTGCTGACCAACTCACCTACTGGCATCACAGATTGGGTCACCTCAATTTCCGTGAAGTAGTGAGGATGGGCAATGAGGGTCTGCTGGGCAAGGAGTGGAAGGATGTATCTAGTTCTGCCTTGGCTTATGCACAATGTGAAGACTGCATCATGGGCAAGGGTCACCGTCTGCCTTCCCATATTGTCACGGAAAGGACCATCATGCCAAATGAACTGGTTCATGCTGACATCTGGGGTCCTGCCCGTACAGCTTCTCATGATGGCAGTAGGTATTTCTTGACCTGTTATGATGACCATACCAAGCACGTCAGGATCTACTGCATGAAAGCCAAGTCAGAAGCCTTGCAAAAATTCAACAAGTACATTGCACTGGTCCAGAACCATTGCAAGACCACCATCAAGCGAATCCGTACAGACAATGGAGCCGAGTTCACCTCTCAAGCATTCCAGAAACTGCTTGCAGAGAACGGCATACTGGCCAACAAGGTCCCTCCTGATGCTCACTCTCAGAACGGCAGAGTTGAGCGAGCTCATCTGACCATCCTGAATGCTGTCCGTACTCTTCTCACCAACACCAGCTTGCCGCTCACTTTCTGGGCAGAAGCTGCTTCCTATTCTGTACATGTGCGCAACAGGGTCCCAGATGCAAGAACAAGACGGATCCCTTACACTGTTTGGTCTGGCCGTGAAGTCAACCATCAGCACATCCGTCCATTTGGCTGTGACATCTATGTCCGTGATCATACTCAGACCAACAAGCTTGAGCCCCGGTTCAAGAAGGGCATCCTGATGGGCTGGGCTGAAGACAGTGAACACACCGTCAAGTTCTATGATCCTGCCAACAAGACCTTCAACTATTCCCGTGATGTCATCTTTGCCCTACCTGATCGAGGGGGGATACAGAAAAATCATCATCATCTATCACTCCAGTCAAAGAGAATAACACCAAGAACAGCACTAAGGACAAGATCTCTTCACGGAACAGGTATTCTCCACTAGCAGACTTATCTGATCAAGAAGAAGAAGACCGTCTGGATACTCCTCCGCAGACTCGAGTGCTTGCTCCCGTTCCAGATCACCAACAGCAACTGCCTCGTCCTCAGCGGGTGACTCCTCCCGCAAGACGCAAAGAGCCTAGGTACAGGAGATCACCTTCACCTGACCCGCTGGACAACTATTCCGACTCTGACTTGGAAGAGATCCCTCAGCAAGTGGGAGTCTACCGCYGTCAACCTGCTCAAGCAGCAGATGACTCTGACAGCTCTGAGGATCCTCTTGCTATGATGGCCATGGCATTCCTAGCCGACATCACCAATCCCAGGTCATACAGAGAAGCACGTACCTCTGGCCAGTGGGAGCACTGGAAGATAGCTATGGATGACGAGCTGAGTAAGATGGACAAATACCAAGTGTTTGAGATCAGTCCCCGTCTGCCTTCCATGCATGTGCTCAAAGCACGCTGGGTCTATACCAGGAAGATAGACGGCATCACTGGCAAGGTTGCAGCATACAAGGCCCGCTGGGTAGCCAAAGGCTATGCACAGATCAAAGACCTTCACTTCAATGACATCCATGCTTCCGTTGTGCACAAGGACTCCATCCGAGTCTTCCTCTCCCTTGTCAACTCACTTGACATGGAATGTGATCAGGTCGACATCAAGGCCGCTTTCCTGAATGGAGAGCTAGAGGAGACCATCTTCATGGAACCACCTGAAGGTAGTGACATTCCTCACGGCAAGGTCATCCGGCTCAGGAAGTCTCTCTATGGTCTACGTCAGTCTCCCCGCTGTTTCAACCAGTCCTTTSACAAGTGGATGAAGTCAGAAGGCTTTACTCCTACTCGAGCAGATCCATGTCTTTACGTYTACAAGCAGGACAAGGTCACCATGCTTGTCTCCGTCCATGTTGATGACCAGCTCATTGCATGCAATGACAGACCAGCTCTCAATGCTTTCAAGAAGCGGCTCAATGCACAGTTTGAGTGTACAGACAATGGACCTGTCAACTACTTCCTTGGTTTCAATGTCATCCGTGACAGACAAGCTAGACGGCTAGACATCTCCCAGGAGCACTATGTGGAAGCTCTTCTTGAGCGGTTTGACATGACTAGCTGCAACCCAGTCAGGACACCACTTCCTGCGTCATTCAAGCCAGTCTCTGCTACAGATGAGGAACATGCAGCCGCAAAGGATCTGGACTTTCCTGGACTTGCTGGATCCGTCCTCTACTTGTCCACCATCACCCGGCCAGACATTGCCTTTGCTGCAGGTCTGCTTGCCCGCTATATCAGCAAATGGTCTACAGAGCACTACCAGGCTGCAAAACATCTTCTCAGGTACTTGCGAGGTACTTCTGACCTCTGCCTATCCTATGACTCTGAGTCCGGCAAGCGGATCATCCTTGGCTATGCTGATGCTGACTGGGGTGGGTGTCAAGACACCCGCAGGTCCACCACCGGCTACCTGTTCAAGACCTTTGGAGGTCTCACTTCATGGAGAGCAAGACGGCAGCCCACAGTGTCCCTGTCCACTGCAGAAGCAGAATACATGTCCTCTGCAGATGCAGCCAAACAGGCATCCTGGCTATGTCTACTACTTGAAGACCTTGGCTTCCCTCAGAGTGACCCAATCACTCTCTACAATGACAACATGGGTGCCATCCTGCTATCACAGAACCCTGTTCACCATGACAGGTCAAAGCATATTTCCTTGCGTCACCACTACTTACGGGAGCAAGTGGGAGACAAGTCAATTGAGCTTGTACATGTTCCGTCAAAGGAAAACCAAGCAGACATGTTTACCAAGTCACTTCCTGCTGACCAGTTCTTGGACTTGCGGAATGCCATTGGACTGAGGAACCAGCCGCTCATCAAGTGAAGCCTTTATCACCTTGCCACTTCAGCATATCGGTTGAGTGGGAGTGTTGGATATGCGCTATTGCGCTATGCAACCTCAGCCTAGTGTCACGTGACACCTTCCCTCTTGCGCGCGTCCTCCCCCTCTGTCTCTCTCCGTATAAGTCATCTTCACCCTTCCATACTACTTTACTTTAGTTCCCTGTTGTGATTCATACTTATCACTGAATCACAACAGGTATGTTAGCTTGTAGTAGTGATGCTCCAAATACTTATCACTGAATCACAACATGGGTGATGGAATAAGGGCCGAGTTGGTATAACTCGGTTGGTTCTAAGCGGTGGACAAGTTATTCGACCAAGTTAAAGGATTTGGTTAGAATCTGTAAGTCGGTTGAATTGAAAGGATTAGTATCAAGCGTTGATCTTAATTGGTTCAGAGGGTGAAGAACGAAGGTTGTATGAGAACAACTTAGCAAGATCCTATTGTAGTAACCTCTTCACAATACGTCTTGAATTGGTAATTCAGTAGGTGTAAATAGAATGCGATATTGGACTTGAGTCCTCTATACAATTCAGTTGACTCTGTATAGACAATTCAATCCCTAAATATATATACTAAACAGAAACACTGTGAGACCTTGAACAAAGGAAAAGAGAACGATACCACCACGAGTCATCTAAGTTGTTTTTGCTGGATTTGGTTGAATCCTATTTTGTATTTTGGAGCCAAGAATGGAGAACGAGCCGGATATAGAAATAGTTGGTAGGTTGTTGATGGATTCGGTTGAACCTTGTAAGGAGCAACCGAATATGGGTGGATGTCTTCTTTGTTGGTTTGAGGTGGATTGACTTGTTTGACGGAATAGGAGATGGTGTTTCGTGTTGTACAAGCAATCCGCGGTACGAGCGGATTCAGTTGGCTTTCCCAGAGATCCGGTTGAAGCCGGGTCAAACCGAAACAGGGTGATAGTTCGGTTGGTTGAGTGAGATTCTACTTGAGCGATGTCTTGATGAACCAGTTTGTGAAGGATACACGCACTATACGCACTATACGCACTATACGCACTATACGCACTA